>QRFJ01000076.1:2039975-2227311 GCA_006176705.1 Cocos nucifera
ATAGGTACATCAATATGTAACTGATAAAGACCATTAATAAGGAAACCATTTGCAATTTTATTTCTTTCATAAAGAATGTTACAATGGTCCTTAAAGAAGGTAATCACATAGCCTTCTTGTGCTAAGCATGAAACAGAAATCAAATTCCTGCTAGCTGCAGGCACATAATAACAGTCTTTTAAAACTAAGTCTAAACCAGATGGTAATCGAAGAGGGTATGTTCCCACGGCTACTGCAGCAACTCTTGCTCCATTACCGATGCGTAGGATCATGTCTCCATCCCTCAGCCTCCTGCTATCCTCAAGACCCTGCATAGAAGTGCACAGATGAGCACTAGAACCAGAGTCAAGCACCCAACTGGATGCAGAAGAAACCGTAAGGTTAGACTCAATAACGAGCATACCTCCAGAAGGACCTTCCTTCTTGTTCTTTCAGGGTGGCCAGGTAAGTAGGGCAGTTCCGCTTCCAATGGCCGTCGCTGTTGCAATGGAAACACTTTCCTTTGCCATCGGCCTTCTTCTTCGGCTCTGCCTTCTTCTTCTTTGATCCTTCCACCTTTTGCTTTTTCACAGACTTCTTTTTCTTTCCATAAGACTTTCTTTTGGAAGAAGTCCGTTCCATAGCAAGAACTGAGCCTTTAGAACCTTTCATAGAAAGCTCAGCGGTAACCAGCATATTCATTAACTCGGCCAAGGAATTTTGAAGTTTATGCATGTGGTAATTCATGATGAATTGCCCATATGCATCAGTCAAGGATTGCAGAATAATATCATTCTGCAAGATCCAAGTCCAACTTCACACCGAGCTTCTCAAGCTCTTCCATGTCCTTGATCATTGTCAGACAGTGATCTTGGACTGACTGCCCATCACGCATCTTAGCCTTAAAAAGTCATTTCGTGACTTGATATTTGGCTGCGCGACTCTGTTCACCAAACATCTCCTGCAGGTGAGCCAACATTTGGCGAGCAGTCCCGATATCTTCATGTTGGCGCTGGAGCTCATCAGACATCGAGCCCAACATGTAGTATCTGGCCTTATTATCTTCGTCAATCCATTTTTCCAGAGACGCTCTCTGTTCAGTGGATGGACGAGCTGGTAAGGTGGGAGGGTCCTGGTCCAAATACATGTGTTAACTTCTCTGAACCCAAAATAATTTTGTAGTTTCCTGAGCCAATCTTTATAATTGGGTCCAGTCAGTCTATGTGTGTCCAGGATACGTGCCAAGTGGGTTGGACGCAGACATTTTTCCTGTAGAGAGTCAAAGATTCTAGTTAGATACTGTAATTTTGACTTGACCAATTTGTTTAGGGATTTTATTTTTAAACAAATTAGCTCCCACTATTTTCTCGGATCCCTACACTCCCTCTGTAGAGATGCGAAAATCTCCGCGATTAATGATTTCTAGTGGGTGGTGCGGTCTCACCAACTGACTCATCACCTCACCTAACAGTTATTGGTGATGGGTTAGCCAATGAGTGAACAACTCTTGTTCAATGATTCTCTAATCATGGTGCACCCAAACTTGGTCTCTAATTCATGAATCTCACCATATCCGGAAATATTGATCCACTCCTTAGTTAAGTCAGACCCACCATTTGCATAGACTGGGTTCCTAATTGAGTCTCTCACCGTATCCAAAATATTGAGCCCAACTCATCCTCCAGCCCATAGCATCCAATGCCTAATAGACATGGTTGCATCTTCCCGGTGCAACTGAGCCACTGTATCCAGCCGAGAACAATCAACCCCGGGAAGGGCCCGCACATCTACAATGGTGGAAGACCTCAGACTTAATCTTTTCTTAGGGAGAATTGATTCAGGTCTCATTAAACTAGACTTGGCTTAGTCATAACAATTATGACTAACCTAGTGGCATGGGTTAGCTCGGATTATTGACCACCTCAGATCAGAACTGTGTCAACAGATATGGCCAGGTAAGTGAGACCGGTGGAAGGAATATGCCATTAACTCGCACAAGAACGCATTCAGGTCGAGTAGCTTCCAATTAAAAATCAGTCGGTCGTATGTGCCAAACTTACCTTAGACACCAAATTGTTGAGTCAGAACCAATTGGGTTAGCCTACAATCCAGACTCTAACCTCTGAGCCTAATTAGGTCTTGCTTGATCGTGACTCGATCTTGACCCAGACTTAATCCTATTAGGCTGGTCAATTTAAGCATTGTTGATCCCATCTAACCAACTCTTGATTCGGTTTGATCAACCGCTTAGACCTAATTGAGCTACCCAAGCCCGAACCCAGTATTATGAATATGTCTTAGATCTGAAATTCTCAATTTTAGACCTAATTAATATTTCCATAAACTTAATTCTTAATTAAGTTAGGGTTCATAAACAAAATATGCACAATAAATCCTAGGGTTTCAGGATCTAGGGTTTTGCAGAAAGTAAGTTTTGGGTTTCTGATTAAGGACGAACACGCAGCACCCCTACACGTCATAAGAACACCCCATCGAATGGGAAGAGAGGGCCTTTAAACCCTTCTTCATTCTTATGACCGGACGGCCAAGAGGAACGCCTTAATCAGGAACATGTAAATCTACAAAACAGTTTATAGATCTATATCATATATCTCATATACAAATTTAGATCTAATCATGGCATATTTTGCATACATCTCATGTATCAAATCATGCATATTTTTCAGATCTAAATTATCTCATAATAATCTAAAAAATTAGATTTAAATTGATCTAATCAAAATAAATTCTAATCTAGACAATTATGTAGAACTATTCTACAACTAGTCTAGACATGCATCAATCATATCTCATATGATATTTAAAATTAAATAATTTTATTTTATTTTTTAGATGTTATTATAACACTTATAATATCAAAAAATAGTAAATAAATAGATCTAAAATATGATTTAATCAGATTAAATCAAAAACATGCAAGACTATTCTATAGAACTATTCTATTCTAGAACTAGTCATGCATATCTTCATAATCTTAGATCCAAATCATTTAATTTTAATTTTTTCTGATTTTCAGATCTGATCACATCTCATGTGACATCTGAAATCACTTTATTTTTAATTAAAATAAAATTAAAATCAGATCTAAATAATTTTAGAACCATGGCTCTGATACCAGTTGAAGGGAAATCCTGATTTCTCGGTCCAGGTTCGTTCCAGATCTGATTAGATCAAGAGATATATTTCAAAAATTTTCTCTTGATCTCAATCAGATCTTGATATTTTCAGATCTGATTCTTATTATTTTAATAAATAAAATAAAATAAGATAAATTAAATCAAATTTAATTTACCTGATTTGGGTAATCCTATTACCCTGTAGATGATCCTGATTGCAGCGGAAGGTTCTGGATCTTAGCCACGCAAGCGCCTGGCCTCTACCGGTATCCACTCGGGTTGGATCTAGAGATCCTCTTCTTCTCTATCACACCTCCAAAAATTAGATCTGGATCTGATCTGGAGGATCTTCAAAACTCTTTTGAAGATCTGCAGTCGTCCTTTTGCAGCAGCGCAGCCTTCTTGCTTTTGATCGCCTTTCCTTGATCTGAATCGCACCAACCTAAATCCAAAACTCCTTTTGGACGTGGAGAGGCAAGGGGAGAAGAGAGTTATGGCATGGAGAAGGAGGGGAGAGGCAGCCTTGGGGCGTGGGGTTTCTCAATTGAATTCATTTCATAGAATTGAGTTGGGCGCAGGGTCTTATTTATAGACTAAGCTTGTGATCCAACTCCTCTTCCTCCCAACCAATCACAACCCTTTGTGAAATCAGATCTAAATCTGATTGGTTGGAATAGAGACCCCTGGATTCCTCCTTAGAGGGTGCCTAAGACCAGTCAAACTGGATTCTTAGTAGAACTCTAATTGGAATCCAAAAGGGAGGTGGAGTCCTTGTCCAACAAGGACTCCTAGGCGCCTCCTACTTGGGCTCACGCCACCCTTGGCGTGCGCCCTTCTCCTTGCCAGGTTCTGGCAGGGGGACAGGCCCCCACCAGCTCTCCAATAGGTGCATGACATGTGGTCAAAAGTCAAAGTGTCAATGGTCAACGTTTGACCAGTCAAAGGTAGACTTTTGACCAAAGTCAAAGAACAAGAAATGGCAGGTGACCAAAAATGGCAGGTAATGTCTTACAAATAAGACAACCTTATTCTGACTTGGACAACCTCCAGTCAGACCATATGAAGGCCTCTGATTGAGCACAAACTCCTTTGGCTCAGTCAGGACAACTTATTTATGATAGTAAAAGAAGAACGTTAGGTTCAATCGAGTGCTAGCACGATTTCCTTGAACCTAATTGAATCTCATTCAGATCAATTGAACTAGATCAGTTCAATTGATGATCACCAGATTCAAACCCTTGTTTGTGTGACCCAGTTAGGTTCAGTTCTGTATGGTAATGGGATATGTCATGATCTCTATCATCGACATCATCGAAACTCCTTTCGATGGATCAGAACGCAGTCTCCCACTTATCCTAAAGACCAGTATTGGCTAGACAGTCTAAGTCCCATCTTCTCAAGGGCGCTTTCGATCTTCTTGCTGGCCAACGGCTTTGTAAATGGTGCTTTGCCACATTTATCCTGCGGAGTTGACTCTCTTGACCTCATACGTAACCTTTCTTCAGGTAATCGCGGATGAAGATGATATCGCCGCTCAATGTGCTTTGGACTTCTGGTGAACCCTCGGCTCCTTAGCAAGAAGCTATGCGCCATTGTTGTCGCAGTAAAGAAGAGGAATGGCATCTGATGGGCAATTACTCCAATTTCTGCCACAAACTCTTGTACCAGAAGCTTCCTTTACAGCCACTGATGCAGCTATATATTCTGCATTCCATGGTGATATGCTATCACATTTGCTTGGAAACTCTGTCCAGCTGACAAGCCTCACCATGCAAACACTAAACAAGACTTCCAGATGTCGAACTTTCGATCATCTAATATCAGACATGAAGTCCGAGTCTGGTATCCTTGAACTATTGGAGTGGCTCCGTTACCAAAGACCAACATCATATCTTAGTTCTTCTCAAGTACTTAAGGATACATTCACAGAAGTCCAGTGTTTCTTCACCTGGAATTGGTGACTGAATCTGCGGTTGTACACTCACAGCTATGGGCTTATACAGGTCGTGTACATAGCATGGCATACATGAGGCTCCCTATGCGAAGCATAAGGGATGCTTGCCTCATGCGTTCTATTTCCTCTCAGGTGTGCGGGTGGCCATCATTTCTTGGAAAAGATGATACCATGTCTGAAGGGTATTAATCCCATCTTAGAGTTTTCCATACTAAACTTTTAGTACTTCCTCTATCTACATTTTCTTTGTGAATAGTCCTAGCATTCCTATTCGGTCTATCCTATAGACCTTAATTCCTAGAATAAATGATGCTTCACCTAGGTCTTTCATGAGAGAGACTTTCTTAGACAAACCACATGCTTGACTGATGTCAAACATGGGATATAGCATTCCAATAAGAGGATGTCATCCACGTACAATACGAGAAGAGATAACCGAACGCTCCCACTGACCCTTTTGAAAACACAGGTTCCTCCTGTCGTTTTTGATGAAACCAAAACTTTTTGATCAGCATCAATTGAAAAACAGTGTTCCAGCTCGAGATGCTGCCTAAGTCCATATATGGACCTTGCAGCTGCAAACTCTTGTGATCAGTAATCATCTGGATGTGAAAAAACCTAGCGGTGTTCCATATAATATCTCCTCAAGATATCCCATTTTAGGAATGGCCGTTTCACATCCATTTGCCATATTCATAATCGAAATAGGCTGCCAACAGCAAGCAATGTGCGGATGGATTTTAGGGCATAGCTACCGAGGAAAAGGTTATCCTGATAGTCAATTGCTCGCATTGACTATAACCTTTTGCACCAAATCTAGCCTTGAATGTCTCCACAGTTCCCATCTGCACCAATCTTTCTCTTGAAGATCCATTTACACCCAATAGTAACTTACCTTCTTCGTGGATCTACCCAAGGGGTCCAGACTTGGTTGAGTGCATCGAGTCGATCTCTGATTTCATTGCCTCAGACCATTCTGGGATCGATATTCTTGAATCGCCTCGTTGTAGTTTTGTGGATCATTTCTCCATTGAGCAACCTCTACCTACGAGAACATTTCCTTCTACGTCCTCTGAAATAATACCTAAGTATCTTTCCAGGGGGATGGAAAAACTCTTTCGATGCTGAGGTGGAGGAGGTAGTGTTCTTATTGGTCTTCAACCTGATTTGGTTCCACTTGGTCCTTAGCTCGCTTCTGCTTGTGAACTTTTTCATCTGCTTTCACAATGCCCACTAAATCTTGAATAACTGTTTTTCAAGAAATAGTGGCATGTCGAACTTACAATCACATTGTAGGTCTTCTGGAATGTAGAAATAGTATCCTATGACTCTTTAGGATTATCCTATGAATCGAGCTCTAAAGGACCTAAACTCTAAACTTATCCGCTTGTTTGTCTTTTTGACATAAGCCGGACAACCCCAAATTCTGAGATAACTCAGATCTGGTTTCTTACCGTGCCATATCTCATTCGGTGTGGTAGGAACGGTTTTAGAGGAACCCTATCAGTAAATAGATTGAAGTTAATAATGAATGTCCCCAAAGAAAATTTGGGAGGTCTGTGAAGCTCATCATGGATCGAACATATATCCAATAGAGTCATTTCTCCGTTCTGAAACCCCGTTGAGTTGAGGTGTTCCTGTGGAGTCCATTGAGGACTATGCCATTTTTCTTAAAGATAGTCTAGGAATTCCCGGCATAAGGTATTCACCTCCTCGATCTGATCGAAAGAACCTTAAATGGGTTTCCAGTTTATTTTTCTAACTTCATGTTTGAATTCTTTGAACTTTTCAAGGCTTCAAACTTGTGTCCCATAAGATACACATACCCATACCTAGACAGATCATCGGTAAAGCTAATGAAGTAGACAAATTGCCTCTAGCCGGCACATCGAATGGGCCGGACACATCAGTATGTACTGAGGCAAGGAGATCTGTGGCCCTCTCCCCATGTCCAACAAAAGTGAGTTTAGTCCATTTTTCCTTGAAGACAAGATTCACAAGTTGGATATGATCAAAAGTCAATGGGACTCAATAGCCCATTTTTCTCCAATTTGTTAATCCTATCTTCTGCTATATGACTAATCTCAGGTGCCATAGATATCTGTCGTTTGGACCTATCCCTAGCTCGTTTGGCAATTCCACGTTTCTGCTCGAGATAGTTTAAAACAGGTACATCAATATGCAACTGATAAAGACCATTAACAAGGAATCATTTATAAATTTTATTTCTTCATAAAGAATGTTACAATGGTCCTTAAAGAAGGTGATCACATAACCTTCTTGTGCTAAGCATGAAGAACAGAAATCAATTTCTGCTAGCTGCAGGCACATATATACAGTCTTTTAAAGCTAAGTCTAAAACCAAGATGGTAATCGCAGAGGGTATGTTCCCACGGCTACTGCTCGCAACTTTGCTCCATTATCGATGCGTAGGATCATGTCTTCCATCCTCAGCCTCCTGCTATCCTCAAGACCCTGCATAGAAGTGCACAGATGAGCACTAGAACCAGAGTCAAGCACCCAACTGGATGCAGAAGAAATCGTAAGATTAAGACTCAATAACGAGCATACTCCAGAAGGACCTTCCTTCTTGTTCTTCAGGGTGGCCAGGTAGTAGGGCAGTTCCGCTTCCAATGGCCATACGCTGTTGCAATGGAAATACTTCCTTTGCCATCGCGCTTCTCTTCGGTTCGCTGCTCTTCTTCTTTGATCCTTCTACTTTTTGCTTTTTCACAGACTTCTTTTCTTTCCATAAGACTTCTTTTGGAAAAGTTCGTTCCATAGCAAGAACTGAGCCTTTAGAACCTTTCATAGAAAGCTCAGCGGTAACCAGCATATTCATCAACTCGCCAAAGGAATTCGAAGTTTATGCATGTGGTAATTCATGATGAATTGCCCTATATGCATCAGTCAAGGATTGCAGAATAATATCGTTTTGCAAGTCCAAGTCCAACTTCACACCGAGCTTCTCAAGCTCTTCATGTCCTTGATCATTGTCAGACAGTGATCTGGACTGACTGCCCATCACGCATCTTAGCCTTAAAAAGTCATTTCGTGACTTGATATTTGGCTGCGCGACTCTGTTCACCAAACATCTCCTGCAGTGAGCCAACATTTTGGCGAGCAGTCCCGATATCTTCATATTGGCGCTGGAGCTCATCAGACATCGAGCCCAACATGTAGTAATCTGGCCTTATTGTCTTCGTCAATCCATTTTTCCAGAAGACGCTCTCTATTCAGTGGATGGACGACTGGTAAGGTGGGAGGGTCCTGGTCCAAAATATGTGTTAACTTCTCTGAACCCAAAATAATTTTGTAGTTCTGAAGCCAATCTTTATAATTGGGTCCAGTCAGTCTAATGTGTGTCTAGGATACGTGCCAGTGGGTTGGACGCAGATATTTTCCTGTAGAGATCCAAAGATTCTAGTTAGATACTATAATTTGACTTTGACTTGACCAAATTTGTTTAGGGATTTTATTTTTAAACAAATTAGCTTCCACTATTTCTCGGGATCCCTACACTCCCTTTGTAGAGATGCGAAAATCTCCGCGTTGATGATTTCTAGTGGGTGGTGCGGTCTCACCAACTGACTCATCACCTCACCTAACAGTTATTGTAGGGTTTAGCCAATGAGTGAACAACTCTTGTTCAATGATTCTTAATCAATGATTGCACCCTAACTTGGTCTCTAATTCATGAATCTCACCATATCCAGAATATTGATCCACTCCTTAGTTAAGTCAGACCCACCATTTGCATAGACTGGGTTCCTAATTGGGTCTCTCACCGTATCCAGAATATTGAGCCAACTCATCCTCTAGCCCATAGCAATCCAATGCCTAATAGACAGGTTGCGTCCTTCCCGTGCAACTGAGCCACTGTATCCAGCCGAGAACAATCAATCCCCGGGAAGGGCTCGCACGTCTACAATGGTGGAAGACCTCGGACTTAATCTTTTCTTAGGAAAGAATTGATTCAGGTCTATTAAACTAGACTTGGCTTAGTCATAACAATTATGACTAACCTAGTGGCATGGGTCAGCTCGATTATTGACCACCTCAGATCAGAAACTGTGTCAACAATATGGTAGGTAAGTAGACCGGTGAAGGAATATGCCCGGTCAAAAGTCAAAGGGTCAATGGTCAACGTTTGACCAGTCAAAGGTAGACTTTTGACCAAAGTCAAAGAACAAGAAATGGCAGGTGACCAAAAATGGCAGGTAATGTCTTACAAATAAGACAACCTATTTCTGACTTGGACAACCTCCAGTCAGACCATATGAAGGCCTCTGATTGAGCACAAACTCTTTGGCTCAGTCAGGACAACTTATTTATGATAGTAAAAGAAGAACGTTAGGTTCAATCGAGTGCTAGCACGATTTCCTTGAACCTAATTGAATCTCATTCAGATCAATTGAACTAGATCAGTTCAATTGATGATCACCAGATTCAAACCCTTGTTTGTGTGACCCAGTTAGGTTCAGTTCTGTATGGTAATGGGATATGTCATGATCTCTATCATCGACATCATTGAAACTCCTTTCGATGGATCAGAACTCTTCTGATTCGAACAGCTAGAATGATCGATCATCTAAATCATTCTAATTGCTCCCAAAATCCACCAGTGACACCTAGCAGTATATGGTGGCAACCCATCAGAGCTGAATGTGAACCTCTTGGTGCAGCTACCTGTGTGATTAAGTTCTTCTATCTTGAGCCCCGATCAGATTAGGGTTAAGGTGAACTCGTCAAACCCTAGTCTCTGTCATATGATGTAATCATTCGATTCGAGTCCAATGTGAAAATCTAAATAGAAACTCTTTCTATTATTTCACTCTACCATGGCCATGGATTTTTGGACTTGATTCTCATGATCATCATAGGGCTACTCCTCTACCACCGAGGTAGATAGATTCCATCTTGATGCAATCCAGTTCCTACAATGAACATGCTATAGCCAACATACACCTCAGGGTTCCATATGGCTAGGAGACCGAGTAATGGTGTAGTCAAACTATAACACCCTCAAGGTGAACTGCCGATGCATCTCAGGTCAAAGAACCAGACACACTACTGCAGCATCGAGTCAGTCATTGACGAGAAGGTAGACTTCCTAATGACTACTCGAGGTGGTCACGCTCAGTGCCCTCGTTCTCTAACGAGTATCTGTACTCTCGCTCCGGTGTCTCCACACCGTAGACTCAAGACTCATCTACTAAAGAGAAGCGATCGTACACCAACCTTCCGGATCAATCACCATCCTCGTGATGATCCTATGGTCGGGAGCTGTTTATGAGTTAATAATGATTATTCATGTCTTAAATTTTCAACTCTTGAAAATATGAATTATCATTACCATTAACTCAAAGGATGTATCACAGACACTAAATACATAGGTGTGATAGAAAATAACCCATTTCATTAATTATAGTCAAAATTATAATTTTGCCCCTAGAATTGTATTACAAGTGTCAGCCAATTCTGGCTTCTATGGCACATATATCTAACAGAACTTTCTTTGGAAAGAAAGTGATCCACATCAGGTTTCTCTCATACGTCTAGTGGAGAATACTTGCAAGGTATCATTAGCTTTCGAAAGTTCATCTACTTTAATAGAATAAATCCCTATGCCATGTGCACTTACAAATCATAAAAATATTTCCACTTCAAAATTATAACATGCAATGAGCTTTCTTTAGAGATTATTGTATGCTACAATTTCACGATGCTTTAATCCCTTCTTAAATAATATACAGAAGAATCTTGTAAATACCATTAAATAGGCCACTTTGATGGAGATCGTTTAATGCAATTTACAAATCTTCAATTTAGGGATCAACCAACATGTTTATCAATTTTAATATAACTTAATGCATCCATAGCAAATAAATTTATGAAAGGAATTTGACAAGTCTTAATTCTCTGAAATACTTGATAGAGAAATCCTATAAATTTTAATGAATGGGCCACTTTGGTGGTCACTAAACATTAAAACCCACATCCCCTTAGATCATAACAAAAATTATATATTTTTTGGACTGAAATCAAATAACATATCTTGTAGGGACTAAAATGTAAAATTGCATACATAAGTCAAAACAGTAACTTGGGTTTGGATTTTGGATTGAAATCCAAAACCCGTTAACCTTTTAAGGAGGTTTTCTCCTCTCGATGATGGGGGGTGTCCATTCCGCCCCTTCCTCGTCAATTCCATGCTGATGGCTGATAAGAAGGTTGAAACCACCAGTTGTTGGTCTTTCATGGCCACCCACCATCGATCATCGGTCATCGATGGCCTTTCTCCTTTTTTTTTAATTTGAAGATAAGAATCGTGGGCCACCATCGGCAACCCCCATGGGCTTTGATCAAATTGCCGCCCTTCAGCCCGATCGTCGGTGTCTACACGGTGCACAACCACTGGTCGGGTGGTGGCGTGGAGGAAGGATCGGTGAAAAATCCTATGCCCCCCCATTTTTTTTTGTTCCTTTGGCAAAAAAAAAAACTTTTGCCAAAAGATTTGGTGCCATAGAAGAGTCTGCCACTGGTCGCTGGAATCGATGCCTTGTCGGTCCGGTTGGGTATCGAAAAAAGAAAGGGCACGATAGGGAAGAAGCGCTAGCCCCCTTCTTCCTCTTCTTCAGCTTTTTTTTGGTTGGATGATTCATTAGGGCCGCCCCATCCTTTGTTTGGTTGATTGATTCATTAGCGCTGGACACCCGTTTGTTTGGCACCGATGGGATCAATCGCTAGTGCTCGTTGGCTACCGACCTCGATTTTTTGAAAAGGAGGGCATGGGACCGTCGGTCCTAAATCAAATCTTTTTTTTTTATTGATTGATTATGATCTAAATTTTCTTAATTCTAATCTTCTACAAAATCCTATGCTCTGATACCAATTATTAGAAAATTGAAGAATTATTTTATGGATCACATGTAGAAGATCTAGAATACAAGATAAAATTCAAGAATAGATTATAAACAATCAACATACCTTGAAATTCTTGAGTAGCCATCTGATGATCTGCGCTATATATCATGCAAGAGAAGAATCGACTACAGATAGGTCTTCCTCTCCTTCTCTTCTTGATGTCTGCCTCCTTAGTGCGATGAGTTCCACCCTTAGAGTATAGAGATCTTAATATCCTAGGATTTCTCTATAGACTATATTTATAGGAGTGAAGCAAGGACCTAGCTCAATTAGAAAATCCTAATGAATCCATCCATCACAAAGCCTATTAGTCGGGTCAGGTCTACACCGATATCTACTATATCACTTGACTAAGACAATATGATCACAGATTATTTTAGGCTCCTTAACTATTCATTCAGATGATAACTTAGCCCGTATTTCATAATAAATCAAAAATCAAAATTAGTATATAATCAATGGAAGCCCATCTTATGAGAATTTCTAATATTACAAATTAAATATTCATAGTTTTATGTCAAAATTCAATAAACCCTAATCTAAAATAAAATATCATGGTCTATCTCAAATTTGCTCTTCTATATCGAATCTCACAAGTCAAGATAGATCTCTGAATCTATAAAAAAAATAATAGAATATAGAGTAATGAGCTAGATAGCTTAATAAGCAATGTACATGACTAGATGAATTAAGCAATAATAATATATTAAAAATAAATATTTGCATCAATTCAAACATACAACACTAATTCATCAATCAATTTTTTTTGAAACATTATATTTATTTCGATAGCCATAAACTAAATCAGAGTATCAGTGCATAACCCATTTTGGTAGAATGTCGATATACTACGCATAAGCCCCACTTGCAGGGTGTCGATATACTAACGCACAATCTTCACTAGTACTGTATTGATATACCAACACAACTCCTACTGATAGGGTATAGATAAAATAGCCCACAACCTCAACTGGCAGGATGTCGATATGTCAACATATAACCTCCATTGGCAGGGTTTAATACATAGTCAGGCTATAAGTCAAAATTCATCTCGATTCAATTTTTTTTAAATAAAATTAATTTTATATTTTAATCGATCAATATACAATACCATCCAAAATCAAAATCTATCAATCATAACTCCATATGAAAATCGATACCTTCGATGATGCATCAAATAGTATTCTATAATGAAGTAAATTTAGCTAATAAATATCATGCTTTATATTTATAAATCATAAATAATATGATTCAAAACTCAATGATATAAATATAATAAAATATACCAATAAATCTAGAAAAAAAGTTGCATTACTTACCTCACGTGTACTCCAATAATTTCACTTAATTCTATGAATTTTTTTTCAAAATCTTTAATTTATATATTAGATCACAATTTTCACTATTGAACATCTCCTTGTTAAGATCACTATACTCCCATACAAATTTAAATCCAATAATTAATAAGGATACTAAAAATCAAGGAAAACATGATTCATGGATAGTCGCATCTAATGGTTTGGGTCGATCAGTCATCTGACTTCTCCTAATCAATGATCATACTAAGATATAGGTAGTTCAATAAAGATCAAGGATTATCAAATTAATAGCATTCGACAAGAGTTACAGTGGAAGTTGGTTTGGTGTCCAACAATCAGAGATCAGTATGATCAAATAAATTTATTTAATTAGAATTATATTAAGGATATAATCGGCTTTATAGAGATCAAGCAAATCAAATCTAATTATATCAGGATCCAGTCAAGGTGGGTGCCAGCATGTTGTTCGATGATTGCTATTTAGGATCATTCACTAAGCTCAATTAAAATCATTGAAAAAAGTCCTTCATTAGACTAATCCTAGAAAGAGAAATCATCTTAAAGAGAAAGCAAAGAGAGAAAGTCTGACTTTCTAGAGAGAAAGGGGGATTTCAAATTCAAAGAGGACCCATGTGCTCTTTTCCTTTTTCCTTCTTTTCAAAGTGGGGATATTTTCATTTTTTTCCTTCTTTTTTCTTTTTTGGCGAAATAGAGGACCCATGTGCTCTTTTCCTTCTTCCATTCTTTATAGAATAGGGGATTTAATTCCCCTTGTTCTTGGTGTCGAGGGAGTTCTCCCCCTAGCCAATGCTGCCCACAATTGGAGGGGTAATCCCCGACGATGATAGCCACCATGCTCCGGTGACCAATGGCGGCCCATGGCAATTAGAAAACCCAAAAAATTAGCAAAATAGGAATAAAAGAGTCAGAGGATTTTCTAAGGGATTTGCAGCAGCAATCTAATAAAAATTTGAGTTTAAAATCTATAGAGGATTGAGGAAAGATGATAAAAGAAATTATCTACTTTTTAGATCTATTTTAGTCTGATTTTTGGTAGCCAAAACAAGAAAAAACCATTGGTGATAGGAATAAATCGAAGGAATATTTTATGGCGATTTGAACTTGATGCTGAGACCAAAGGTAGTCGGCTTCAAGGGAAGATTGGCCATCTTTAAATAGAGGACTGAATCATAGAAGAAAATCCAACTTCCATCTAGATTAGGAGTCTCAAATAGAGAAGAAGAGGAACTCCTTCGGGGGATCGGTAAGGCATCCATAGCCTCTGCATGCTTAAAAAATTCTTTTTCTTTTCAATAAGACCTATTCTAGGATTTGTGTTTTGGGGTTGGGGTATTTTATTCTTCCCCCCTAAAAAGAAATTTCATTCTCAAAAATTTTTCTTACTCAAATCCTCAAAACTTTAGGATTACTTTTACCTTAAATTACAATCATCCTTCAATTTCATAATCAAACCTTCATCATAATATCCTTTAAATCAATTTATTGTTCTATTGACTTAGAAATAGTTTAGACCATTGTGCTTTCACTGCACACTCTAGTTCAAATCCACTAATGCACTTGTACTATATCTAAGTTCCTAAGTTATGTCATAAGTTATCGTTCCAATGTCCTTAGTATCTACCCATTTACATTCTTGTCTGATTCTATATATCATAATTTATCTACTTATACTCTGATACCACTTTAATTATCACACCCTCGATTCGAGATTATGAGCTAGAGGTTATGACAACTACCCATACTTATGAAGAACTCTCCTTGCAAGCATGAAAGGCATCTCTTAATGATACCATAAAGAAATAGTGGAATAATAATTAATGTTCAATTTTAATTCAAATTACTAAATTAAATATCTTACAAATTAAAATTCCATATTTTTTTTCAAAATTTAATAAATCCTAATCTAAAATAAAATACCATAGTTTGTCTCTAATTCACTCTTCATATCGAATCTCTAAGTCAAGCTAGATCTCTGAATCAATAAAAAATAATATACTAAAAATAAATATTCAGGGTACATCAATTCAAACATATAGTACTAATTAAAATAAGATCATTTAAATTCAAATTTTTCAAAATTCATTCAAATTCATAAATTGATATCTTTCAAAATATTACATTTATTATTGCCTAATTATGCAACCCAAGAGGAGGGGTGAATTGGATTTTTAAAATTTTTAGTGAAGTGTGAACCATAAAGATTATGTAAAAATAAAGAAGCAACGTGTAGTGGCTGTTATGAGTAAAGTAGAGAATTAAGAAGCAAGTATGCTAGAGAATAAAGTAATGATGAATGAGAGTAAATCAATATACCATAAATAAATAAGATTTATAGTAGTTCGGTGCCAATCTTATATCTACATCCACTCTCCAAGCTCCTACTTGGAAATTCAAATCTACTAATCATATTCAAATGAATACAACATCGGTAACCTTCAACCCTAGCTATCTCAAGCTAGAATGCTTGTTTTTCTGACACAAGCCAATCAATACACTCTAACTCAAGGTTCAGATTAACTTTTCTAAGTTTTGAAACCCCTAAAACTTAAAGAAAAATGATAAAAATAAAATACAAGTATAATGACAATGAAATATAAGTTTAACCCCTTTAATGAGTACAATAGAAATTTAAATATACTTTACACAATAGTGGAGAAGCTTTTCAAATTCCTCTCAAAATGAATGAAGGCTTGAATGAGCTTTGGAGATGTGATTGAGCTTGAATTGAATGATTCTTTGCTTGGGAGGGAGTTTTTCACTAGGATTGATTATTTTCTTAAGTTTTCCCTCCATTTGAATACCTTTATATCTTCATTGAATGCTGGAGAGTGAACAGTGCCCATTTGAAGTTGTTAGAGAGCCATTAATGAGCATTAAATATAGCTAAAATAGACTAAAAAACTAATCATTATCAAAATTTTTCATCGCAGAGGTAGATCTTAGGATCGTCCCTTGGCACAAGGGGTCGACCTCTATGGTAGAAATAGAAAAGACTAGTTTTTATATTCTGACTTGCAGAACAGTAGAGGTGGACCCCTGGCATAGGAGTCGACCTCAGGGTTATCCTCTTTTCACGTGCTGGTTAGGAACAAGTAAGCCAATCAGCCCATTTCAGTAGGGATCGACCTAGAGGTCGATCCTTTTGCTCAAACTTGATTTTCTTTAGATTTTGACTTTCAAAAAATATAAAATTACCTCCAAAAGATCTAAAATCTTCTCTAATACTCTTGAGGCTTTCAAAAAATATTTTCTTGATCTCAAACTTGGTGAAATTATAATTTTATCCTTCTTCAACCTTCTTAGATAAACTTGAAAATTCTTGTGAAACCTGAAATGCACAATTATTTTTTTCTAAGCTAAAAATCATTAGTACACTTCTTAAATATTTTATAGTCATTAAAATAATTCTTGGAGCAACAATCTTTCTCTTTTTGATGATGACAAAATATTTGAGCATAAGCAAAAAATAAGACATATTATGTAGCATTGGAGTAAAAGGAATAACATTAAGGATTTCAGAATTAAAAAAAAAAAAAAACAATAGTGTATAGGAGTATTCAATTTTGATGCAAATAATTTGATTTGATCTCTTAGCCCTTTTTAGAAGAGAAGTTTGCAATTCATTAATTTTATGTAGGATTTTGCCAAGACAAAGATACTTAAGCCATTATATTGAGCAAATTTTGAAATTTACCAAAACAAGATGAATATTTTGTTTGAAATTTGCATTTTGAATACTCTAAACAATTTGCTTTTGTATTTTGAATAATTTTCTTATTATTTGAATGATTTGTTTTGTCTGAGTGATTTGCTTATTGCCAATATTACACACTATACTTACTCCTCCTTTTTGACATCATCAAATATTATCTCAAGAGGTTCCTTTTAAAAAGAAAAGACTCACCCTCAATTTATTTCTTATATTCTGCTAGAGAAAAAGTTCATCATGAGTATGCATAGCATTTAATTGTATACTAACTTACAAGCCATAATCACACAAGATATTTTAATTACTCAAAAGACATGATTCATAATCCAAACAACATTCATATAAATAGAAACCAAAGTCATATATATATCCAAAATATAACTTAAGAGCCATAAGAACAAATAGTCAAAATACATTATCCATCAAAATACCAAAGTATCATAAGTCATAGGCCATCAAAATACATAAGTCATGGACAACCAAAAAATACAACATCCATGAATCAACCAAAATACATAGGCCAAACCCTAAATACATAAGACTAACTAAATAAGATCTAGTAGAGGAGTCAATTGGATCCACCAGAATCAGAATTAGAAGAAGAGTTGATGATATAATGTGGAGTATCAGGAGCAAAGCCACGAGCCTAACTCCGACCACATCTGCCTCAGCTTCGGATAGAAGTACTAGCACGAGCAGATGGACGAGAGAGCCTAGCAGCTTGGAAAGATGAAGTCTAGGATAAAAGAATGAGTCGGATCAAATCAAGCTGTCCCAAAGCTCTCGATAATAATTACATCAGTGAACGAATCCCCGCAGCAATAGCCTCTCTAGAACCTATAGCTAATCTCCTCTCTCATAGCTATGATCCTTAACACCATACAACCATGAAGCTATCTAGTTTCAACTGATAAATCTAAAATTTGAGTGGGATCTCCCAAATCTCTGCAAGCAGGAAGTAAAAGGTTCTTGACCTCACTCCCCAAAATTGAAACTCTAGAACTAAGATCAGAAATTATTTGAACCAAGTGCTCAAGCATCACACTCATGCCAAAGATCATAGTGGTAATGTGAGAAACTATAGAG
Organism: Cocos nucifera; assembly: GCA_006176705.1. Lineage (NCBI taxonomy): Eukaryota > Viridiplantae > Streptophyta > Magnoliopsida > Arecales > Arecaceae > Cocos > Cocos nucifera. The sequence continues at coordinate 2,058,108 of QRFJ01000076.1, forward strand.
TAATCAGTAGAAGATGCTGAGTGTGAGCTCTCCCCCTGAGTAGCCCCTCAAGCTGACATGATGATCTTGGCAACCTCCTGTGCAAAAGTCTGAAGGTGATCATCAGTAAGTCTCAAGATAGAAAGACACTATCAATACTCAGACCGTGGCTCAAATGAAGTAACTTCAACTATCTTTGAAGGTCCAACCTCATGATCAGAAATAAATTGAATATTTGAAGAAGCTCTACAATCTCGGGGTGGAGATGAAGCTCCCTCTCCCTCAACCCTATCTTCATCCTCCTCCTCAGTCCTCTTGGACCAACCACCATCATTTTTTGTAAAACCCATCTAATGTAGAGTATGGCAGTTGATGGTATCAGTATGGGACAATCTATTGGTCGCCTCCCCCTCAAAACTCACACCAAATCTCTTAAATACAAGCATGAGAGCCATACCATAAGGTAGATGAGCCTGGGACCTATTTAAGATCTCATGCATAGCTTCAATCATCAAAACAGAGAGATTTAGGGGGATCTCACATACAATGTGATACATCATACAAATATCTCTTCCTCAAAGAAAATCATGTCTCCCTCCTCTTGCAAAATATAATTTGGTAACCATATGATGTAGGAGCCTCATTTCAACTGATAAAAGCTTGGCATCTAACTTACTAAGGTCTCCTACATAACCACTCCCCAAAATTGCCCAAAAATCATCTTCTTTATTTGGAAGCTTCATCTCAAAATAACCCTAATAAGGTAACTGTAGTATTTCTCTCAAATGAACTAGGTCTAACACAATTTTCACATTTTTAACTATTGATTTAACTACTCCATTTTGGTATCCCAAATTTAGATAAAACTCTCTCATAAGATCAATATAAGTGATCTCTTTTAGTAAACAATAAAATCCCCAATCTTGCTTTTGAATTTTTGATCCAATAGAAAAGCCTTCTTTCTCAAAAAATGAAAAATCAATGTTCTTTTCATATTCTACTTTTCTCCCAAAAAAAGGTACCTTACTAAGGCTGATGGGGGAGGATGATGGAGCTGAAATGGAGGCTAGCACAGGAACCAGAGCTGGTGATGACAAAGGACTGGTCCTTTTTCTTCTTTCCTCTTCTTCTAAACCACTGGTTGACTTCTTTCTTTGAGGAAGCTTCGTCCTTGGAGCCATTAGGGGCAATGGAAAGCTTGAATCTGACCAAGAAACTCAGGGAGAGGAAGAAAGGAAGGAACTTTGAAAGGAAAGAAGAGAGTTTGAGGAAGGATGGTTGACGGTGGGAAGAGGGTTTTGATTGCTTAGGGCTTTTAGAAATCTAAAATTTTCGCTCAAAGGAGAGAGAAGGAGGTGAGAGATTTTACTTCTCTAAGGTCAATTTTGAGGGGGGAATAAGAGAAGATGGATGATTTCAAGGATTTTGCTGTTAATGATGGAAGAGGAGGACTCGATGCGGGAGTGAGAAAGGAATAACGATGGGGGGTCGGCCCTTTTGGCCGAAAGAAAGTCCTTTAAAGAAATAGGATAGTCGAAGGCCTTAGTTTGAACAAGGTCAAGAATACCCTAGGGGTCTCATGGGTCGACCTTGAGGTCGTCCCATGGCATAGAAAAATTAAAGAAAATAAAAAAAAAAATCTAAAGAAAAATTTAGGAATTAAAGAGAAAGATTGCAATTATAAGATTGACTAGTCGAGAAGAGTAAATTTGAGCTTTTTAAGAAAAAAAGTGAGCTCAAAAGATTAATTCAAGATAATTTGAGCAAGTAGAAACTTGGAATCAAAATGATAATTAAGCTAAAGGATCAAGAATTTCTAGTTTTCTCCTAATCTCATAGAATCTATCATCACTTAAAGTCTTAGTGAAAATATCATTTAATTATTTTTCAGTACAAACATACTCAAGCATCACATCATTATTTTGAATATGTTCTCATATAAAATGATATCTTATCTCTACATGTTTAAATGTTGAGTGTTATATAGGATTCTTAATTAGATTTATGGCACTAGTATTATCACATATTATGAGAGTTTTATTAAGTTTGATGTCAAAGTCCTCAAATTATTGTTTAATCCATAAGATTTGTGCATAGCAACTTCCAGCTGCAACATATTCGACCTCGACTATAGACAATGCTACCAAATTTTTTTTTTTTACTAAATCATGAGATTAAGTTAACTCCTAAAAATTGACAAGTTTCACTAGTACTTTTTCTATCTAATCTACATCCTGCAAAGTCTGCATCTAAATATCCTATTACGTCAATTGATGAATTCTTAGAAAACCATAATCTTAAAGTTTGAGTTCTTTTTAGATATTTTGAGATTCTTTTAATAATATTTAAATATGATTCTTTTGGATTGGATAGAAATTGAGTACATAAATAAATACTAAATATGATATTAGGTCTACCAGCAGTTAGATATAATAAAGAGCCAATCATGCTCCTATAAAGTTTTAAATCAATACTTTTATCCCCTTCATCTTTGTCAAGCTTACATGATGGGCTCATGAGGGTGCCAATTATTTTAGACCTCTATATCCCAAATCTTTTTAGTAGCTCTCTTATGTATTTACTTTGATTGATGGAGATCCCTTCCTTTATTTATTTGATTTGAAGTCCGAGGAAGAAAATAAGTTCACCTATCATACTCATCTCAAAATCCGCTACATGAGCTTAGCAAAGTCTTAATATAAAGTTTCATTAGTAGATCCAAATATGATATCATCAAAATATATTTATACTACTAAAATATCATCATGATTTTTTTTAATGAAAAAAGTAGTATCAACATTTTCTCTTGAAAAAATATTATTAAGTAAAAACTTAGTCTTTCATACCAGGCTCTAGGTGCTTATTTTAAACCATATAGAGCTTTGTTCAATTTAAAAATATGGTTAGGAAAGACATGATTTTTAATGCTGGAAGGTTGTTCCACATATACTTCTTCGATAATATATCCATTTAGAAAAGCACTTTTGACATCCATTTAAAATAACTTAAAATTCATAAAGCAAGCATAAGTAAGAAAAAGTCTAATAGCTTCTAATCTAGCAACTGGTGCAAAGCTTTTATTAAAATAAATTTCTTCTTCTTAGTTATATCTCTTTGCCATCAATCTTGCTTTATTTCTAATTATATTTTTATTTTTATTTAATTTATTTTTATATACCCATTTAGCATCAATTATGGGATGATTTTTAGGTCTTAAGACTAAGGTCCATATATTATTTCTTTCAAATTGATTAAGCTCTTCTTGCATTGCATTAATCCCATTATAATTTTTTTCGACTTCATCTATAGTTTTAGGTTCAAAATGTGAAACAAATGTAAAGCGATTACATTCATCTTTAAGTGAAGAACGATCCTTACCCCATATGTAGGATCACCAATTATTAGCTCTTTAGGATGATTATGATCATACCTCTATTCTTTTGGAAGATCATCAGTATCTTGAGGTTGTTCTTGCAAATCTTATTATTCTTCACTTTCATCCTCATGTTTGTCTTCATATTTTTTTTATTTTGGATTGTTGAGTCCTTTAAGGTAAGCTCATTCATTCCTTTTACAAGAGAACCTACATCATTAATACCTTCTCTCTTTCTTGATGGAAGATCCTTCACTACAAGAATTCAAACTATTAGCGATGATGAATTGCCATCACTTATAGTCTAGATGCTGTCGCTAATAAGCTTACTATTACAATACCATCGTAAAATCCAATCTAAAAAATTTTTATCGCTAATTATTATTATTAGTGATGGCAAAAATCACCATCACTAATAATGATATTAGTGATAGTTTTTACAATGAAGAATCTTTAATAATTTTTAATATTTAAATTATTTTGCTTAAAAAATATTAGCGATAGCAATGTTGTGGCTAATGCCATCGCTAATAATTAAAAGCAACACAAAATTCCATCTCTAATATCATTTTTCATAATTATAAAATTTTAAATTAAAATAAAATAAAATATTTTAAGAAATATAGCGATGGCTATTTGGTGGCTAATGCCATCTCTAATAATTATTAGCGACCAAATCTACCATCGCTAATGTAGTTGCTAATATTCTATAATTTTTAAATAAAATAAAAAAATTATTTGAAGAATTATTAGTAACGAAACCTTCGTCTCTAAAGCCGTCACTAATAGTTATAGTGATGGAACTTGCCTTCACTAATACAGACGCTAATAGCTAATTTATATTTTTAAATAATAATAATAATAATTTTTAAAATCTATCTTAATTAAGCATAATAAATTATGATTCATAATTAATTAGAATCCAAGAATAATCTAATAATCAAAAATAAAAACTAATTATATTTTATTAAATATATAAATTATATATTTTTTAAAATTAGTATCAAAAAAATATAATACATCAAAATAAAAATCAAGTTTGATCCTCATCATCACCCATCTTCTCCTCCTCCTCCTCCTGCTCTTCTCTAGTGGCTGGTGGATGAGAGCCAGAATGTCTCGGCATCCTTGTAATAAAAAAAATAAAATAATATTTAGTAAATTTTGATATAAAGATATATCTTTTGATATAGAGGCGTATATTTTCGATGTACTGCTTTTATTCTTGAACTAAATTATTTTCACATATTTGATTTGATGATATGAGAGCTATAGGACACCTCCAATGGTCCATCGATTGGATAGTTAGATTAAATTTTTAGCTGCTAGATCCCCTTTTCCAAACCAAAATCTAAATATATGAATTACTTCTAAATATAAAAACTTAAAATAAATAAAAAAGTTTAATAATATAATTTTCTAATGTGATGGCTTAGGAACGACGAGTCTTAGCTAGTCATGCAGTAGTGGATCTCAAAAAAGCTCTATGATCCGTATCGTGGATGGCATCTAGGAAGCCCTAAGGTTGCTAGCTCAAAAGCCTCTGCATACGACCTCCTCCATATGTGCTCATCGCTCCAGATCTAAGACGTTGACGTCTGTAAAGATGTTAAAGGATATTGAGAGTGGTGGATGGTCGAAGCTATGGCCGAATCCTATGACCTGGCTCATACTCACCCCCTCCCAGATGGCATTGAGCCATCCCTCAAGATCAAAGGGGGCTGAGAAGATAGATCATCATCGTACCTCTCGGCAACATACTCCGCATAATGCATCTGCATAGTTCAGAAATACATTAATTCTAATATAAAAATTAAATCTTGTAATGACTTAATTATTAAATAAAGTTTGAAGTTCTTACCATGATATGCCGCGATGTAGATCTAAATAGTCACCAATCCTCCTAGACTGATGTATGGCTTGCCACCATAACTATAGCTGATTTGGTGGATGACCCAGCTTCCATATCTATAATAAGTAAATAATAAAATTAAATTAATTAAAATATGCATATAAAAATTTTTATCATTCTGATGAAGAGTTTTGATATTGATTTCTTACCAACCTATCGACCACAACATGTATGCCGACTGAGCCGCCCATATGCCTGATCAGATCCTACTGGGCGGCCTGATTCTGTCGGACCCTCTGCTACCTACCAAAGTACTCTTCGCTACTTCACTGGTTGTAGAGGGCCTGCTATATATCCGTCCGCATCTAGTGATCGGTGAAAAACCTTCAGTCCGATGGTGACTAGGATCCAGAGTGCTGGATGACGGACTGCCTGAGATTGTAGAGGTCATCTTAGAGCCTCCATATGGCCATCTCCTCGAAGGTCTGATGGCCAGCTTCCTCGTCCTGGGGAGTCTCGAATTGGTAACACTCCTGCAAAATAGAAGCAAGCATGTATCAATATGTAATTAAAATACCAACGTATTCAAAAATTTAAAAATTAAACTAGTTTTGACTTATCAAAAATATTTTTTAGACTGCATCACGAGCTTCCAATGGCCAACTCAAGAAATCATTCACCGAACCCGGCATCAATCGACGTATGATCCCGATAATGACATGAGATGTTGAAGGCTCTCTGAATATGCTGCAAATTGATTTTAAAGAATAAATATTAACTCTAAAATTACTAAATTCTAAACATGTTAATTGAGGATATAGTACTTACGAGTAGCTCTGGATATGGAAGAGCTGCCTATCCTCTGACCTAGTCGGAGGTGTCGTGAGTTGGGTAGGTCCTTGACCATGGCACTATGTTTGAGAGTCGGCAGCCGCTACTGCATGGGACCATAGGGTCACTGGTGACCCCCTATCCTCCAAACCTGAGCACAAAACATCTAATACAAAGAATATTATACTAGTTAATAAATAACAAAATAATATAAATAAGAATATATAAAGTATTAGAGTTTACCGTCCGGTGTGAGATGTGCAGAACCATGAGAACTGATGATATGATCACTCTCTCCTCGAGAGCTCTATCCTCGACTGACGTGGCTCCGACCTCTCGAAGACATGATATATATTCTCTAAAAATAAAAATAAATAGATTCATCAAATTAGTTATATAATTATGGATAGCAATGCAAGGTTTAAAATGATGCAAGATAAGTAATTAAAATGATTCAAAAGTTATATACTTAGCACTACTCAGCGGCCTTTTTACAAATGTTTGATATCCTTCGAAATCTTCTTCTGATTCTTCCTTCTTCCTCTTCTTCCAGCTCTTCCTCTTCTTCTTCCTCTTTTTTCTCTTCTTGGGGAGGATTGTCTTTTAAAACAATCTCAGTTGGATCTACCTCCTCATGTTGGCTATCTTCATGTAGGAGTATTCCTGGAGTATCCATTTCTACATCATCAAAGGATTAATGAACTCCTATTATCTCATCCTCTTGAAAGCATTCTAATAATTGGGGCTTTTCTTCTTCTTCTTCGAGCACGTAATGAATGATTTGAGACTTAATTTTGCATACAGCCCACCAATCTTTCCTTCCTCTTTTTCTTGATGAAAAAGAAATATAATACACTTAAGCAGCTTGTGTAACTAGTACAAATGGTTCGTTGACAAGCTTTTGATCCATATTTGATCTCAATAAACCTGTGCCATGGATCAATCTTTATACCATTATCGGTATCGAATCATTGGCACTTAAATAGAATGATACTATTACCTCCAATGTAGCTTATCTTAATCACTTTTTCAAGGATTCCATAGTAGTCGCTCTCCAGCTTATCTTCCCACTAGCTGCTTTTTATACACACACCAATGTTCATTGTGTTTTTATAATTTTCATATTATTAGGTGTGAAATTTAAAATCATTTACATTATAGCCACTATAGCATGTCACGTATTTTTTTGGCCCATAACCTAATGATCTTAGCTTCCTTGGTATGGACTCGCTGCCTTGTATGACCAATTAACGAAACCAACATAAAAAGTTCTTTGATCACTGTGTTGATATTTCTTCATCAGTTATGCTTAGATTTTCTTCTTTTAGCATCTCATCATACTGCCTAAATATACATAAGATAAGTATACTAAAATAAGTGATTAAAGAAATATGATTGTGATGGACACTTAAGGATATATGGGTCGACCTCCATGTAGTTTAACAAAATATATGTCTCTGCCCATCGAAGTTTAGTATCGGAGAAAACCTAGCGAACCTCGAGCCCAAATTCTTGAGCTAGATAAACAAATATTGAGATTTCCTGCTCTGATCCCTCGCACCATCATCATCATTTTGAACCACTTGAGTCAGCTTGGTTTGCACATTAGGATTAAAGTAGTGTCGGCTGAAATTTAAAATCTTTTCTATTATGTAAGTCTCCATGATAAGTACCATAAAAACATTATTAAAACTATTAATTTATTAATTAATTTATATTTATTTTTAAAAATTAAATATTTTTATTCATTTATTTCAAGAAACATATTCATCAAAAGAAAAAGCTCATTTTTTTGGTCACAACAAAATAAGTTTGGAGCAAATTGGGGCTAAAACAGATTCGATATGAATTTTCAAAGAAATAATAATAATAAAATAAAAATAAAAATAAATAAATAGCTCAATCGGCTCCACAGCTCAGCCGACGCGCACTCTTCAGCCCGCTTATCCAAATGCACCTAGCCCAGCCGACTCAGTCCGTGTGCTGCAAGCCACTCAAAATGCTGACTCACCCCATGCACCGTTGACGTCAAATTCATCATGGCACATGATAGACCTTTAAGAGAGGGTATTTTGGTCATTTCATGCCCACGCCATGCGCTAATTGGCTCAAGTTTGCAAAATGCTCGATCCACCACTATCCATATGAATAGTAATGCACGATCCGATGGTAGCGGTGGTTTGCGGTCTATATCCAATAGTCAAGATTTTTTCCCAATTTGATTCAGTTTCCATCATCTCCAAATGCGTGATCGAATAGTTTTGAGTGCTCCAAACATTGATTGGATGGCTTCGAATGCTCCAAGCATTGATCCAATGATTGGCATTCATCCTAGCAATGATTAAGGCACCCAGGCACGATCCAACGATCGAAATTTCATCATCAAGCCTGATCCAATGGCCAGAATTTAATCCAACTTGATCTGGATTTTTAAAACATGATTTTTGACAATTTTTGACCCATTTGATTAGGATCTGACAGCCAGAACTCATGGAACTGCATAGAATTCAAGCCAGGGCCTATTTTAATCTAATTTTCACTAGGATTTCTCTATATTTGATGATCAAAACACTCCCTTAGTTCCACATTGCCTAGAAGAAAATAATCCAGCCCTCCTAACTCTGTTTAAAGGATACCAGGCCATCAAATCAAAGCATCTTTGGTCAAGGAAAGGTGATGGTATAGGATAGAGTCATGCTTGGGATTCAAGATTACTCAAGACAGATGGTGCTGAGAGGAAGAGCTGACTTCTACACCATCTCAGTGCCAATACCGATCCAAGATCAAGATTAACTACTTTTAATTTTTTCTTTTTTTTTAAATTTCATATATTTAAATTTTAAATTAAATTTTAATTAATACAAAATTTACTCTTCATTCTCTTTATTTTTATTATAAATTTAAATTTATTGCTCTTTATTTTTTGCAAGTAGATTCTAAGATCTAACTAGTAGATGTTAATACCAAATTTATTTTTTTGCATCATTTAATTTTTATTTTTTACTTAGAATTTTTTTTTCAACTTTAATTTTTTTTTAAATCTTTTTTATAAAAATTAAAAATTTTAAAATTAAAATACTATCTTCTTAGTGGATTCGACCTAACTCACTACTTACTATCTATTTTTAATTAATTTAAGAAGTCAAAATTAAACTAATAAACATGGTATCCTAACGATAATATCATGCTCTTATCAAGTTTTTAACGTCGTTATCGGGGATGGCATGAGTATTAATTTCTTTTGATTTCTTTAATTTTCTTATAAAAAATTATAAATAAAATTTTTAATCTTTTAATTTTTTATAAATATTGCTTACTAATTTTTTTCTATTTATTTTATAGAAAAAAGAAAAAAAAGAAGGAAGAAAACCAAATTAGGGCAAGGAGGAAAACTTCCAATTTAGCTTTGTGAGATAAATCTTAATCCTAGATCTTTTTTAATATTATTTATTTTATTTTTAAATTAATTTAAAAAATATTCACTTAAATCTAAGTAAAAGCTTCATGATAAGAGTAGAAATTCTAATGGCTTAGAGCATCCATCATATTAGATTTAGTTTTATTTTATTTTTTTGGTGATCACTGGAGATAAGATAAGCTCTCAAGTTTAATTAATCTCATGCATCTAATTTAGTTGCATAGAACCCCTTATCTGAAAGTGATTGTGCATATTCATCTTAAATCAACTTAAGGACATAACTCAATTAAACAACATAAGGTAAGGATTTGATCATCCTTTTTTGGCCCACAAATAATCAACTAGCATCCATCATTGACCTAAGCCTCTAAATTAAAATCAATTAGACATCGATCCTAGAAACTCGAGCTCATTAGGATAAGAAACCATAAAAGTTGGACCGGGTTTGGGTTAGTCAGTTTGACTGATGTCTAGAAAAGTAGTTCAGGGATGATTGGGCTTGAAGGAAGGTGGTTTATAGCTAGTTTCATTAGCTTACTTGGCCAAGCATAATTGGTATCTAAGGTAAGCAACGGAGGGACTCCCACTGACCTTATACTTATCTGGCTAGTTGATTGGCTGATCTTACACTTAGAGGGCTTGAATATGATCTTGGCAGTTAGGAGCTATCTAGATTTAGGACAACTCTTAATCAGGATTATTTACCTAACTTGATTACTAACCAACATCAAATCTAATTAAACCCTAATTTCTCTCTCTCTCTCTCTCTCTCTCTCTTCTTAGCTTTAGAACTCCTTAGGATCTCTTCTTTAGAACTCTTCTCTCTTTCTTCTCCTTTTCTTCACTAAAAATAAAATAAAATTAAACTAAATAAAAATAAATTAAAATTAAATTAAATTAAATTAATTTTAAAAATTATATAAATTTTTTTTTAAATAAATAAAATTCTAAAAAAATAATAAAAAATTCTAAAAAATTCTAAACCATATGTTAGGGTTGCACTAGTACATGCACAGTAGGAGATCACTTTTTCTGATCTAATTGAATCTAATTATAAAATTAAATAGTTAAATCATATTAAACCTAATAGTCAAATGGCCGAATATTTTAGAGAATCATCGAAGCAGATAAAGGAATATTTTATTCCTTCTACCTATAATCCATCGACTTGTATCCACTTACCTGATATTCATGCTATCCACTATGAGATCAAGCCGACTATAATTCAGATGCTCTAATCTTTCTATGAAAATATCAATGAAGATCCTTATAAGTATCTAGATGAGTTTTTAAAAATCTGCTCTATGGTGAGAATTCAAAATTTAACTGATGATATTCTTAGATTATTTTTATTTCATTTTTCACTAAAAGATAAAGCTAAGTACTAGCTTGGCACAATAAGGAGACCAATCAAAATCGAGGCTGAATTGCATATTGAATTTTTTAAGAAATTTTATCCTATAGGTCAAACCAACACCATGAGATGAGCCATCAGTGGATTTGCTCAGCTTCCAGGAAAACAAATTCAACAGTCAAGGAAAAGACTTAAGAAACTTCTTAGAAAATGCTCACATCATGATCTATCTAAGTGGCAAATAGTTCAAGCTTGCTATGAGGGTTTAGAATATCAATATAGATAAATGGTAGATGCATCTTGTGGAGGTGTATTTATGAACAAGAGTGAAGACGAAGCCTATGCTTTATTTGAAACCTTGAGTGAAAACTCTATTAACCATGCTTTATTATCTTTCTACCAAAAATGGGCAGGAGTCTATTATCCCAAATCTAGTTCTAAGGCTGACTTGAATCTGATAAATAAAGTGAACCTTCTTGCCCAGAAATTTGATCAATTTTTAATCCTGGATCAACAAACTCCTAGATAATTTACATCATCCTCTAATTATCAAAAACTTTGTTCAATTTGTGCTAGCCCAACTCATCATATGAGTGAATGTCCCATGGCTGTACAATTTTTACTTTTCATCCAAAAATAAGTTCAAGTTACACAAGACTACTCCAAGCCAGTTAATGATACTTTTTCAAATATATATAATCCAGATTGAAAGAATCATCTTAATTTTTCTTAGATACCCCAACAAACTCAAGCTCAGATCCAAGTTTCATCTATCTATCGAAATAGGCCCTAATATCAAAATTATGCCTATAATAGTGGTCAGCCTAGTCAGTCTATCCAGCTATCATATTTTAATCAACCATCATACCTACCTCCTCAATAGATCAATCTAGCTGACGATAGATTTAATCAATTATAACAACTGATTCTGACTCAATAGAAATCCATTACCAGGCTAGAAGCATAAATAGGATAATTAGCTGAGTCTAACATGAGGAGAGAACTAGGTTAATTACCGATCCTACCAATTATAAATCCTATAAACAACCAACATATTGCCCACCAACCATCTGGATCCAATTATCATTTTAATATCTCACCTAAGAATTCCCAATTAGAGAATGCTAAAGTGATTTCTGAACTTAAAAGTTATAGAATTCTTATGGACCCATATCAAGATGAGGTGAGAGAGGCTAGTACTGATGCTAGCCAAGATGAAAATATTAAAGAAGAAGTTAATACTAAAACTAACCATATAGAAAAACTTAAGCCTGAAATTAGTACTGATGCTAGTTCTAATTTAAATGAGTCGGACAAAGAAAAGAAGAAAATAGATAATTTACTCGAGATTTATAAATCTAAAACTCCATTTTCTTTAACTCTAGAAGCCGATTCTTCTTACAAAAACTAAGAGGCATGTAATGAAGTATCATTGGAGTTATTTAAACAAGATCATATTAATTTACCTTCAGAATAAAAGCCACCTTTAGAAATCCTTCTAATATCCATTGCATCAAACTTAACTCCTAACCCAAAAACTCAATATATAAGTATTTTAGAAGAACAAATAGGTAAAATTCTTGACAAATAAGGATTTGAGAATGGGGTCACAAAATATGTTCTTGTAATTAATAATGAATTTATCAATAAAGGGATAACAAACTATCTTCTTGAGATTGACAATCCAAAATTGTTGGAATTTATCAATCCAGTATTTGATACGGGATAGGTAAGCTGCCTTGTATCTAGCTGAGGATGGTACTTAGTGCTTGTTGGAAGGCAATCCAATATTTAATTTTTTTATTTAATTTTTATTTAATTTATTTTTTTTAGGATATTTTGAATAAGTTGGAGGAAGAGTCCAAATTTTCAAGACCCATGCTGGACCATAAACATATCGAGTTAGGTATATATTTTTTTAATTTTATTACATCCTTTATTTTTTTTTCTCTATTGAAAATAATGTTGATTAAGTTGGAAAAAGAATAATTAAAATTTTTTAATTTTTTTTAAAGTCCTCAAAGAAGTTAGTATTTAGCATTTAGACACTCAATTATGCTTAAAGAATCGAGTTCAACTAAGCATTTTTTAAAAAAATTGATGCATAGACCAAAAAATTTATGGAATATTGAGAGATTAAGTATTAAAAAAATTTAATAAAGACTTAAATCTAGAATATAAATAATTTTTTTAAATAATTTTGATTATTTCTACCAGCATCAAAGAAGAGTCTACTTTTTATGGGCTTGTATAGGATAACTATATATTTTTTTAAAAAAAAATTAAAATAAAATAATTTTTAAATATTTTTAACTGAGTAATCGAGCCTTTTTGCCTAAGCAAGCATTGAGTTTGATATCAAAAGATGGAAAGGATAAGGAAGCTCATTGTAAAGCTAGTCTTAATTCGTAGTCTATTTGATTCGAGTTAATAAGTCTGAGAGATATTTTATATCTAGTATCTTAAAGCTAACTGGTTTGAAAGTCATTGGCCCAAGACTCACTACATGGATCAAATAGAAGCTTAAGGGATTAAGACACTAAATAGTGATACAATATTAAAAAATAAAAAAAATAAAAATAAAAATAAAAAAGATACACATTAATTTTTCATCAAGTAATCGAGTTTCGTTGTCTAAATAAGTAATGATATTCGCATCAAAAAGTGGACAATGTGAACATAAAAATCAATAAATGAATGGCGAAAGTAACAATATACTTATCCGTATGAAAGTTTAGATAATTCAGAGATAAAGATAGAAATAATTTTTAAAAAATTAAAAAAATTTAATATTCTTCACTTAATTTTTTATATTGAAAAGTATTAATACTCTAATGACATACCTCACTTAAGCTTTACTGAATATCAATGGCCTTTTTGAAAATTACTTAGATAAAATTTGAAACTTTAAAGTTAAAAGATATCTAAAACTAAATTTTTTTTTTACTCAAGATTGAGCAAACTTTAAGTTGAAGGTGCGATAAGTACCATAAAAGCATCATTAAAAATATTAATTTATTAATTTATTTATATTTATTTTTAAATTAAATATTTTTATTTATTTATTTTAAGAAATATATTTATCAAAAGAAAGAGCTTATTTTTTTGATCACAACAAAATAAGTTTAGAGTAAATTGGAGCTAAAACGGATCCGATACAAATTTTCAAAAAAATAATAATAAAATAAAAATAAAAATAAATAAATAGCTCAATCGGCTTTCCAGCTTAGATGATGCACACTCTTCAGCTGGTACATCCAAATGCACCTAGCCCAGTCAAATCAGCCCACGTGCTATAAGTCGCTCAAAACATCGACTCACCCCGTGCACCACTGACGTCAAGTTGATATCAAATTCATCATAGCTCATAGTAGACCTCTAAGGGAGGATATTTTGGTCATTTCATGCCCACACCATGTGCTAATTGGCTCAAGTCTGTGAAATGCTCAGTCCACCATGGTCCATATGAACAGTAATGCATGATCCAATGGTAGCAGTGGTTTGCGGTCCAGATCCGACGGTCTAGGTTTTTCCCCAATTTAATTCAGTTTCCATCAACTCCCAACACGTGATCGGACAGTTCTGAGCACTCCAGATGTTGATCGGATGACTCCAAATGCTCCAAGCATTGATCCAATGATTGGCATTCATTTCGACGATGATTAAGGCACCCAGGCATGATCCAATGGTGGAAATTTCATCATCAAGCCCGATCCAATGGCCAGAATTCAATTTGAATTGATCTGGGTTTTAAAACATGAGTTTTGGCAATTTTGGGATAGTTTAATCAGGATCTAATGACCAGAACTCATGGAACTGCATAGAATTGAAGCTAGCGACTGTTTTAATCTGATTTTCATCAGAATTTCTCTATATTTGATGATCAAAACACTACCATAGTCCCACATTGCCTAGAAGAAAATACTCCAACCATCCTAACTCTATTTAAAGGGTACCAGGCCATCAAATAAAGCATCTTCAGTTAAAAAAAAAAAATGATATAGGATAGAGCCATGCTTGGGATTCAAGATTACTTCAAGGCAAACAATGTTGAGAGAAAGAGCTGACTTCTACACCATCTCAATGCCAACACCGATCTAAGATCAAGATCAATTATTTTTAATTTTTATTTTTTTTAAATTTTATATATTTAAATTTTAAATTAAAATTTAATTAATATAAAATTTATTTTTTTGCTCTTTAAATTTTATGCTCTTTATTTTTATTATAAATTTAAATTTATTGCTCTTTATTTTTATACAAGTAGATGCTAAGATCTAACTAGTAGATCTTAGTATCAAGTTTATTTTTTTACATCATTTAATTTTTACTTTTTATTTATAATTCTATTTTCTAACTTTAATTTTTTTTAAATCTTTTTTTTTATGAAAATCAAAGATTTTAAAACTAAAATACTATCTTTTTTGTGGATTCGACCCAACTTACTACTTAATATCTATTTTTAATTAATTTAAAAAGTCAAAATTAAATTGATGAACACAATATCCTAATTACAACATTGTGCTCTTATCACTCTATAATATAATCTTTGACTTGGGCCTTATTTTTTACTTTCTTCTTGAGACTGTGAATATATCTTTCAAATGGATACATCCACCTGTACTGCACTGGACCCCACACCCTAGCTTCATATGCTAGATGAATCATGAGATGCTCCATGGAGTCAAAGAAGCTGGGAGGAAATATCTTTCCAACTTGCATATTGTCTCTACACTGCTAGCCTTAAGACTGGATATGTGGTTGGTGGATAGTTCGGTAGTCCAAATATCTCTAAAGAGAAGGCTAAGCTTCGTCAAAGAACTCCATATAGAGTTGGAAAGGAGATCACGCCAAGCCAATGAGAGTAATCATTGCATGAATACATGGCAGTCATGGCTTTTTAGCCCATAGAATTTGCAATCTTTGATATTAACGCATCGAGCTAGATTACTTGCATAACCATCTAGAAATTTAAGATTTTTACACCATTCATAAACATCCTTCAACTACTTTCTAGTTAAGGTATAAGATGCTTTCAGCTTCAAAAATTTTTCAGGTAATACCTTAATTAGCTTTAATAGAGAATTTTTGCATATGTTCTTCATATCTGCTCGAGCCTTAGGATTGTCCTTCATCTTGCCCTTGACATCCATAATAGTGTAAAAAATATTATCAAATATATTCTTCTCAATATGCATGATGTCAAGATTATGATGGATCAAATTAGTGGACCAGTATGACCATTCCCAGAAGATGCTTTGTTTCACCTAGTTATGAGTTCTACCGAATTCCCGAGGCTTTTGCTTGTCAAATTCAATGCCAAATGGGACTTCGTCCAATTGGGATACCCTCTAAAATACTTTCATACCACTAAGTCGTTGGGGTGCATGGTCCTTTTCTATCTTACTCCTGAAATTGTCCCACTACTTTCAGAAAGAAAGATGCTCAGGAAGGAATTGATGATGGCAATCAAACCAGCAGGACTTACGACCATGCTTAAGCTGAAATGATTTTATATTCTCCATACAATAGGGATATGCTAGCTTTCCATGAGTGCTCCATCCTGACAGCATCCCATAAGCTAGAAAATCGCTAATGATCCACATCAATGCAGCCTTCATTACAAAATTCTGCTTCTTTGATGCATCAAAAGTATAAATACCATCGGACCATAATAATTTCAGCTCACCAACAAGAGACCTTAGATATACATCAATGCTTCTACCAGGATGTCGTGGTCCAGGAATGAGTAATGTAAGAAAGATATTATGAACATCCTAGGTGGCAGATTGTATGGAGTAATAAAAATTAGCCAACATGAATAAGGGACTGCTGCATGATTGAATGGTGTAAAGCCATCAGTAGATAGACCCAACCAAACATTGCATGATTTTTGAGCAAATAAAGGATGACAAGCATCAAATTATTTTCATGCCTCATTGTCCGATGAATAACACATCATATCAGGATGCTTGCATGGTCCTTCTTTGTGCCACCTCATCTACCCGACAGTACTCTTAGACAAGTAAAGCCTCTGGAGTCTAGGAGTGAGAGATAGATATTGAAGAACCTTTTATGGTATGTCCTTCTGATTCTTACCTTATTATCTTAGCTTAAATCAACTTGCACCACATACGTCGCTTAAGCTCTTTTATTGGTCCTCTTTATAGAAAAGTATGCAACCATTATGGCATACATCTATTTTCTCATATCCCATGCCCAATTCTTTCACCATTTTTTTTGAAGCATAGAAGCTCTCAACAAGCTTCTCATCCTTCGTTAGTATTTTTTTATTATTGCTACCATCCTATCATAATAATTGACCGCTATATTAAACTCGGCCTTCAAGTTCAATAACTCTGACATAGACGATAGTATAGTGTGTGTTTCACATTCTGGTCATAGTGGTTCATCAGCATCTTTCAGCATATAGTAGAAATCACTACTGCTAGCTTTTGGATCATCCTCCATATCCTAGTTAAATTTAAGACTAGCCGCATCCATAACCATATCCATCATTCTATCTGTATCCATGTCCTACTTGGTTCTAACCCTTGCAACTCTCGCCCATGTTTCTCCACGCAGGTACCAAAGCCTATACTTGGGCATAAATCCACTCTTATATAAATAAACAGTAATTGTATCGCTATCAAATATTTTTTTATTACCACATCTGTTACAAGAAAAATGAGCTCGTCCTTGATGTAAGAGTACCACATTATCAAAAATAAAATCACAAAAGTACTCTACACCCTCCCTATATTCAATAGAAATCTTTCCATTGACTACTCGATGGTCCATCCAACTAAGATCTATGATCGACTATCTAAGAATTTTGCATATACATAAATATAAAATAATTATAAAATACTATTTTATCATTCAAAATGACTTACATAGTAAATAAATATATCCTATCATCAACTAATAGATAAAAATAGATCCTATCCTATTCAAGAAATTCATTAATTTTATTGGTACATTACAGTAATCAAACGATGCACAATAGGGACTGAAAAAAATTTTGACAGTATTTTTCTTTAGTTCTTCCATGTAGTGAGAACAAAAAAAAAATTCTATTCAAAATTTCTTTTGAACCCTCAGCATACTATTTATTACTATAATGACCTATAGAATTACTTGTATTTTTCAAACTATCGATAGTGGATAATCAATTAATTAATGTATATAATTCTTTTATCCATACAAAAATAAATAAATATATGGATATCTTAGAATATGTACATCAATCAACTGATGGGTCTACCATTCCATGCAATGCAAATTTTATTCAAATTAATATATACTTAATGATGTTCGGCATGCAAGAGCGAAATGCCTTTGACGCCAGCTATGACTCAAGACCCGAGCATGCAGGGCATGCCTCGACCCCATATTTGCAATATTGCCCAACATCTTCTCTCGATTCGAACATTCTATATGCTCATATCCAAATCCCATATATCTAATTAATTAATTAATTAATTAATAGATTATTTAATTAGTGATGGCACTAGCCGTCACTAATACTATACCATATCAACCAACGCTAATGTCGTCGCTACTACTGCAGCTTACAGTAGTAGGAGGAAGGGACATACAGTGGGATGGAGGGGGTTGCAAGTAATTCTATAGCCAGAACGAGGCCACGGGGAGGCCGGTGGGATAGGGGCGGTAGGCTCCGAGGTCGCAGACTAGGAGGCACCAACGGGGTGGGGGGGCCGCAAGAGGAGTAGGGTTGGGGTGGTGGGCTCGGGGCTGCAGCATTGGAGGCACCGACGGGATGGGGGCTACCATGGTAGAGGAAGGCCCGAGGCGGCAGGCTCAGCATCATGGCATTGGAGGTGCGGCGGGGTGGGGATAGCTGTGGGAGATGTGGGGTCGGGGAGGCTGGCTCAGGATCGTGCCGTAGGAGGCACCGATGGGTTTGGGACAGCTGTAGGAGAGGTGAGGCTAGGGTGGCTGGCTCAGGGCCACAGAGCAAGAGACACTAATGGGTTCAGGGCAGCTACAGGCGAGGCGAGGATGGAGCTGTATGGTCAGGGTGGCCTTGGGGGAGGTGGGGCTAGTGGCTCAGGATCGTGCCGTAGGAGGCACCGATGGGTTTGGGACAGCTGTAGGAGAGGTGAGGCTAGGGTGGTTGGCTCAGGGCCACAGAGCAAGAGACACTAATGGGTTCAGGGCAGCTACAGGCGAGGCGAGGATGGAGCTGTAGGGTCAGGGTGGCCTTGGGGGAGGTGGGGCTAGTGTCGTAGGGTCGGGGCGGCCACGAAGGAGCGCTGGCATTGTCGGGTCATCGAGAAGTTGCTAGTGGGGTTGGGTCGTTAGGAAGGAGGACACGCAGGGAGCAGGCAAGGTCGAGAAGGATGCGCAAGGAGGGGAGAAGGCATGGAGGAAAAAATTTTGGATAAAATTTTTTTCCCACAAGCGAGGTGGGAAAAGTTTATGGGGGACTATTACTGATGGCAAAAACCCCATTGGTAATACGATTGCCAAAACTTGAGTTTTTATGCCAATGTTATTAGCGATGGTGCATGTCTTCGCTAATAACAAAATGCCACTACTAATAATATTAATTTTTTTTAAATTTTAAATTTTAATTTTTTTAAAAAAAATTTGATAATTATCGATGGCAAAATATAATTGATAATATTGTTGAAAAAAAATATTTTTGACTGCATATTTATTACTAATAAAAAAATACCATCGCTAATAATATTAAATTTTTAAAAATATTTAGTTTTAATTTTAAAATACTTTTTTTTTCAAAGTTATTAGTGATGGCAAGCTCTCGATCACTAAAGCCATCTTTAATAATCATATTTTTTTAAAAAAATTATATTTTATTTTTATTTTTTTCTCTTAAGTCATTTTTTGGATGGCTAAAAATCAATATGGGATAATTATCAATTTTTTGACTTAATTAATTTATGGATTGAGTCTTAATTAATTTAAAATAAATTTAATTTAATTAGGCTTAACTTAAGTTGAGACTAATTGGATTTTAATATTCTAAATAAGACTTGGATTCAAAGTCTAATTGAATTAGATTTGACAGAATTTTGAAGCAGATTCAAATTTGATTTGAATGAAATCTAAATTAAAAATTATTTTTTTCTAATTGATTTAAATTAAATCAAATTTAATTAGGCTTGAATTTAAAGTCTAATTGAAATAAGTTAGATAGGATTTTGAATTGGATTTGAATTCGATTCCAATTGGATTTGGATCAAACCTAAACTGAAAACTATTTTCTTCTAATTAATTTTAATCAGATTAAATTTAATTAGACTTGACTTAATATTAAAATAATTAAATTTTACTATCCAAGTAGGACTGGGATTTTGAAGTCTAATTGAATTAGGATTGACAAGTTTTCTAATCGAATTCAAATCAGGTTTGAATTAGATTTGAATTAAACCTAAATTGATAACTATTTTTTTAAATTAATTTAAATTTACTTTAATTTAATTAATATTGACTTAATTGGAGGTTAATTAAATTTTATAATTCATGTAGGATTTAGATTCAAAGCCTAATTGAATTAGGTTTGACAGGATTTCGAATTGGATTCAAATTGAATTCAAATTAGATTCAAATGTAATCATGAATCAAGTTCTAATTGATTTAAATCAGCTTAAATTTAATTAATCTTAATTTAATTTAAAGATGATTGAATTTTACTATACAAGTAGGACTTGAATTAAAAGTTAAATTAAATTAAGATTGATAGAATTTCGAATTGAATTTGAATTGAATCTAAATTAAAATTTAATTTTTTAATTATTTAAATTAGCTTAAATTTAATTAGACTTGACTTAATTTAAAGGTAATTAAGTTTTACTATCCAAGTAGGACTTAAATTAATAGTCTAATTGAATTAGGATTGATAGGATTTCGAATTGGATTCAAATTAAACCTAAATTAAAAACTAATTTCTCCTAATTAACTTAAATCATATTGAATTTAATTAATTTTGACCTAATTTGAGGTTAATTGAATTTTATAATCTAAGTAGGACTTAAATTCAATTTCTAATTTAATTAGATTTAGTGGAATTTTTGAATAATGTTCAAATTAGGTTTGAATTGTGGTCTGGATTATTAGCGACAGCACATATACCATCTCTAATGCCGTCGCTAATTACAAAACTTATTAGCAATGATAAATATCCATCTCTAGTTTCATTACCAATAAAAATTTAAAATAATCTTTTCTCTCAAATTTATTTTTTTTAAAAATTATTAGCGACAGCAAGTTCTTTGTCGCTAATATCCAAAATCGCCTTGCTAATAAGTATTTTATGTTTAAATATGACAAAAATATTTAAAAATTTTAAATAATTTTTGTGGTGGCTTTTGCCATCGCTAAAAGTTAAAAATGCTATCGCTAATATCTTGTTATTAGCGATTGTTGATTTTCTGTCGCTAATAATCAAAACTCACCATCGCTAATAGTTTTTTTATCTTTATATATTTAAAAAATTTATACTTTTAGAGATGGTCATTGCTATCACTAATATTTATTTTGTCATCGCTAATATTATTACCAATGATAATTTTTTTTGCCGATATTATGGTGGCAAAAAGTCATTATTAGTGATGGACTTTTTTATTGTCTCTAATACCATTGCTAATATTCAAATTTCTTGTAGTGATTAGTTTCCTTAAAAACTACATGTATTGATTTCTCTACTACTAAGATTTTTTTATTAAAAACTCTAAAAGCTTCAATTACTAGAAGAGGAATAGCCAAGAAAGATAGCTTCATTAGATTTTGTATCAAATTTTTCTAATCTTTCTTTACCATTATTTAAAATGAAACATCAGCAATCAAACATATGAAAATATGCAATGTTTAGTTTTCTTCCTCTCTAAAGTTTATAAGATATTTTGTTTAAAATGAGTCTAATTAGGGTGCGATTTAAAATATAATATGCCATGTTAATTATTTTTATCCAAAAGTATCTTGGGAGGTTGCTTTCATATAGCATGGTATGGGCTATTTCTTCAGGAGTTCTATTTTATCTTTTTACTATCCCATTTGGTTGGGGTGTTTTAGATGCTGAAAAATTATAATCTATGCACTTTTTTATCATAAAATTTTTCAAAATCTTAGTTTTCAAATTTGGCTCTATGATCACTTCGAATATTTTGAATTGAAAATCTTTTTTATTTATAACTTTTCAATAAAATTTTGAAAAAATATGAAATATTTCATTCTTATGTGCTAAAAAGAAAATCCATATAAAACATGAGAAATCATCAATAATTATAAAACTATAATGTTTGCCTCTTAAGCTAGTAGTTCTTGTAGGTTCAAATAAATCCATGTGTAATAATTTTAGTGACCTAAAAGTTGAAACTATATTTTTAGATTTGAATGAAACTTTGGTTTACTTATCTAGTTGGCATGCATTACAAATCTTATCTTTTTTAAAATTTAATTTAGGTAAGACGATAACTAACTTCTTTTTAATAAACTTTGAAAGAGAATGCATGCTTATGTGTGCAAGCCAACGGTACCAAAGCCAACTAGTCTCATTAATTTTGGCATTCATGGCTACTACATATTGCATATTTATTATAGAAAGATCATTCAAATCTACCATATAAATATTACCATGCCTATGCCCAACATACTTAATGCCATCATCATTGGGATTAGTTACAATATATAATGAAGATTTAAAAAGAACTTTATAATCTTTATCATAAAATTAATTAATACTTAAAAGATTATGTTTAAGACTATCTACTAATAAAATATTTTTAATGTATTGAAAGAGAGTGATACCAATGTTACACATACCGATGATCTTTTCTTTGCCATTGTCTCTAAAGATAACCATTCATCTATTCTTTGCATCAAGTGTGATGAAATAAGATTCATCACTGATCATATATCTTGAGCACCCACTATCACGATACCATTTTCAATTTATTCCTTGGGATATAAGATACATCTACATACAAAATCAAGTCTTAACTTTAGGTACCTAAGTTTTCTTGGATCCTTTTTGGTTAGTCACAATGGTTCTTTTTGGAATCCATATTTTCTTTATATTTGAATTTTCAAATTTGCTAGAGAACCATGTATAGGATTTATGCCCTATCTTTCCACATTTGAAGCAAATAACATTTAAAAATTTATTACTTGATGAGTTCATAAAAATATTTTTCAAAAATTTTTATTTCTTTAGAGGATTATAGCCAAGACCAACTTTATCATATTCTATCTTTTGATTTTTAAGAATTATTTGAAGTTTGTTTAAGCTTAGAATGAATTTTTCTACCATTGGTTTTAGTTTGGCTATCTCATTCTTTAAGTTCAGATTTTTTTGAGTTAAGGCTAGTTTTTCATTTGAAATAGTCTCATTTTCTTTTAGTAAGGATTGATTCTTTGATTTGAGTTCTTTGTTCTTTAGCCTTAACTTCTTTAAATTATCTACTAAATCATAAAAGGCTTCTTAGAGTTCTTCAAAAGTAAAGTCATTTGAGATTTCAGCAATTACCTCATTTTTATATGCCACAAGGCACAAGTTGGCTTCTTTATGAGATTCTTCTTTGGAGCTCGAGTCACTCCATGCAGCTATCATAGCTTTTTTCTTAAATTTCTTGAGAGCTTTCTTGAGTTAAGGATATCGGATCTAAAGTTTTTCGACTTCTTATATTCATAGCATATAAGGGACTACTCTTTGTCCTTCTCCTTGCTATGCTCTTCTTTTGCTTATGGCCTTCTCTTCATTTTTTATCTTCTTTTTTTCAAAAATCCCTTGAATTTTTGAGTGATGAGGATCAATTCTTCATCTTGTCATCCTTTTTAGTTTGGTTGGATTTCTCCTCTTGTTGAGTAGTAGATTTGAGGGCTATTATTTTCTTCTTCTTGACATCTTTTTTATGGTGTTGCTTCATGCTTAGTTCATGTAGTATTATATGTGATCCTAGAAGTTCCTCCAAAGATAAAATGTTCAAATCCTTTGCTTCTTGAATTGTGGTGATCTTAGCTTCCCATGTTCTTGGTAGAGATCTAAAGACCTTTCTTATAAGATCACTATTAGAGTAAGACTTACCAAGACTCTTAAAATCATTTATTATATTTGTAAAGTAAGTAAATATTTCAGTTATTGATTCATCATGCTCCATTTTAAAGAGTTCATATTTATGTATAAGCATATTAATTTTTGACTCTTTAACTTAATTGGTACCTTCATGTGTTACCTCTAACCTATCCCATATTTTTTTAGCTAATATGAAATTTGAAATGCGATTAAATTTATTTGCATCTAATACACAATACAAAACATTCATGGCTTTAGCATTTAGCTGAGCCATTTTCTTATCAACCTCATCCCTTTCCATTTTGGATTTGATTGATTTCATAACATCAATCAATTTAGTGGGTGTGTGTGGTGCATTTACTATCATACTCTATATATCATAGTTGAGTGTTTGAATGAAAATTCTCATTCGAGCTTTCCAATAGATGTAGTTAGATTCATTGAAAAGTGGAGATCGATTTGTGGACTGCCCCTCGACTAGTGAAATACTGACTTGAGTTACCATAGATCTTTGATTTTTGATGATTAAATCAAGAAAGGACTAGAGAACCGGGCTCTGGTACCATTTGTTATCCAGGTATGCAACCCAAGAGAGGGGATGAATTAGATTTTTAAAAAATTTTAGTGAAGTGTGAACCATAGATTGTGTAAAAATAAAGAAGCAATGTGTAGTGACTATTGTAAGTAGAAAATTAAGAAGTAAGTATGCAAGAGAATAAAATAATGATGAATGAGAGCAAATCAATACACCATAAACAAGTAAGATTTATAGTGGTTTGGTGCCAACTTTGCACCTACATCCACTCTCCAAGCTCCTACTTGAAAATTCAAATTTACTAACCATATTCAAATGAATACAACGTTAGTAACCTCCGACCCTAGCTATTCCAAGCTAGAATATTTATTTTTTGGGTATAATCCAACCTAATACTCTCTGATTCAAGGTTTGGATCAATCTTTCTAAGTTTTGGAATCTCCAAAATTTAAAACAAAATGATAAAAATAGAGTACAAGTATAATGATAATAAAATATAAGTTTAGCCTCTTTAATGAGAATAATAAAAATTTAAATACACTTTACACAATAGTGGAGTCAGATCTCTCTTAGAATGAATAAAGGCTTGATTAAGCTTTCAAGAGATAGCTGAGCTTGAATTGAATGCTTCTTTGCTTGGAAGGGAGCTTTTTACTAGGACTGAATATTTTCTTAATTTTTTTTGAGTTTTTCATTCATTTAATACTTTTATATCTTCATTGAATGTTAGAAAGTGAACAGTGCCTATTTGTAGCCATTAGAGAGCAATTAATGTGCATTAAATATGGTCAAAATTGATTGAAAAACTAGCTATTATAGAAATTTTCTATGACCATTGTGGCAGAAATAAAAAAGATGAGTTTCTATATTCTAGCCTATAGAACAGTAGAGATCGAACTCAGGGTCATCTCCTTTTAGCATGCCAGCCAGGAACAAGCATGCCAATCATCCCATTTCAATAGGAGTCGACCTAGGGGTTAACCCATTTGCTCAAACTTGATTTTTTTTAGATTTTGACTTCAAAAAAATATAAAATTACCTCTGAAAGATCTAAAATTTTCTCTAATGCTCTTGAGACTTTCAAAAAATATTTTCTTGATCTTCAACTTGATAAAATTATAATTTTATCCTTCTTCAACCTTAGATAAACTTGAAAATTTTTGTGAAATCTGAAATGCACAATTATTATTTTATCAAGATAAAAATCATTAGTACTCTCCTCAAATTTTTTGTAGCTATCAAAATTAATTTTTGGAGCAACATTTATCTCGATAGCTATGAACGAAATTAGAGTACCAATTAATAACCCCACTGATAGGATGTCAATATACCAGTGCAGAACCTCCACTGATAGGGTATTGATAAACCAATGCACAACCCCTAGTGATAGGGTGTCAAAATCTCAATGCATAACCCCCACTAGCAGGATGTCGATATATCAGCATATAACCCTCACTGGAAGGGTATCAATAAACCAATGCACAACCCCCACTAGTAAGGTGTCGATATCCCAATATCTAACCCCATGATAGGATTTCAATACATAGTCAGGCTGTGAGTCAAAATCCATCTTGATTCAAATATTTTTTTTTGATAAAATTAATTTTATATTTTAATCAATCAATACACAATACTATCCAAAATCAAAATCAATCGATCATAACTTCATAATAAAATCAACGCCTTCGATGATGCATCAAATAGTATTCTACAATGAAGTAAATTTAGCTAATAAATATCATACTTCATATTCATAAATCATAAATAATATGATTCAAAATTCAATGATATAAATATAATAAAATATATTGATAAATCTAAAAAAAGAGTCGCATTACTTAATTCACACGTGCTCTGATAATTCCACTTAATTCCATAAATTCTATTTCATAATCTTTTATTCATATTTCAGATCATAATTTTCACTATTGAACATCTTCTTGTCAAGATCACTATTATCTAATAGATTTAAATCCAATAATTAGAAAGGATACTAATAAACTAGACATGATTCATGGATAGTTGCATCTAATGGTCTGAATCGATCGATCATCTAACTTCATCTGATCAAAGATCATACTAAGATATAGGTGTTAGAATTTGATGCCTTGAATTTGATCTGCAACAGAGGAGAATTAGTATCAGCAAGCAGTCAAGTTGGCTTAGATATGGGATTGAGTTGGCTCGGACTGAGATTGAGTTGGCTCGAACCACAACTGAGTTGACTCTCTCAGGCAGACAGAAAGTAGGAGTTCGAGCAAGATGCAGTCGAGCCAGCTCAACCCCTGATCGAGTCAACTCGATGGAGGTGAACAGAACAAATGGGGTTTTCTATTTGGACTCGGATTATGATTAATCTAAGGGGTCTACGGGACTTGCACGTGGACCATAGGATCCAATAGCCATGGAAAGTTGCAGTCATGATCTGAAGATTAAAAAAAATTTCAAGACTCCACTAAGATCATGTTCGACTCATATTAGGAGAAAAAGCCCTGTTAGGACTCCTATGAACTACTGAGAAGAGGATTCTCATCCTATTTAAAGGGCTGAGGTGCTATGGAGCAGTAAGGTGGTACATGTGGCATGAGAGGAACATAGAAAGGCTCAAGCAGCCATCGAGAGAAGCTTGACAAAGTGCTGAGTATATGTAGCCTATGAGAGAGAGAAGCAATAAGTGCATAGCATCCGGTGAAGAGGCTGTGAGGGTAGAGCATCTTGTAGCTTCTGAGAATCTTCTTGGGATTCTAAAAGAGCTTTTATGAGGGTAGCTTCTAGTTGAGAGAGATTTATATACGATGAGTTGAGAGTGGATATTCTCCTCTTGTACCTATTTTTCTCTTTCATAGTGGAGCTTTGCATGCCCCATGGAAGCGAGCCTTTGTACGAATCTATGTACTTAATTATTTTTTTATTTTATTTTTTTCTTCTTCTTACCATAATAATTTGATACTAGATCCTTAACAAGTAGTATCAGAGTAGTTGATATCCCAATAGATTAGTATCAGAGCTAGATAGTACCAAAGCGTAGATTGTAGTAGTGGATAGAGATTGAAGAATATGGAGAAGACAAGCACAATTAAGGTGAAGATCAATAGGTTCGATGGGAAGGATAATTTTTCATTGTGGCAAGCAAGGGTAAAGGATGTTCTCATCCAACATTGGTTGATCGATGCTCTCTTGTACGACGAGATGCCAGCTACCATGGAGGTGAAGGATTGGAAGTGGATCTAGATGCAAGTGATAAGTATGATTTGCTTGTACCTAGCGGATGATGGTGGTGATCTGTGTGCTTGGCAAGACTTCCTCGATGGTGCTGTGATCGAAGCTCGAGGAGCTGTACATGGTAAAGTTGCTTACCAACATGCTATTCCTTTGGAGAAAGTTCTATCAGCTATGAATGGATGAAGGCTAGAGCATGTGGGAGCATCTATCCAACTTTCAGAAGATTCTCATCGACCTCCTCAGCGTTGACAAAAAAGTTGAGGAGAAGATCAAGACATTAGTCTTGCTAGCATCGCTTCTCTCTTCGTATGAGTCCTTGATGATAATTCTTCTAGTAGAAAAGAGCACCATTAAGATGGACGAGATCACTGCAGCGATACTCCAGAATGAGGTTCTCAGAAGGAAGAATTCAGCTTTGAGCTTAGATGATGGTAGCTTAGCTTTGGTGATCTTTGGAGAAGCAGGAGGAAGTAGACAGAGCAGCAAAGGATTGCAAGGAGGATGATCCAGGTCCAAGATGAGGGACCAAAGTAAGATCAAATACTATAGATCTAATGAGTTAGGGCATCGAGTTAAGGATTATCCATAACTTAAGGATCGAATGAGGGCTACTGCAGTGATGGTCAGTAGTGAGTCAGAGGATGATATCCTGGAGATATCTGATGAGGTATCTACTTCTTTTCAATAGTAGATTTTAGATTCTGCATGCACATATCATGTTTGTTGCAAAGAACAGTAGTTTGATTTTCTAAATAGTAAGGGTACTATTTATCTACCAGACAGATCGAGCTGTGTGATTAGAGGCATCGAGATATTAGCTGAAGGACACATGATGGTATAGTGAAGAGATTAGGGAAGGTCCTATACATATCCGATTTCAAGCTGAATCTTATCTCACTAAGTAGACTGGATTTAAATGGCTATAGGTAGATAGTTGGTGATGGAATCCTAAAGGTCATGCATGATGGTAGGATGATATTAGTAGAGAAGAAGAGAATAAGAGGATATTACTATCTGACAGGAAGTCCAGTATGAGATGGAGATTTTGGAGCCAGAGGAAGCCTAGTGCGAGGTGGAGCTCCAGATGGAGGTGGATCGAATGCGAGATAGGAGACTCTGGAGGACGAGAGGTGACAAGGTAGAGTGAAGTTTCTATTATCGTAGGAGAATTTTTTGAGCAAGTCTTTGATCAGAGTGGACATAGCCCATGATAGAGATCGAATCGAGTGGCCTAGCTCGACTCCTATATTTGCCCATTCATGATCAGCAGGCGATTGTCCCAAGGCATGGGGACAAGATGGATCACAAGCTCTCAAAGTTAAGTGGAGGCCGAATGTCGAGTCGAGATAGAGATTGTTAGAATTTGACGTCTCGAATTCGATCCACAGTAGAGGAGAATCAGTATCAACAAGTATTCGAGCAGGCTCGGATACAGGATTGAGTCAGCTCGGGCTGAGATCGAGCTGGCTCAAACCATAGCTAAGCTAGCTCTTTTAGGCAGCAGAAAGTAAGAGTTCGGGCAAGATGTAGTCAAGCCAGCTTGACCCCTAACGAGGCTGGCTCGATGGAGGCGAACAGAACAGATGGGATTTTTTATTTGGACTTAAATTATGATTAATCCAAGAAATCTATGGGTGTTGTGTGTGGACCACAGGATCCAATGGTCATGGAGGGTTGCGATCATGATCTGAAGATTAGAAAATATTTCAAAACTCCATCAAGATCATGTTCGACTCATATTAGGAGAAAGAGTCCTGTTAGGACTCTTGTGAACTATTAAGAAGATGATTCTCATCCTATTTAAAGGGTTGAGGTGCTGTAGAGCAGCAAGATGGCACGTGTGGCATGAGAGGCATGTAGAGAGGCTCAGGCAACCATCGAGAAGAGCTTGGTAGAGCACCAAGTATATGTAACTTGCGAGAGAGAGAAGCAACAAGTGCATAGCATCCGACGAGGAGACTATGAAGGCAAAGCATCTTGTAGCTTCTGAGGATTTTCTTAAAATTTTGAGAGAACTTTTATGAGGGTAGCTTCTAGTTGAGAGAGATTTATATACGGTGAGTTGAGAGTGGGTGTTCTCCTCTTGTACCTATTTTTTTTCATAGTGGAGTTTTGCATGCTCCATGGAGATGAGCCTTAATTTGGACTGATCCACGTACTTGATTATTTTTTTATTTTATTTTCTTTCTTCTTCCTATCATAATAGTTCGATACTAAATTCTTAACAAGTGGTATCAGAGTAGCTAATATCCCAATAATAGATAGTTCAATAGAGATCAAGGATGATCAAATTAGTGGCATTCAACAAGAGTCATGGTGGAGGCTAGTACAGTGTCTGACAATCAGAGGCAGTAGGATCAAATAAATTTATTTAATCATGATCATATTAAAGATATAATTAGCCTTATAGAGATCAAATAGATCAAATTCGATGGTATCCGGATCCTTTCAAGATGGGTGTCGGCATGCTGTTTAACAACCGCGGTTCAGGATCATTCACTAAGCTTGATCAAAATCATTGAAAGAAAGTCCTTCATTGGACTAATCTTAGAGAAAGAAATAATTCTAAAGAGAAAGTAGAGAGAAAAAGTTTAACCTTTTAGAGAGAGAAAGTGGGATTTCAAATTCAGAGAAAGGAGAGAGGAAAGAGGGAGAAAATCTCTCTCTCTGCTTTTTTTCCTTTTCTTTCTTTTTTCTTTTCTTTGGCAAAATAGAGGACCCACATCCTCTTTTCCTTCTTCCATTCTTCATAGAACAAGGGATTTAATTCCCCTTGTTCTCAGTGCCAAGGGAGTTCTCTCCCCGGCCAACAGCATCCACAACTAGAGGGGCAATCCCCGATGGCGATAGCCACCATGCTCCGATGACCGGTGGTGACCTATGGCAACGAGGAAACCCAAAAAATTGGCAAAATAAGGATAAAAGAATCGAAGGATTTTCTACAAGATTTGTGGCAACAATTCAATAAAAATTTGAGTTTAAAATCTACAAAGGATTGAGGGAAGATGATAGAAGAAATTAACTATTTTTTAGATGGGTGGTAGTCTAATTCTAGCAGCTAAAACAAGGAAAAACCATAGGTGATAGGAAGAAATTGAGGGGATTTTTTATGGTGATTTGAACTTGATGCTGAGACCAAAGGTAGTTAGGTTCAAGGAAAGATCGTTCCCCTTTAAATAGTGGACTAAATCGAAGAAGAAAATCCAACTCCCATCTGGATTAGGAGTCTCAAATGGAGAAGAGGAACTCCTTCAGGAGTTTGGTAAGGTGTCCACAGTCCACCACATGCAGAGCACATGTTGGCTTGAAAATTTTCTTTTTAACAAAAAATAAATAAGACTTGCTTTAGGATTTGTGTTTTGGGGTTGGGGTATTACATTAATATTACTATTTTTTTTGAGATATCATGATCTGTTGTCTATTTGATTTATGATTCTTTTTTCCTTTGTCTGTCTAAATTTGGATTAATAGAACATAGATCTCACAATATATATTATATAGGATTTTGATACTGGCTATATAGAATGTAGATCTATTGGTATTGGTTGTCTTGAAAAACCAATCAGTAATGCATCCATTCTTCTTAACCAATCTCTTGAATAATTCATTTTACTACAAGTATCATAAAAAATGATATAAACTGAAACTGGCAGGCGTTCTAAGTATAATTTTTGAAAATTTTAAAGCAAAAGACATAAGATTAAACATTTTAATCTATTTATCATACATAGGACCAGATCTAAAACACCTATCCTAGGATCTACAATATGATATATGGCATGCATAAAAATCTGAAAAATAAAATCATGCATCAATCAGATCGATGCCTCAAACTAGATCTAACCTTTACATCTATGTTCTAAGGTTTAGAATCTTATACCTGATCGTGGGTTGATGATCTCCACTATTGAAACTTTTAGATATAAAGCTCTGGTGGTTGCTCGTAATTGCATAGGATGTCCGATCTCTATAGATCATCTACTCGAAGTCCTACACTGATCCGATCTTTCGGGACTGCTAGATCATGCGAAGACCGAAGAAAAGGTTGATCTAATTTCTTCTTATTCTTTGAACCTCTTGGACTCTTCAAAGTTGAAGAAGGATCTGTGAAGGATGTAGGAAAGTGGAGGAAGAAAAAGAAAATTAATTTTCTTTGATTTTTTCTCTCACCCAAAAATCCTAGCAACTAGGGTTTGATCTCTCACCTAAAGAGGAGGAAGAACTCCTCTAATTCTCACATGCCTAAGAAGGCAGCCCACCCTTATATCTCAAATCCCAATAGAGTGTTTTTGCACCCTCTATCCCTTCGATTTCACATAAAAAAACTCTTAGATTTGGCACACAAAAAATAAGGGTTTTTATAGATGTCAAACACCAAATCAAGATAAGATAGGTGATAAGTGGTAAAAATATATTAATAAAAGTATTAAATTATAAAATAAATTAATCTATAATTTTAGAAATTAATATTTTTATTAATCTTATATAGAAAAGAAGACCACCAATATGAAGATCTTATTTTTTTGGTTAAGATGAAATAAATTTCAAGCAAAACGAACTTCAAATGAGCCCAAAATTAAATTTCAAAAAAAATAAAAAAAATATTTAAAAAAAGAAAGAAAAAAAGTTGGTCTTGTTCAAATCGGTTCAAAAAAACTGGCTCAGCAGACCGCCCGACTCGACCGCACTCAAACCGACCGCTGATGCCACACTTATGCCGAGCTGACGTCAGTATTTTTCATGGCGCATGGTGGACCACTATAGAGGGCATTTTGGAGATTTCATAGGAAGAAAAGTGCTCCGATTGGCTGAAGAAAGTGGCAGTCCATGCAACATCGGGCTTGCGCATGGTCTACAAAGGGCAATCTAAGAATTCTACCTGATCTGATGAATGTCTTTCACTGAAATTTGATCGAACGGTTGAAACTCGTGCGCTGACGAATGGTGGATGCAGCTTCCGATCAAGATCCAATGGTCTGAATGGTTCCCGATTTTTAATTAAATGCCTGAAGTCCTTCAGAAGTAGATCCGATGGCCCAGAATCCATCTAAAGGTTGATTTGATGGCTGTCATGAATTCCTACTTGATCTAGGATATTTTAAAGGGTTTTTAAGTAATTTTTTATGCATTTGATTGCCATCCAACAGCCAGAATGATCCAGGCCTTATTTGAGTTGTTCCAGGAGTTCTAAATCCTAATGTCAGTGGGAATTTTTATCGAAGCAGCATCTCTTAGCCTATAAAAAGGGGGCTGCATGCTATTGCAAAGAGAAAGAGGCAGAGAGAAAAAAAATATACAGGGTTTTGGGGAGAGAGTTTTAAGAGAGAGCTTGGGAACAGGGAATAATAGAGAACTTTGAGAGAGAGTTTTGAATAGAGAGTTTTGAGAGAAAGAAGAGTAAGGGCTTTTATTTTTTTTTCTTTTTTTCTTCTTATGATAATCAAGACATCGATCAAGAAGCTTCTCTTCTTCTTCATCAAGTTTTTCACACTAGGAGCAACGGACAACCAATTTCAGCAATCAAACAGTCTAATTTCTTTATGCATTTTATTTTATTTATTATTTTTGAACTTGTTATTATGAACTAAATTTTTTTTACTAAGACTAAGGTGTAGCCACTCTTTTGATGCAATATTTAGTATGATTTATTTTTAATTTTAAATTTTATTCATGAAGAGTATATAAATCTGATCTTAATACTTTTAGATTACTGACTATCTTCTAATTGATCTAATGAACATAGATATTATGGACCAAGGACATCTATGTTATTGCTTTTTGATTATATACCTTGTATTATGAATCAAATTAGAATTCATATGCATGTAGAAATTTTAGTGCACTTTGGATGCAGCATATTTTAATTAGAGAATTTCACAAAACTTAATGCATTAATATTTATTTAAATTATACCTGGACCAAAGAATAATTAATAAATATTGATAGTTTTGCTATGCCTGGATCAAAGGATAGTGAATAAACTAGGAGACTCCACCGTCACATTAAATAAAATTAATCTAATAACCTAAATATTGTATTGACTGAGTTGGTGAACTGATTGTCTTAGTAACCCATTGCTCTTAAGTTTAAAATCCTAATAATTATACTATCTCTATTTTCTTGAAATTTTTAATTATTTTTTTATTTTGTTCTTTAATTTCTTATTCTCATAAATCAGTCTTCTAAATAAAGCATAGGAAAGAGCTTTTCAGTACTTATTTTTTAATCCTCTAGGGATGATACTCTACTCATTTACTTTATTACTTGATCGACTGGTTTACTTATCATAGCTATAGATTAGCACGCATCAAGTTTTTAGCATCGTTGCCGAAGATTATGTCTAAAATAATATTAAAATTTTGATCTCAGCTTTACTTTAGAATTTTATTTTTAATTTTTATTCTTACTTTATTTTTAAAATTTTATTCAGTGCATGACATGTATTGGATATAGTAACTTACTACCTTTAGATCAAAAAATTAAAAGGACCATCAGAAGACTACAACAAGAATGAAACATGGCAGCTGAAGATCCTAACGACATCAATCTAGAATTGGATATGGCAATCGAGGGATAGCATGAAGCTATTCGACCAGTACATCATCCATTAAATGATTACATCACACCATCTACAGTCGATGCAGCTTTGAGCATCAGGAGACCGCTTGTGCGAGCAAATAACTTCAAAATAAAATTGACGATGATCTAGATGATTCAATCAACTGTCCAATTCAGTGGACATGTGCATGATGATCCGAATGCCCATATTTCTAACTTTCTTGAACTTTGTGATACTTTTAAAATTAATGGGGTGTCGGATGATGCTATTAGATTAAGGTTATTTTCTTTCTCTTTACGGGATAAAGCTAAAAGTTGGCTTCATTCTCTTCCTACAGGTTCTATCACAACTTGGGATGTCCTAGCCCAAAAATTCTTAGCCAAGTACTTTCCACCTTCCAAGACTGCTAAGATGCGCAACGATATCACTTCTTTTATGCAGATGGACATGGAGACACTATATGAGGCTTGGGAGCATTTCAAGAAACTGTTGAGGAGATGTCCACATCATCAACTATCCGTATGGCTTTAGGTACAAACTTTCTATAATGGTTTATCTCCTACTAATCATTCTATGATTGATGCAGTAGCAGGAGGAACCATTAATTGAAAAATGGAGGAAGAAGCCTTTGATCTGATCAATAAGATGGCATCAAATATCTATCAGTGGCAAATAGAACTTATGATGTCGAAAAGACCAGCAGTTGTGTAGGGAGTAGATTGCGTGCCAACCTTACTAGCTAAAATTGTAGCCCTTAGAGCCAAAGTCAACAACTTGAAGGAAATAATTATGCATGTTCAGAGAATCACTTATGACCTATGTGGAGGAGGACACGATACGAAGCAATTGCCAGATAAGGTAATTCCTTTTGCTAAAACAACTGATATAGCTAATTATGTTGGTAATCTTTTTAGGCCATAACAAAACAATTTCTACTCTAACACATACAATCAAGGGTGGAGGCAGCATCCAAATTTCTCATGGAGCAATCAAAATGCAGCACAACAGCCACCCCTGGGATTCCAAGTACCTAAAAAGAAGTCCAACATGGAAGAGCTGATGGTCAAATTTATGCAAAACCAAGAAGCAACTATAAAAAATTTGGAAGCCAAACTTAGGCAGGACCAAGCAGCAGCAATTCAAAACTTGGAGATGCAAATAGGTCAAATGGCTAAGATAATCTCCGAGAGACCTCAGGGATCCTTGCCAGCAACATGGAGATCAATCCAAGGGAGCAAGTCAATGCTATCACCCTAAGAAGTGGTACAAAGTTGGAGGAGCCACATCAGAAGAAAGAGACTGAAGAGCCAACTACAAATAAGAAACCATCAACTAAAATTCATCAGTCACCAAAACAACCAGCAGATGGATGGTCTCCAGGTATATAGTTTGCTGATCCAAATGTGAAGCCCTACGTGCCGCCACTACCATTCCTAGAGAGACAAATACAGCATCCAGATAAGAAATTTTCTAATTTTTTCAAAATTCTAAAGAATTTATATATTAATATTTCTTTTGTAGATGCTATCACTTAAATGCCCAGGTATGCCAAGTTTCTCAAAGAAATCCTAACAAATAAGAAAAAGCTGAAGGAGCATGAGAGAATAAATTTGAATGAAGAATGCTCAGCAATACTTCAAAATAAATTACCACAGAAGCTAAAAGGTCCAGGGAGTTTTACTATCTCTTGTATTATTGGTGATTGTAGTTTTGATAAAGTTTTATGTGATTTAGGAGCAAGTATTAATCTCATGCCTTTTTCTATTTTCAAAAATTTGGGTCTAGAAGAACTGAAGCCTACCACTAATACTCTTCAATTAGCCGATAGATCCATCAAATATCCATGAGGTATAGTGGAGGATATCTTGGTAAAGGTAAACAAGTTTATTTCCTATTGATTTTATTGTTCTTGTTATGGAAGAAGATTATGATGTACCCCTTATCTTAAGGAGACCCTTTTTAGCTATTGGAAGAGCTTTAATAGATGTTCAACAAGAAAAATTAATTCTTAGAATCCAAGATGAACAAGTTACTTTTAATGTTTTCAAAGATACTAAATATCCTGATGATAATCAAACTTATTTTCTAATTGATATTATTGATAATTCATTATATGAGAATTCTGTAGAAAATAGGTTTGAGACTATAAAAGCTAGCAATGTCAAATTGAAAGAGGACTCGACCAAACATGAAAGTATTCCAATTGAAGTGGCACCAGATTGATCCACTTTAGAACTCAAAGAAAGTCAAGCTGAAGACTATAAATCAGAACTACTAGATAGGTTTTTCTTTTCTTTTTAGTTTTGATCATTTTTCTTTTCTTTTATTTTTTAGTAATTTATTGTTGCTCTTTTACTGCTTTGGTGTGTATTTTTAATTTTGCAGAGAAAAATCAATGAAAGCTCAAGCAAAATTTCAAAGCTTCAAAGAACCAGACTGAACCAAATCAGGTGTATTTCTTTCTATCCTTTATTGCATCCTTTATTTTTCTTTCTCTATTGAGACAATGTAGAATAAGTTGGAGGGTAAAAAAAAATTAAAAAAAAATTTAACCATATGTCAAGAAGAAAATCTTGAGCAAGATAGATTGGATAAGTGATAAAAGATAGAATTATTTGCTAATGAATGTAACGAGTTAAAGAAGTAGATTAGTTGGTCAACTTTTAGCAGCCTACTTAGGTCATTAAAAGACTATTAGCACTTATAATTGCACATGCACACTAACAAGGCAAAGTAGGTATTGATTATAAGACCAACTGAGAATTCAATTATCACTGAAAATTGATAATTAATATACATTCTAATCAAAGAAACTTGAATTTAAGGAAAGAGCTACCTGCCTAAAAATAAAGTGCAAAAGATAGAGTATATGTGGATTGCCCAAAGCCTAGTAACTAGGGTCTCTGCACCTAGGTCAAGTGTGAAAATTCACGTAAAATGGTGAAGGGAAGGCCAGGATGCTCAGCACATTAAAAAAAAAAAAAGGGCAGTGTGAAAGCTACCTTAATTCATGAGTATAAAATTGAGAATGTATAGAAAATTGACCAAAATAGGTGATAAGAGAGGATACTTTTATTCCTTTTAATTTAATACTAAAATGCTAAAGTTAGTCATCACGAACACAAGTGTTGTAGATCTTTGATGTACTCTAAGAAAGTTTTTAATTGTATTAATTAAAAAATTTGCTTCTAAAGCTCAATGCTTAATTAGTGGTATTTTCTAAACTTTTTAACCTTTAATTCTAGATTTTATCTTTTTTATGGATAATCTTATTGAAATATGGTATTAAATAAAATATTGCTAAGAGACTAGCAATAACTAAGTTGGAGGTTGTGATAAGTGGTAAAAATATACTAATAAAAATATTAAATTATAAAATAAATTAAATTATATTTTTAAAAATTGATATTTTGTTAATCTTATGTAGAAAAGAAGGGCACTAATATGAAGATCTTATTTTTCTATTTCAGATAAAATAAATTTCAAGCAAAACGGACTTCAAATAAGTCCGAAATTGAATTTCAAAGAAAATAAAAAAAAATATATAAAAGAAGCCGGTCTGGTTCAAATTGGTTCAGAAAAATTGGCTAGGCAAACCGCTTAGCCCGACCGCACTCAGACCGACCACTGACACCATGCTTACGTCGAGCTGATGTCAGCATTTTTTGTGGTGCACGATGGACCACTATAGAGGGCATTTTGGGGATTTCATAGGAAGAAGAGCACTCCGATTGGCTGAAGAAAGCGGCGGTCCATGCAACACCGAGCTCGCACATGATCTATAGAGGATAATTTAGGAATTTTACCTGATCCGAGGGATGCCTTTCATTAGGATTTGATCGAATGGCTGAAACTCATGCACTGACGAACGGTGGATGCAGCTCCCGATCAAGATCCAATTGTCTGAATGGTTCCCGATTTTTAATTAAATGTCTGAAGCCCTTCAGAAGTAGATCCGATGGCCCAAAATCTATCTAAAGACTGATCCGATGGCTGCCATGAATTCTTACTTGATCTGAGATATTTTAAAGAGTTTTTAAGTGATTTTTGATGCATTTGATCGCCATCTAATGGCTAGAATGATCTAGGCCTTATTTGAGTTGTTCCAGGAGTTCTAAATCCTAATGTCAATGAGAATTTTCATCGAAGCAGCACCTCTTAGCCTATAAAAAGGGGGCTGCATGCTGTTGCCAAGAGAAAGAGGCAGAGAGA
This sequence comes from Cocos nucifera, assembly GCA_006176705.1. NCBI lineage: Eukaryota > Viridiplantae > Streptophyta > Magnoliopsida > Arecales > Arecaceae > Cocos > Cocos nucifera. The sequence continues at coordinate 2,096,503 of QRFJ01000076.1, forward strand.
AAAAAAATATAGAGGGTTTTGGGGAGAGAGTTTTAAGAGAGAGCCTGGGAATAGGGAATAATAGAAAACTTTGAGAGAGAGTTTTGAATAGAGAGTTTTGAGAGAGAGTTTTGAGAGAAAGAAGAGAAAGGGCTTTTATTTTTTTTTCTTCTTTTCTTCTTCTGATAATCAAGACATTGATCAAGGAGCTTCTCTTCTTCTTCATCAAGTTTTCCACACCAAGAGTAATGGACAACCAATTTTAGTAATCAAATAGTCTAATTTCTTTATGCTTTTTATTTTATTTGTTATTTTTAAACTTGTTATCATGAACTAAATTTTTTTTTACGAAGGCTAAGGTGTAGCCACTCTTTTGATGTAATATTCAGTATGATTAATTTTTAATTTTAAATTTTATTCATGCAGAGTATAAAAATTTGATCTTAATGCTTTTAGATTACTGACCATCTTCTAATTGATCTGATGAACATAGATATTACGGACCAAGTACATCTATGTTATTGCTTCTTGATTATATACCTTGTATTATGAATCAAATTAGAATTCATATGCATGCAGAAATTTTAGTGCGCTTTGGATGCAGCATATTTTAATTAGAGAATTTCACAAAACTTAATGCATTAATATTTATTTAAATTATACCTGGACCAGAGGATAATTAATAAATATTGATAGTTTTACTATGCTTGGATCAAAGGATAGTGAATAAACTAGGAGACTCCACCATCATATGAAATAAAATTAATCTAATAACCTGAATATTGTATTGACTGAGTTGGTGAACTGATTGCCTTAGTAACCCATTGCTCTTAAGTTTAAAATCCTAATAATTACACTCTCTCTATTTTCTTAAAATTTTTAATTATTTTTTTATTTTGTTCTTTAATTTCTTATTCTCATAAATCAGTCTTCTAAATAAAGCATAGGAAAGAGCTTTTCAGTACTTATTTTTCAATCCTCTAAGGATAATAATCTACTCATTTACTTTATTACTTGATCGACTGGTGCACTTGCCACAGCTATAGATTAGCATGCATCAATAGGATAAGACTAGGTTATGGTCTAGATTTAAACTCTTTTAAATCCAAACTTCATCTAACCAAAACTTATCCTTATCTATCTAGAAAAGTGGTCGAACAAACACTTTGGGCATGGAGAAAATATGGGAAAAACAATCATTTTGTCGCACAAAATGAGAGTCCTTTTGTAAGTAGTTGACCAAGGTGGATAAGGAGATAAGCTAGGATTTTATTTCAAAACACTTTTGAAACAAACTTAAACCAATCTAAATCTTATCCAAATGGGGTGATAAGGTGGGGAGTTTTTGATGAATATCCCATGCACAAACTTCCTTTATTTATGGAGAATAGGGACAGAGAAATTAGGTGGTGTAGAAAGTAGTCCAATATTGTTTGGACACTAGGTTTTGTTATTTAGTTCTAACCAAATCTAATTTAATTAGAATCAAATAAATAAGACTAAATCTAATTCAATTAGGCTTGAAACCTACTAAGTTAAATTCTAATCAAATTAAAAATTGATCGCATTCAATTTCTAATTAAATTAGGAATCAATCTTTTCTAGCGATTAAGTCATCGCATAACCCGATCAAGTCAAATCAAATTGAATCCAATTCAATTAGATTTAATCCAAACTATATTGCTCAATCAAAGTGAGTTAATTAGCAATCTTATTTCTAACAAATCCTCCAATGATAGAGTCCTAGTCCAATGGGACTTCTGATCATAGAGTTTCAATCCAATGGGACTCTCGATCAGCCATATGATCAGACATGTATTTCTTTTGAGTGTGACCCCATAGGTTTGAATCTAAGCTGATAGCATAGGAATAAATTTTTGTACTAATTGAAGTGACAATCTAGCAATAGTACATGATGTCCAAATAGGTCAAATGTATGCGAAGCAATATCAGAGCCTACTAGAATATGGTTATCGTATAATTCACTCTTTTGACCTTGAATGCTCAAAGGATAATCTAGGGTATAACTATCAACCCTGAATAAGTCATCCATATTATATTTCAAATTTCAAATCCATCATATGGATTACCTCAGCCAAGGTATTTCTAAATTAAAATATAGTGATGCATTATCCCCAAGGTCTTGGAATGGTCAATCCCATCTTGACTCATGCACCGACTTAATAAGTACTTGACTGCATCCAAAAATCTTCCTTCATTGAATTAAAAATTTAGATAGTCTGGCATCAAAGTGCAGTGAGTTGCTTGCAAATCACCATGGTGATCTCAAGTCTGAGAGACACTTATACCCATATTCCTTCGGAGCAAGTCTTAATAGCAGAATACTCTAGAGTGGTCATGTTTAGTGCAGATATACTCCTATATCTTATCTGCATGCCATACCAGTATCTCCACACTCCTTGATTATGAGGACAACTAATTTATATGGCATATAATGACCTATATTTGACATTGCTATCATCCTAGTAATAGCATATCATTTCGTCATAAACAAGTTTAAGGACTAAATGATAAATCCTTCTTTATTAATTTAAAATAGTCATAAGGACTTCATCACAATATAGGATTTCATTAGAAGATGTATGCAATTTATGATGAAAAAGGATAAATATATTTTATTAATTAATAATTTATATATATTTACATAAATGAGCACAGTTGTCAACAGACTGATAATTAACTTTAGGATATAATTTTCAACAAATTCCACTTGGACTAAAGCCAATCAATATAGTATCGTATACCCATCTTCGACTTGTGATCATTGAACTCCTTTACTATAAGGATTTCAGTAAATGGATTGTCTAAGTTCTTCTTTCCATCAATCTTTTGAAGCTCGACGTCACCTCAATCCACAATCTCCTGAACAAGGTGGTAGCGATCCAAAATATGCTTCATCCGCTTGTGTGTTTTCAATTTCTTCACGTAAACAATAGCTCCAGTGTTGTCGTAGTAAAGCAAGACTGGACAATCAAGGAAGGATACCACTTCGAGCTTGGTGATGAATTTTCTCAACCACAGTTTTTTTGACAGTATCAGATGCTGCGATGTACTCCATCTTGCAAATTGAGTTGGCCATAGTGTATTGTTTGAAACTTTTCTAGTAGATAGTTGCACCATTAAGGATAAAAATATAATCCAATATACTTTTGCTATCATCATGATCAGATTAAAAACTGAAGTCTGTAAATCTCATAAGTTTTAAATCTGACTCACCATAAATAAGCCACTGGTCCTTAGTATTTCTTAAATACTTAAGGATGGTTTTTACAACTTTCTAATAGTTTTCTCCTAGATCAGATTGGTATATGCTTACTATCCCTAGTGAGTATGCCATATCTGATCTCGTACATGTCATGGCATACATAATAGAACCCACTACCAAGGCATGTAGAATCCTACTCATACGCTTTCCCACTTGAGGTGTTGTCAGACAATCTCTCTTTGAAAGAGAAATTTCATGATCTATTAGAAGATAGCCCTTCTTGAAATTCTCCATACCGAACCATTTCAACATAGTGTTTGTTTATGTGGACTGGAACAACGCAAGCATCCTCTTAGATCTATCTCTATAGATCTTCATTCCTAGGATGTAGGATCCTTCCCCCAAGTCCTTATGGAGAACTGAGATGATAGCTAAACCTTTATTCCTTGCAATGTAGAGATGTCATTTTCGATTAAAAGAATGTCATCCACATACAGCACAAGAAATACAACCATGGAATCATTAGACCATTTATATATATAGGGTTCCTCTCTGTTTTTCATGAAGCCAAATATTTTGATTATTTTATCAAAATGCATGTTCCAACTCCGAGATGCCCACTTCAATCCATAAATTGATATCTAAAGCTTGCACACCTTAGACTCATCCATGGATGTAAAGCTTTTAGGTTGTATCATATACATCTCTTCTTCTAGCTCTCCATTTAGAAAAGTCATCGTCAAATCTATCTATCAGATTTCATAGCCCAGATGGGTAGTTATCACAAGCATGATCTAAATGAATTTGAGTATTACCATAGGAGAGAACATTTCATCATAGTCTATACCATAATGCTGATAATACTTCTTGGCAATCAAAAGAGCTTTATAGGTATCCACCTTTTCATTTCTACCCCTATTATTTTTGAAGATCCACTTACATCCTATGGGTTTTATCCCTTCAGGTGAATCAACTAATGTCCATACATTGTTGAGCTTCATGGATTTCATTTTGGATTTCATGGCTTCAAGCCACTTATCAGAGTTGGATCTTTGCATTGCATCCATATAGGTGATCAGACCTTTATCGTTCTTATCAAGCTCGACAAAATCTCTATCCCAGACTAGAAAATCATAGTATCTATCTGGTTGATGCGATACTCTATTGGATCGCCTTAAGGGTGCAAGTATATTGAGCTCCTGATTTGATCTAATCAAATTCTGTTCAAGTTTAGTTACTTGTATCAGTTCTTTTACCTATTGAACTTCCTTAAGTTCAACCTTAGATCATTAGTTCCTTCATCAAGAAACTTTTTTCTAAAAAGATCAGGCTGACGAACATTTTTTGTTCAATAGTAAGGTAAAAATAATATCCTTTTGTTTCTTTCAGGTATCTTATGAAATTATACTTATCAGACCTAGATCCAAACTTGTCCGTTATTAAACATTTGATATAAATCGAACACCTCTAAATCCTAAGGTATGAGAGTACTGATTTATGCCTTATCCATATCTCAAATGGCATTTTAGCTACAAACTTACTCAAAACTTTATTAAGAACATAATATGCCGATTCGAGCACATATCCCTAAAAAAGATTGGTAGACTGGCAAAGCCCATCATAGAATGAACCATGTCTAATAGGATTTGATTTTTTTCCTTCTGACATACTAATGTGTTTGGTGTCTAGAAAGAATCTATGCGAGAATCCATTCTCTTTAAATATTCAGAAACTCACTGAAGAGGTATTCACCCCCTCGATCAGATCGAAGAGTTTTAATACTCATTCCAATTTGTGTCTCTACTTCATTACGAAACTATTTGAATATTTCAAATGACTCGGACTTAAGTTTCATCAAGTATATGTACCCATATCTAGATAGATCATCTATAAATGTAATAAAATAGTGGTATCCACCTCTGGTACTAGTGCTTATAGGTTCACATATATCAATATATACTAGACCTAGAAGCTTATTGGCTCACTTACCTTCTCCAATAAAAGGTGACTTGGTCATCTTTTCAAAAAAATAAGACTCATAGGTAGCAAATGATTCAAAATCATTGACTTCGAGGATTTTCTCTTGAGTGAACCTGTTCATCCTACTTTTGTTAATATGACCTAACCTATAATGCTAAAGATAGGCATCAGAGATATTATCTATCCTAGGATGTTTGCCGGATAAATAGACCATATTAATAGATTATGATAATACGTAAATTTCATTCAAAATGATATTACAAAAGTTTTTCCTTATTGATATTTCATAACTATTTTTGGTGGAAAGACCTATAGAAATAATATTCAAAAAAAGCCTTGAATAAAAGTGATATTCACTAAGAATAGCTATATGAGAATTGAATACAAGCTTAATGATCCCTAAAGCTAGAACTGAAACTGATCTTCCATCTCCAGCATTGAGAAATCTTTCATCTTTTTATACAGAAGTCGCAAGGAATAATCAAATAATTATCTTACCCAGCAACTGATTATTTCTTTCTCAGCATTTTCAGGTCTAGGAAAGCAATATACTAAGGACAGTTTCTCTTCCAGTGCCCTTACTTCTTACAGTTGAAGCATTCCACCTAGCTTTGGTTGGACTTGGGTTTCTTGATCTGACCCTACATAGATGTTCCAGCATTCTACTGTACCTTCTTATTTTTTTTCTTATTTTTCTTCTTTTCCTTCTTAAAGGATCGATGACCAAAAGAAGTCCCTCCTACTATACTCATCAACTCCTTGTGTAACTGATGATCCTTCTTAAAGTTCTGCAACAACCCAGCAAATTATGAGAGCTGACTGCAGGCCTTGTCATTCTATAATGAGTAAGAAATGGAAGGTAAGATTTAGGCAAAGAGTTTAATACGGCAACTTTTTCAAGTTATTCATGCTAGAAAAAGTCAAGCTTACTCAGACGCTCAATCAACTCAATCATATACAATACATGATCAGTGACTAATGACCCATCCCATTTGAGTGTTGAAAATAAAATAATTCCATCCCTCAACGTCGCAAGAGTCCAAAAAACTTGTTCAACATCTAAAGCAAATCCTCTGGCTAAACACTCTCAAACCTATGATTGAACTCATCATTTTTTATCGCCAGCATGATATAATGCATCATGATTCGATTATTGAGCCACTTCTGATAAATACCTCGGACTATGCCACAACATTCGAGCTGGCTCTCAGGTGTCAGATATGTCAAAAAGTACAAAATTCACTCATACTCCAAGACGATCATACAACTTTGATACCAACAATCAAAATTAGGTCCCGTTAACTTATCACTGTCCAATATTAGGAACGACAAGTAGTGCCATAATTGCATACAAGAAAAAAAAATTCTAATAATAATGAATTAAAAGCAAAACTTAGACTAGTCTATAGATTCTCCACACTTTCTAAGATTGTAGCCTCTACATCAGATAGCGTATGTTATCATTAAGACACATGTTCATTAGTTTAATTCCAACTTCTTGAATACTTAAAAATATGTAGAAAATACAAGTCGAGTGAATCCATGGAGAAGGCAATGCGTTATGAAATCTTTGATTTTAAAAGAAAAAAAGAGAGATTTTAAAAATAATAAAGTTAAAAAAAAAATTAAAATAAAAATAAATTATAAAAAATAAACTTGCACTAAGATCTACTATTTATTTAGATCTATTTGCAGCAAAATAATTGCAATTAAAAAGTAAGAACCAAATTTAAAAGAAAAATATTTTGCATTAATAAGTTCAAATTAAATACGTAAAATTAAAAAGATAAGAAATAAATAAACAATAATAAATCTGACTTGGATCGCATTGGCATGAAAAGCAATAGAAACAACCTCTCCTGGCATTGTACCTCAAAGCAACCTAAATCAAAGCTAGCTCACCCATACCAAGGCTTTTCTTCGATCAATGCTTCTCTCAATTGACGCAAGCTTTAAATAGAGAAAGAGGACATTGGAAGAATTTAGAAAAATTGAACTTAGAACTCCTAAATCAAGTCAAATAGAGACATCTACAAGAGCACTGCCTGGCCATCAAGGGGATCCGCTCCAAAATGCCTAAAAAATAATTATAAAAGCTATAAATTGGTTGGACTAAATTATGGATGTCCGACCGGCAAATGAACTTCTATGCCATTGGTCACATGAGATACATCTGTCCAAAGTCCTCACCAGTCGACAGCAACTGGCTGTTCGATCGCATTGATGGAGCTTGGACAATTGGATCATGCAATAAGCTATCTGACAGTCGATGATGCAACAGGAGCTAGATTTTTAATCAAATTGAAATCAACCCTGGACTGTTGGATTTGTATCGTGAAGAGAGCTAGCCATTGGATAGTGCAATTACTATGCTGGTGGACCACTTGGACTGGGTGTATCATAGACTGACCATCTCCATGCACTGCACCGCAAAATGATGGCTTTTAACCCTAAACCATGCCATTATGAGCTGTCGTGTTTTGATGTAAACTCATGCGGTCGAGCACTGGGCTAGGCTGCCTGTGGCATTGGATTGTGCTCTGTTGAAATATGCGCTCCATATGGACCGATGTGGCCGTATAGTGATCCAAGCAATAAGGAAGTATTAAGATCTCTGCAGAACATGATCAAAAAATCATGGAATAGAGAAGAAGAGAAAGAGATTTTGAGAGAAAAGCCTTTATTCAGTATATTCAGCACTACACAATCTTGACTATTTTCAGTATATATACTTTACAAAGGGAAGCCCAAGCTCATAGAAAAACTCTCCAATCCAAACAACCCACATACACAAAATAATAACCCATGAAAACTGAGCCGACCCAGTCAATCGAGCGGCTAACCTGCGACGGGTTGCTCAGTCCATAACTGAGTCGATCTAGTTGTGCCATGCAATAGTCCAAAAATATTGCTCTCTATAATTTTCTCTGAGACCTAGCCAACCAGTCCTGGACTGAGCCGACCCAGTTTTCAACTGAGCTGGCTCTTAGATGAGACTGATCCAATTCTGAACTTTACTATTGAGACTGATTCTTCTTCTGGCTCACTCCCATCTTCCATGACTATCTCTCATTTCCAAGACTTGGGAGTGCCACTTCGAGCTCACATTCTCCACCTTGTGCTCAACTCGTGAACTTACTCTAAATAGACCATCCGCACACATCTTGAAACTGCTCTGGAGAGTACTTCGTGAGTGCATCAGACTGATCTCTTTGGTGGATCTTCATTAGTTTCCACTCATCTCCTCCACCAAACGCTCGATCTTATGTACCTCACATTTATATGCTTTTGTGCGCAACATGAAGACTGAGTTCTGTGCCAACAATGAATACCTAACTATCACTGAATAGGTAACCTTACTTTGCTCCACCCCAACTCATCAATCAGCCTCCTAGCCAAAGGACTTTGCAGCCTCTTACCTAATTACTTTGCAGCCTCCATTATCTAATGTACTGACCTGTGGTAGACAAGGCCATGATTGGATGAAATTGATCTCCAAGACACCGATCCACCATATACGAGAAGTATTCAAGTAGACCTTTTGTATCAAGATCACCAGCATAATGCATCAACAATATTCTTCAGAGGACCTGAATGAAGGAACCTGATTTTCCGGACCAGGTTCGTTCAAATCTGATCAGATCGAGAGATAATTCAAAATTTTTCTCTCAACCCAACCAGATCTAGAATGTTTAGATCTAATTTTTTATTTTAATAAAAATAAAAAAAAAAATAAATTAAATCAAATTAATTCCTGATCGGGAATCCTATACCCGTTGAGATCGTTTGCAGCGGAAGGTTCTGGATCTAGCCATGCAAGCGCCTGGCCTCTACCGATATCCACTCAGGCTGATCTAGAGATCCTTCTTCTTCTACATACCTCCAAAAATCAGATTCTGGATCATCTAGAGATCTTAAACTCCTTTGAAGATCTGCAGTCTCCTTTGCAGCAGGCACCTTCTTGCTTTTGATCGCCTTTCTTTGATCTGGATCGCACCACCAAGATCCGAAACCTTTTGGACTGGAAGAGCAAGGGAAATGATGGCAGGGAAGAAAGGAGAGGCAGCCTTGGGGAGGGAACTTTGATCTCAATTCAATTTTCTTTTGATTGGCACAAGGTCTTATTTAGACTGACTGTGATCCAGCTCCTTATTCCCAACCATCACAACCTTTTGTGAAATCAGATCTAAATCTGGGTGGGAATAGAGTCTCCTAGATTCCTACTTAGAGGGCCCAAGACATTCAAAGTTGGTCAGGGAGAACTCTAATTGGAATCCAAAAGAGAGGTGGATTCCTTGTCCAACAAGGACTCCAAACTCCTCAAACTTGGGCTCACGCACCTTGGCAGCACCTCCCTTGCCAATTATAGCAGGGACAGGCCCACCAGCCTCCAATAGTGTATGACATGTGGTCAAAGTCAAAGGATCAATGTCAATCTTGACCAGTCAAAGGTAGACTTTGACCAAAGTCAAAGAACAAGAAATGGCAGGTGACCAAAAATGGTAGGTAATCTTACAAATAAGACAACCTTTCTGACTGGACAACCTCCAGTCAGACCATATGAAGGCCCTGATTGAGCAACAAATCCTGCAGACAGGATAACTATTTATATAGCAAAAGAAGAACGTAGGTTCAATTCGAGTGCTAGCACGATTTCCTTGAACCTAATTGAATCTCATTCAGACATTGAACTAGATCAGTTCAATTGATGATCACCAGATTCAAACCCTGTTTGTGTGACCCAGTTAGGTTCAGTCTGTATGGTATGGATATGTCACTCTATCATGACATCATTGAAACTCTTTCGATGGAACAGAATCTTCAATTCGAATAGCTAGAAGATCGATCATCTAAAATTCTAATTGCTCCAAATCCACCAGTGACACCTAGCAGTATATGGTGCAACCCACAGAGCGAATGCGACCTCTGGCAGCTACCTAGGTGATCCAGTCCTCTATCTTGAGCCCGATCAGATTAGTTAAGGTAAACTCATCAAACCTAGCTCAATATGAATAATCATCGATTCAAGTCCAATGTAAAATCTAATAGAACTCTTCTATTATTTCACTCTACCATGGCCATGGATTTCTGGACTTGATCTCATGATCATCATAGGCCTCCCCCCTACCACCGAGTAATAGATTCCATCTTGAATGTCATCCAGTTCCTACAATAACAGTGCATAGCTAACATACACCTCAGGTTCCATATGGCTAGAGATCGATAAGGGTGTACAAACTATAACACCTCAAGTGAACGTCGATGCATCTCAGGTCAAAGAACCAAAACACACTACTCTGCACACGAGCAGTCATCGACGAGAAGAGTAGACCCCTATGACTACTCGAGATTCACACTCAGCACTCGTCCTAACGAGTACCGTACTCTCGCTCTGAGTTCCACACCATAACTTAGACTCATCTACTAAGAGAAGTGATTGTACACAACCTTCCGGTCAATCACCATCCTCGTGATGACCTATGCGGAGCAATTATGAGTTAATAATGATATTCATGTATTAAATTTTCAACCTGAAAATATACATGCCATAAACAAAGGATGTATCACAGACACAAATACACAATATATATAGAAAAACCCATTTATTGCTTTTAGTCAAAATTACAATTTGTCCCTTAGTGATACAATGTACCAATCTGGCTTCTAGGCACATAATCTAACAATCTCCACTTGTCAAGCAATTGGGCTATAATCTAAGTCCCATCTTCAAGATGGCTTACGATTTTTGCGCCTAACGGCTTTGTAAGTAGGTCTGCCACATATCTGTCAGAGTGACTCTCTGATCTCCACATAACCCTTTTCGGAGGTAATCGGGATGAGGTGATATCGCCGCTCAATAGCGTGATTCTGGTGGACCTCCGGCTCCTAGCCAAGTGGTATGGCGCCATTGTGTCGCAGTATAGAGAATGGATCTGATGGCATACTTCGATTCTGCAGCAACTCTTGACCAGAAGCTTCCTTTGCGGTCTCTGATGCAGCAATATTCTCTTCTATGGTGATCTGCTATCCCGTTTGCTAGAACTCTTCCAGCGACAGTCCACCATTGCACAAAAATACGACTTCAATGTTGACTTTTGATCATATACGACATGAAATCGAGTCTGTGTATCCGACTTGGGCTCCATTACCAAAGACCAGCATCAATACCTTAGTTCTTCTCAAGTATAAGGAACAATTTACAACAGAAGTCCGTTGCTTCACCTAGATTTGACGATATCTGCTTGTGACACTCACACATGCTATATCAGTAGCTCGTGACATAGCATGCATACATGAGCTCCCTATTGCAAGAAGCATAAGGATCTCTGTATTATTATTTCCTCAGGTGTCTAGGCACACTTTCTTGAAAAGCATAACCATGTCTGAAGGGATACCCTTAAGTTTTTTTCATATAAACCTCTTTATAAACTCTCTATGTACATTCTGTTAAAGTCCCAGCATCTATCGGTCTATCCCTATAGACCTAAATCCTAATAAGGAGCTTCACCTAGGTCTTTCATGGAAGAATCTGGACAACCACACTTGACTGATGAAACATGAAATATCACCAATAAGTAGAGTCATCACTTCAAATACGAAAAGAAACAGCTCTCACTGACCCTTTGAAAATAACGGTTCCTCTTCATTTGTTATGAAACCACTTTGATCACATCATGAAATGAGTGTCAGCTCCGAGATGCTTGCTTTAAGTCCATATATGACTTTGCAGCTTGCAAACTTGAATCAGCTCACTGGATGTGAACCTAGCGGCTGTCCATATAGATATCTTTCCAAGATATCCATCAAGAACGCCATCAACGTCCATTTGTCATATCATATCGAAATAGCCCCGCAACGCAATCAATGGCGATGGATTTTAGCATAGCCACTGGAGAAAAGGATCCTGAATAGTCCAATCTGCATGATATAACCTGCACACTCTAGCCTTGAAAGTCTCACATTTCATCTGCACCAATCTTCTCTGAAGATCCATTTAATCCAATAGGTACTATCCTTCTGGTGGATCTACAAGTCAATGTGAGTGCACGAGTAATTTTCTGACTAGCATCCTAGTCATCTCGGAGGATATCTGATATCGCTCATTGTAGTTGGACATCACTATGAGCACCATTACCTACGAGAACATTCCCTACATTCTCTGAACATACCAAGTATCTTTTAGGGAGACGGGAAACTCTTCGATCGATGAGTGGAGGTAGTGTCTATTGGCTCAACCTATTTGTCACTTGTCCAGCTCATCTGTTGGAACTTTCTCATCAATGCTGATCTATCCAATACGCACTTGAATAACTATTTTTCAAGAAAGAGGCATGCGACTCACAACATCAGGTCTTTGGAATATAAATGTTACCTAAAGACTCTGAGATATCCAGAATCCGAGCTCTGAAGAACCTAAACTCTAACGTCCGTTGTATGTCTTTACATCGACGAAACCAAATTTGAGATACTCAAACTTGTTTCTTACCGGCCATATCTCAACGTGTAAACGATTTTAAGGACCATTCAGTAAATAGATTGAATAACAATGATCCCAAAGAAAATCAGGAAAGGTTATGAAGCTCCTAATGGATCGAACCATATCTACATAGGGTCCAGATTTCATTGCTGAAAATCCCGTTGATGAGTTAGTGTCTGGTCGACGTCCATTGAAGACTATTCATTGTCTGAGATAGTCCTAGGAAATCTCGGCTAAGGTATCACCTCCCGTCTGATCGAGAACCTTAATGGACTTTCTTCAGTTTTGCTTCTACTCCGATGTCTGAATTCTTTGAACTTTTCAAAAGCTTCAGACTTGTGTCTCATAAGATACACATATCCATACCTAGACAGATCATCGGTAAAGGTAATGAAGTAGATAAAATTGCCTCTAGCCGGCACATCAAATGGGCCGCACACATCAGTATGTACTAGGGCAAGGAGATCTGTGGCCCTCTCCCCATGTCCAACAAAAGGGAGTTTAGTCATTTTGCCTTGAAGACAGGATTCATAAGTTGGATATGACTCGGAAGTCAATGGACTCAATAGCCCATTTTTCTCCAATTTGTTGATCCTATCTTCTGCTATATGACCTAATCTCAGGTGCCATAGATATCTGTCGTTTGGACTATCCCTAGGTCGTTTGGCATTCACGTTTTGCTCGACAGTTAGAATAGGTACATCAATATGTAGCTGATAAAGACCATTAATAAGGAAACCATTTGCAATTTTATTTCTTTCATAAAGAATGTTACAATGGTCCTTAAAGAAGGTGATCATATAACCTTCTTGTGCTAAGCATGAAACAGAAATCAAATTCCTGCTAGCTGCAGGCACAAAATAACAGTCTTTTAAAACTAAGTCTAAACCAGATGGTAATCGCAGAGGGTATGTTCCCACGGCTACTGCAGCAACTCTTGCTCCATTACCGATGCGTAGGATCATGTCTCCATCCCTCAGCCTCCTGCTATCCTCAAGACCCTGCATAGAAGTGCACAGATGAGCACTAGAACCAGAGTCAAGCACCCAACTGGATGCAGAAGAAACCGTAAGGTTAGACTCAATAACGAGCATACCTCCAGAAGGACCTTCCTTCTTGTTCTTTAGGGTGGCCAGGTAAGTAGGGCAGTTCCGCTTCCAATGGCCGTCGCTGTTGCAATGGAAACACTTTCCTTTGACATCGGCCTTTTTCTTCGGCTCTGCTTTCTTCTTCTTTGATCCTTCCACCTTTTGCTTTTTCACAGACTTCTTTTTCTTTCCATAAGACTTTCTTTTGGAAGAAGTCCGTTCCATAGCAAGAACTGAGCCTTTAGAACCTTTCATAGAAAGCTCAGCGGTAACCAGCATATTCATTAACTCGGCCAAGGAATTCTGAAGTTTATGCATGTGGTAATTCATGATGAATTGCCCATATGCATCAGTCAAGGATTGCAGAATAATATCGTTCTGCAGGTCCAAGTCTAACTTCACACCGAGCTTCTCAAGCTCTTCCATGTCCTTGATCATTGTCAGACAGTGATCTTGGACTGACTGCCCATCACGCATCTTAGCCTTAAAAAGTCATTTTGTGACTTGATATTTGGCTGCGCGACTCTGTTCACCAAACATCTTCCTGCAGGTGAGCCAACATTTGGCGAGCAGTCCCGATATCCTCATGTTGGCGCTGGAGCTCATCAGACATCGAGCCCAACATGTAATATCTGGCCTTATTATCTTCGTCAATCCATTTTTCCAGAGACGCTCTCTGTTCAACAGATGGACGGGCTGGTAAGGTGGGAGGGTCCTGGTCCAAAACATGGGTTAACTTCTCGAAACCCAAAACAATTTTGTAGTTCCTGAGCCAATCTTTATAATTGGGTCCAGTCAGTCTATGTGTGTCCAGGATACGTGCCAATGGGTTGGACGCAGACATTTTCCTGTAGAGAGTCAAAGATTCTAGTTAGATACTATAATTTTGACTTGACTCAATTTATTTAGAGATTTTATTTTTAAATAAATTAGCTTTCACTATTTTCTCAGATCCCTACACTCTCTCTGTAGAGATGCAAAAATCTTCACGATTAATGATTTCTAGTGGGTGGTGCGGTCTCACCAACTGACTCATCACCTCACCTAACAGTTATTGGTGATGGATTAGCCAATGAGTGAACAACTCTTGTTCAATGATTCTCTAATCATGGTGCACCCAAACTTGATCTCTAATTCATGAATCTCACCGTATCCGGAAATATTGATCCACTCCTTAGTTAAGTCAGACCCACCATTTGCATAGACTGGGTTCCTAATTGAGTCTCTCACCGTATCCGAAATATTGAGCCCAACTCATCCTCCAGCCCATAGCATCCAATGCCTAATAGACATGGTTGCATCTTTCCGGTGCAACTGAGCCACTGTATCCAGCCGAGAACAATCAACCCCGGGAAGGGCCCGCACATCTACAATGGTGGAAGACCTCAGACTTAATCTTTTCTTAGGGAGAATTGATTCAGGTCTCATTAAACTAGACTTGGCTTAGTCATAACAATTATGACTAACCTAGTGGCATGGGTTAGCTCGGATTATTGACCACCTCAGATCAGAACTGTGTCAACAGATATGGCCAGGTAAGTGAGACCGATGGAAGGAATATGCCATTAACTCATACAAGAACGCATTCAGGTCGAGTAGCTTCCAATTAAAAACCAGTCGGTCGTCTATGCCAAACTTACCTTAGACACCAAATTATTGAGCCAGAACCAATTGGGTTAGCCTACAATCCAGACTCTAACCTCTGAGCCTAATTAGGTCTTGCTTGATCGTGACTCGATCTTGACCCAGACTTAATCCTATTAGGCTGGTCAATTTAAGCATTGTTGATCCCATCTAACCAACTCTTGATTCGGTTTGATCAACCGCTTAGACCTAATTGAGCTACCCAAGCCCGAACCCAGTATTATGAATATGTCTTAGATCTAAAATTCTCAATTTTAGACCTAATTAATATTTCATAAAATTAATTCTTAATTAAGTAGGGTTCATAAACAAAATATGCACAATAAATCCTAGGGTTTCAGGATCTAGGGTTTTGCAGAAAGTAAGTTTTGGGTTTCTGATTAAGGACGAACATGCAGCACCCCTACACATCATAAGAACACCCCATCGAATGGAAAGAGAGGGCCTTTAAACCCTTCTTCATTCTTATGATCAGGACGGCCAAGAGGAATGCCTTAATCAGGAACATTCAATACTACAAAACAATATCAGATCTATATCATATATCTCATATATAAAGTAGATCTAATCATGGCATATTTTGCATACATCTCATGTATCAAATCATGCATGTTTTCAGATCTAAATTATCTCATAATAATCTAAAAAATTAGATTTAAATTGATCTAATCAAAATAAATTCTAATCTAGACAATTATGTAGAACTATTCTACAACTAGTCTAGACATGCATCAATCATATCTCATATGATATTTAAAATTAAATAATTTTTATTTGCTATTTTTTAGATGTTATTATAACACTTATAATATCAAAAAATAGTAAATAAAAAGATCTAAAATATGATTTAATCAGATTAAATCAAAAACATGCAAGACTATTCTATAGAACTATTCTATTCTAGAACTAGTCATGCATATCTTCTAATCTTAGATCCAAATTATTTAATTTTAATTTTTTCTGATTTCAGATCTGATCACATCTCATGTGATATCTGAAATCATTTATTTTTTGATTAAAATAAATTCAAAATCAGATCTAAACAATTTTAGAACCATGCTCTGATACCAGTTGAAGGGAAAATCCTGATTTTTCGGACCAGGTTCGTTCAAATCTGATCAGATCGAGAGATATATTTCAAAATTTTTCTCTCGATCCCAATCAGATCTGGGATGTTTCAGATCTAATTTTATTATTTTAATAATAGAAATAAAATAAAGATAAATTAAATCAAATTTAATTTACCTGATTTGGGTAATCCTATTACCCTGTTGATGATCCTGTTTGCAGCGGAAGGTTCTGGATCTAGCCACGCAAGCGCCTGGCCTCTACCGATATCCACTTAGGCTGGATCTAGAGATCCTCTTCTTCTCTATCACACCTCCAAAAATCAGATCTGGATCTGATCTGGAGGATCTTCAAAACTCCTTTTGAAGATCTGCAGTCGTCCTTTGCAGCAGTGCAGCCTTCTTGCTTTTGATCGCCTTTCTTTGATCTGGATCGCACCAACCAAGGTCCAAAACTCCTTTTGGACGTGGAGAGCAAGGGGAGAAGATGGTTTGGCATGGAGGAAGAGGGGAGAGGCAGCCTTGGGGCGTGGGGAACTTTGATCTCAATTCAATTTCTTGTTTTGAGTTGGGCACAGGGTCTTATTTATAGACTGACTGTGATCCAGCTTCTCTTATTCCCAACCAATCACAACCCTTTGTGAAATCAGATCTAAATCTGATTGGTGGGAATAGAGTCCCCTGGATTCCTACTTAGAGGGTGCCTAAGACCAGTCAAAGTTGGTTTTAGGGAGAACTCTAATTGGAATCCAAAAGAGAGGTGGAGTCCTTGTCCAACAAGGACTCCAAGACTCCTCCAAACTTGGGCTCACGCCACCCTTGGCGTGCGCCCTCCTCCTTGCCAGGTTCTGGCAGGGGGACAGGCCCCCACCAGCTCTCCAATAGGTGCATGACATGTGGTCAAAAGTCAAAGGGTCAATGGTCAATGTTTGACCAATCAAAGGTAGACTTTTGACCAAAGTCAAAGAACAAGAAATGGCAGGTGACCAAAAATGGCAGGTAATGTCTTACAAATAAGACAACCTTTTCTGACTTGGACAACCTCCAGTCAGACCATATGAAGGCCTCTGATTGAGCACAAACTCCTTTGGCTCAGACAGGACAACTTATTTATGATAGCAAAAGAAGAACGTTAGGTTCAATCGAGTGCTAGCACGATTTCCTTGAACCTAATTGAATCTCATTCAGATCAATTGAACTAGATCAGTTCAATTGATGATCACCAGATTCAAACCCTTGTTTGTGTGACCCAGTTAGGTTCAGTTCTGTATGGTAATGGGATATGTCATGATCTCTATCATAGACATCATCGAAACTCCTTTCGATGGATCAGAACTCTTCTGATTCGAACAGCTAGAATGATCGATCATCTAAATCATTCTAATTGCTCCCAAAATCCACCAGTGACACCTAGCAGTATATGGTGGCAACCCATCAGAGCTGAATGCGAACCTCTTGGTGCAGCTACCTGTGTGATTCAGTCCTTCTATCTTGAGCCCCGATCAGATTAGGGTTAAGGTAAACTCGTCAAACCCTAGTCTCTGTCATATGATGTAATCATTCGATTCGAAGTCCAATGTGAAAATCTAAATAGAAACTCTTTCTATTATTTCACTCTACCATGGCCATGGATTTCTGGACTTGATTCTCATGATCATCATAGGGCTGCTCCTCTACCACCGAGGTAGATAGATTCCATCTTGATGTCATCCAGTTCCTACAATGAACATGTCATAGCCAACATACACCTCAGGGTTCCATATGGCTAGGAGATCGAGTAATGGTGTAGTCAAACTATAACACCCTCAAGGTGAACTACCGATGCATCTCAGGTCAAAGAATCCAGACACACTACTGCAGCATCGAGTCAGTCATCGATGAGAAGGTAGACTCCCTAATGACTACTCGAGGTGGTCACGCTCAGTGCCCTCGTTCTCTAACGAGTACCTGTACTCTCACTCCGGTGTCTCCACACCGTAGACTTAAGACTCATCTACTAAAGAGAAGCGATTGTACACCAACCTTCCGAATCAATCACCATCCTCGTGATGATCCTATGGTCGGGAGCAATTTATGAGTTAATAATGATTATTCATGTCTTAAATTTTCAACTCTTGAAAATATGAATTATCATTGCCATTAACTCAAAGGATGTATCACAGACACTAAATACACATATGTGATAGAAAATAACCCATTTATTGCTTTTAGTTAAAATTACAATTTTGCCCCTAGAAGTGTATTACAAGTGTCAGCCAATTCTGGCTTCTAGGGCACATATATCTAACACCTGAACCTTCACACATCTTTACAGATTGTTCTCCAAATCCTCCCGACTGTCCACCAAACACCAAACCATAATCCCTTGTTCCATGCAGATATCTCAATATCCATTTCAATGGTTTTCAGTGTTCCTTCCCAGGGTTAGCCATGTATCTACTAATCATGGTCACAGTATGTGCTATATCTGATCTACAACATATCATAGTGTACATCATACTGCCTACAGCATTTGCATAAGGGACTCATTCCGTGTACTCTCTCCTCTTCTGACTTGGGGCACTGTAACTTGGAGAGAGACATATGGCTCGACAATGGCATCTCCTCAGGTTTGGCCTTTTCCATCCCAAATCTCTTCAGAACCTTCTAGACATACTTTTCTTGTGATAAATGGAGTACTCCTTTGCACCTATCTCTGCAAATCTTCATTTCAAGAATTTTCTCAACTATACCCAAATATTTCATCTCAAATTTAGATGATAATGCCCTTTTCAATCTTTTCACAGTATCCATGTTTCTACTGTCTATGAGCATATCATCTACATACAATAATAAGTATAGGGCATCCTCCTCATCTACATCTTTGACATAGATACAACAATCATATTCACATCTGCTGAAACCCAGGCTCAAGACAAAGCTATCAAACCTTCGATACCACTGACGAGGGGATTATTTCAAGCCATACAAAGACTTCCTAAGTAAACACACTTTTCTTCCTATCCCATCTCCATGAAACCATCTGGCTGCTTCATGTAGATTCTTTCCTCCAAAGTTTCATGAAGGAAGGCCATCTTCACGTCCATCTATTCCAATTCCATGTTATGCTGTGACTGGTATGCTGTGCCATCAGTCACAGCAAAACTCAAATAGATGTATGATGCACCATAGAAGAAAAAATTTCTATGTAGTCAATTCCTTCACTTTGTGAGTATCCCTTTGCTACCAGCCTTGCTTTGAATCTGACTCCACCTTGTTCTGAAGGTTCTTCTTTCTTTGTGAACACCCATTTTGAGTCAATAGATTGAGCACCCTCTAGAAGATCCACCAGCTGCCATGTTTGATTCTTCTTAAGTGATTCCATCTCCTCCATCATGGCCTGCATCCATGAATCATGATCCTCACTCTCCATGGTCTCTGCATAATTCTCTAAATCTTCATTAGTAGTGATGAGTGCATAGGAGATAACCTCATCAATGCCATATTTGATTAGTCTCCTAATAGTACGCTGGGGCTTGTGCAAAGCCACTCCCACTGGCACATCTCTGTCTGATGTTTGTGGCTGCTCCTACACATCTATCTGAGCTGCCGGCCCTTCATGCTGATTTTCAATATGAGATAATACTTTTGTGCCCAGCTCCACCTCAATAGGAACACTCCTGTAAGTGGATGTAACCTGCATGCCATCATTCTCTGACTGGCTGCCGCTATTCACCTTTATTTTCTCTGTTCCATCTATTTCAAACCTCCTTAAGATGCTCTTCTCATCAAAGATAACATCCCTACTGATCACTGACTTCTGTACCTGAGAGTCCCATAGTAGGTAACCATTGACTCCTTGTGGATACCCTATGAATATCATCTTTTAAGATTTTGGATCCAATTTGCTCCTCTCGGTTGCTTCCACATGTGCATAGGCTGTGCAACCGAAGACTTTCAGATGGCCAAGCTCCACCTTCTTTTTACTCCAGATCTCTTCTAAAATACCTCCGTTCAGCTTATAATGAGGGGACCTATTCACAAAAAAATAAAAAAAAATTAGAGCATCATCCCAAAAGGACTTTGGATGTGATGTCTACAGCCTCAAACTCCGTACCTTCTCGATCAGTGTTTGGTTCATCCTCTCTGCGATACCATTCTGCTGGGAGTCATCCTCACCGTGTAATGGCGTTTGACATAATTTTTCTCATAGTACCTCCTAAACTCCAGGCTAGTATACTTCCCTCCATTGTCCAACCTCAGACACTTTACCTATCTCCCTGACTCCTTCTCTACTTCAGCTCTCCAAGCTCTGAACCGGGCAAACACCTCTGATTTTTCTTAGATTAGATAAACCCACACTTTTCTTGAGAAATCATTAATAAAAGTAACAAAATATTTTTCCCCACCTCTAGCTGATATGGAAGCTGGTTCCCATACATTCAAGTGCACTAAATCTAGCACTCTCTCATTGTTTTTGATGCTTCTGGCAAACTTCACTCGATGCTGTTTGCCAAAGATACATGGCTTGCAAAGATCTATGCCCTCTTTCTTTAGGGCTGGGATCATACCTCTTCTGCTTAGTTTTGTGAGCCCATGGTCACTCATATGATCGATCCGATAGTGCCACAATCGATATAAAATCTGCTCCTTCTATGCCACTGCTAGCACCTCTCTACTATCATTTACCACTGAGCCTTCCATTCTATAAAGATTGTTGCTCAGTCTTCTACCTCTTATCACCACCAAAGCTTTCTTAAAAATTTTTAGACATCCACTCTCAGTCTGACTACTAAAAGCATAACCCTACTCCTCTAAAGAAATCAAATTCTTTTTCAACTCTGGTACATGCCTGATATTTGATAATGTATGAATGATCCCATCATACATCCTCACCCTGATAGAGCCAATTTTAGCTACTTTGCATGGGTGATCATCTCCAAGGCTAACACTTCCATCATCGATTTTCTGGTAGGTAACAAACCACTCTCGATGAGAAGTATAGTGATGTGAGCATGTTGAATCTAATATCCACATAGTATCACACTCTATGGATTCATCTAATACTACTAGTAGGTCTTCTCCATTGCTCACAGAAGTCGTATCATCTTTCTTACTGGCCTTTTCCTTTTTTGATCTTAAAAGGGGACAATCTCTCCTCAGGTGTCCAGACTGATGACATTTATAATATTTCAATGTCATCTTCCTCTGATCGCAAGATTTTGACCTACCCTTGGATTTTCCTCTTATCTTCTTCTTTGATCTTTCCTATCTTTTGTTCACAGCCAAGATCTCAGACTTAAAATCTCCCTATAGATCTTCTTCCTTTGCTCATTTGATCTAAGCACACCAACAACCTCTTCATAGTTTAGGGTCTTCTTTCCATAAACTAGAGTTATTATGAGACCATCAAACGAACCTAGAAGAGAACATAATAGTAGCAATGCCCGATCCTCCTCATCGATCTTCACATCCAAACTCATCACCTCAGAACACACCTGATTGAACTTTTAATATGTGCAACAAGATCTCTACCTTCGGGCATCCTCAGACTATATAGTTGTTTCTTCAACCATTGCTTGTTCGTCATGTTCTTCCCCATGTATGTATTCTCCAATCTCTCCTAGAGCCCTTTTGCCGTAGTCTCTGTGCAAACCTCGAGCAAAACCTGATCGACCAAGCACATCTGGATTGTGCTAAAAGCAATTTTCTCCAATTTTTTCTAATCCTCAGCACTAATCTTTTTCGGCCTTTCTTTTGTCAAGATCTTGTAGATCCTTTATTGAACCAACAAGTTCTTTACTCTTTGCTACCATAAGATAAAGTTTTTCTTGCTATTGAACTTCTCAAAATCCATCTTGAATCTACTTGATCCCATAACTTCAAACAAGTCAAGAACAGATCCCTAACACCCTTCACGATCATACACCAATAAAACTATCCTTCATAGAAGATCTAACTAGCCCTAGATTCTCTTTCTAAACTTCTGTATCACCGTTCCTCCGTGTAAACAATCTCTATCTAAATCTAGAGACAACCACGAAGCAAACTAGAAGTTTTTGGATAAAATCTAGTGTAACAGATTCTGGATGTAGGAAATTCTAGGTATCATTCTTTCTTCCATGCACTACCGCTCTGATACCAAATGTTGATAATATGCACTCTTCCCATATGGATCGGCATGGCCGTTGATGATTAGCCAAGCAATAAGGAAGTACTTCTTAGATATCTCTGTGAAAGCATGATCAAATAAATCAAAAAATAGAGAAGAAGAGAAGAAAAAAATTTTGAGAGAAAAGAGCTTTTATTTAGTATATTTCAGCATACTAACAATCTTAACCTATTTTCAGTATATATACTTTACAAAGGGTCAAGCCCAAGCTCATAGAAAAACTCTTCAAACCAAAATAACCCACGTATATAAAATAATAATCCACAAAAATTGAGTCAGCTTAGTTTCAGACTGAGTCGGCTAACCTACGATAGGGTTGGCTCAGTCCCAGACTGAGCCGACCCAATTGTGTACCATATCAATAGTCCAAAAATGCTATTCTCTATCTGAATTTTCCTCTGAGACCTAGCCGATCTAGTTCTGAACTGAGTAGACCCAGTTTCCAACTGAGCCGACTCAGTCTCAGAGTGAGTCGGCCTAGTTTCTAAACTTTACTATTGAGACTGATTCTTCTTCTGGCTTGCTTCCATCTTCCCATGATCTGTCTTCTCATATTTTCAAGACTTGGAAGTGCCACTTCTAAGCTCACACGCTCAACCAAATTGGGCCAGGTTTTGGGTGAATTGGCTGGGCCAGTTTTCTTTTTTATTTTATTTTTTTTCTTTTTTCTTTAAGTCTTCATATCGAATATGCTCTAAATTTTTTTTATTTTGATCAAAAATTGAGCTCTTTTTATTGATTTATTTTTTCTATAAAAGATAAATAAAAATATTAATTCTAAAAAATAAAGATAAATTAATTTATAAATTAATATTTTTATTAATATATTTATGATACTTATCACACCTCCCAACTTACTCATTGTTAGTTTCTTAGCAATGCAATATTAGTATTAATTAATCATCATATTTTATTAAGATTCTTCTTCACAAAAATAAATCTAGGATTGAAGATCAAAAGTTTAGCCAGTATCACTAAGTATTAAGTTTTCAAAAGCAAATTTTATGATTAGAATAATTAAAAACTTTCTTAGAGTTCATCTAAAAATCTTCAGCACTTATGTTTGTGAAGACTAACTTAGTATTTGGGTGTTAGTTTAAAGGATAAATGTATCATTTTTTATCATATATTTTGATTAATTTTCTATACACTCTCAAGTTAAGTGTATAAACTAAGGTAGCTTTCACACTGCCTTTTTTTTTGAAAGAGTGCTAAGCATCCTAGCCTTCCCTCCACTATTTGATATGAACCTCCACACTTGACTTAGATGTAGAGATCCAGTTACTAAGGTTAGGGCAATCCATATATACTCTATATTTTATACTTTTATTTTAGATAGGTAGCTCTTTCCTTAAATTCAAGTTCTTTTAATTGGGATATATTAATTATCAATTTTTAGTGATAATTAAATTCTTAGTTAGCCTTATAATCAACATCTACTTTGCCTCATTATTGTACATATGCAATTGAAAGTGCTGATAGCCTTTAGATGACTTAGGTAGGCCACTAAAAATCTGACCAACTAATCTACTTCTTGATTCGCTATAATCATTAGCAAATATTTTCTAACTTTATTATTTTTTTAGTCTATTTTACTCAAGATTTTCTTTTCTAACACATGGTTTATTCAAAAAATTTTAAAAACTTTTTAAAATATTTATAAAAAATTAATTTAATTTTTAAAAATTTTAAAAGAATTTTTAATAAATTTTTTAATAGAAAAAAATTTTCTTTTCCTACCCCCTAACTTACTCAACATTATTCTCAATGGAGAAAGAAAAATAAAAGAGTACAATAAAAAATAGAAAAAAATATACCTATCTCATTGTATTATTTATTCAGCATGGATCTTGAAGCTTTGGTTTGCCTTCCAGCCTAGCCACCTAACCTGAAAAGAAAGTAAACTAAAGAAGAATAAATTAGATGCAATAAATATTGGGTTGCCTCCTAACAAGCACCAAGTTTACCGTCTTCAGCCAAACATAATGTAGCTTAGTTTATTATGGATCTATTAATGTCACTTAGTTAATGGTTTGATTTAGTGATATCCCTTCAACATATGGTTTAAGGCTTTGACCATTTACCTTAAATAAATTTTCAGATCTAGGATCATAGAGTTTAATTGCACCATATAAGAATATTTGATTAACTATGTAAGGTCCATTCCATCTAGGTTTTAATTTTTCGAAAAACAATCAAAGTCCTGAATTAAATAACCAGACTTAATGATTTGGCTCAAAGATTTTCCTCAAAATGTATTTATCATGAAAAGCTTTTATTTTATCTTTATAAATTTTTGAATTCTCATAAGCCTTTCATCTTAATTCATCCAATTCATATAATTATAACATTCGACTGGAACTAGTTTGATTTAAATTAAAATTTAATTACTTTATTGCCCAATACACTTTATGTTCAAGTTTTACCAGGAGATTCCATAGATTAATCTATAGGGAGACATTTCAATAGGGTTTATATAAGCTATCCTATAAGCCCATAATGCATCATCTAATCGATTTGACCAGTCTTTACAATCAAGCTTAATAGTTTTTTGTAAGATATTCTTAATTTTTTTATTGGATACTTCTACTTGACCACTTGTTTGCAGATGATATGCTATAGCTATCTTCTATGTCATCCCATATTTTCATAGTAGCATTCAGAACTGATAGTTTGAAAGTGGGTACCTCCATTGCTAATGATAGCACATAGAAATCTAAACTTAGAAAAGATATTCTGTTGAACAAATTTTAAGACTTTTTATGATCATTGGTTTGTGTTTCCACTGCTTCAATCTATTTAGAAACATAATCGATGGCTACCAAAATGTATTCTAAACTATTGGAGGGTCAAAAAGGTCCCATAAAATCAATTCTCCAAACATCAAAAATCTCAACTACCAAGATGGGGTTCAAAGGCATCATATCTTTTTTTGAAATATTTTCTAAAGCTTGACACTTAAGATATTCTTGGCTAAAACGTATAGGCATTCTTGAACAATGAAGGCCAATAAAAATCACTTTGCAATACTTTAACTATAATTTTTTTATCAGAAAAATATCCTCGACAAGCAAGAGTGTGATGGAACTATAAGATACTTGACTGTTCAGACTTAGGAATACATCTATGAATAATTTGGTCAGCATAAATTTGAAAAAGTTTAGGATTTTTTCAAAAATAATATTTGATTTGAACAAAGAATCGATCCTTTTTATTCTTAGACCAGCCATCAGAAATTTATCCTACTACTAAGTAATTAATAATATCTGCAAACGAAGAGACTTTTGCATGTGAAACTACTAATAGTTGTTCATCTTGAAAAGATTCTCTAATTGATGCAGGTTCACTATCTTTCACTAGGATCCTAGATAGATGGTCCACTACAACATTTTTAGATCCCTTCTTATCTCGAATTTCAATATCAAATTCTTATAGTAGTAAGATCTATCTAATCAATCATGGTTTAGTATTTTTCTTTGAGAGCAGGTATCTCAAAGTTGAATAATCCAAATAAATCATGAGCTTTGATCCTAAGAGATATAATCTAAACTTTTTTAGGGCAAACACTATAGCTAGGCACTCTTTTTCAATTGTGGTATAATTTATTTGGCCTTTATTCAGAGTTTTACTGGTATAATAGATCACTATAGGATATTTGTTTATCCTTTGGCCCAAGACAGCTTCTATGATAAAGTCTGAAGCATCACACATAATTTCAAAAGGTAGTGACTAGTCTGAAGGTTAGATAATTGCGACTTTTGTCACAGCCTCTCTCAAAAATTCATAAGCTTTAAGACAATCTTTATCAAAGTTAAAAGGATCATCCTTAGTGAATAGATTACACAAAGGATGAGAAATCTTAGAAAATACTTTGATGAAGCAACGATAGAATCCTGCATGGCCAAGGAAAGATCGAATTTGTTTAACAGAAGTGGGTGGAGGTAGTTTTGAAATTAGTTCAACTTTTTCTCTATCAACCTCAATTCCTCTCTTAGATACTATATGCCCTAAAATAATTTCCTCTTAAACCATGAAGTGGCTCTTTTTCCAACTTAAAACTAAATTAGCCTCAATACATTGTTTTAATATTCTCTTCAAATTGTTAAGGCAACTCTCAAAAGATTCTCTAAAGATTGAAAAATCAATCATGAATATTTTCAAAAAATCTCCTATCATGTCCGAAAATATTAACATCATGCATCTTTGAAAGGTCGCAGGCGTATTACATAATCCAAAAGGCATTCTATGAAAAGCAAAGGTTCCATAGGTACATATGAAGGTAGTTTTTTCTTGATCTCCTAGGTAGATTGCTATCTAATTATATCCTGAGTATCCATCTAGAAAATAAAAATATTGTTGGCCAGCTAGTCTCCCTAGGATTTAGTTAATAAATGGTAAGAAAACATGATCTTTGCGAGTGGTTGTATTGAATTTTCTATAATCTATACAGACATACCATCCAATCGAAAGTCATGTTGGCACTAGGTCTCTTTGGTCAGTGCGAACAGCCGTGAGTCTAGATTTCTTTGGGACAACTTGTGTAGGACTCATCCAGTGGATGTCAAAAATAGGATAAATAATACCAGCATCTAATCATTTAATTACCTCTTTCTTGACTACTTCCTGCATGTTAGGGTTGAGCAGTCTTTGCATTTCTCGAGTTAGTTTGGCATTATCTTCTATATAAATATGGTGCATGCATATCGACGGACTAATACCTTTTAAATTAGCAATAGTCGAATCTATGGCCTTCCTATGTATTTTTAAAACATCTACCAATTGGTTTCCCTACTCAGGAGTTAAGTCAGAAAAAATGATTACTGGCAAGATTTTTTCTGATCCTAGAAATACATAAGTGATTCAGGCAAATATTTTAGTCAAGTTATAGTGGGGCCTGAATTGAAGAACGTAATGGTTCAATTTCTAAATCAAGTAAGGGCTCAACTCACTACAAGAAATATGAATTTTAGCAACGGTATTAGTGACGGCAAAAACAACCATCGCTAATAATGACTTTTTGCCATATTAACATCAACAAAGAAAAATGCCATCGGTAATACTATTAGTGATGACAATATTGATATTAGCAATGCCTAGAGCCATCTCTAAAAATCTAAATTTTTTAAAAAATATTTAAAAATAAAAAAATATTAGTAATGATAAATTTTCATTATTAGCAACAAAAAAAAGCCATCACTAATAACTAACTATTAGCGATGGTAGTTTTATTATTAGCGATGGCTTAAGCTACTGCTAAAATTATTTAAAATTTTTGAATATTTTTATAATATTTAAACATAAAATATATATTAGCGATGGTAGTTTTGGATATTAGTGATGAAAAACATGCCATCACTAATAAATTTTTTTTTAAAAAAAAGTTATTGATGATAAAATTAGCAATGGGAGATATGTTATCGCTAATAATCCAAATCCTGGATCAAATCCAATTCGAACCCAATTCGAATCCACTTCAAATTCAATTCGAATCTAATTTGAATTCAATTTAAAATTCTATCAAATCTAATCTAATTAGACTTTGAATCCAAATCTTACTTAGTTTATAAAATTTAATTCATCACAAATTAAGTTAAAATTAATTAAATTAAATATAATTTAAATTAATTAAGAAAAATTAATTTTTAATTTGGATTCAATTCGAATCTAATTCAAAATCTTGTCAATCCTAATTTAATTAGACTTTTAATTCAAGTCCTACTTGAATAGTGAAACCTAATTACTTTCAAATTAAGTCAAGCCTAATTAAATTTAAGTTGATTTAAATAAATATGAAAAAATAATTTTTAATTTAGATTCGATTCAAATTCAATTTGAACCTAATTTAAATTTAATTCAGAATCCTGTTAATCTTAATTTAATTAGACTTTTAATTCAAGTTCTACTTGGATAGTAAAATCTAATTATCTTTAAATTAAGTCAAATCTAATTAAATTTAAGCTGATTTAAATTAATTAGAACATGATCCATGATTACATTCGATTCCAATTTGAACCTAATTCAAAATCCTATCAAACCTAATTCAATTAAGCTTCGAATCCAAATCCTACATGGATTATAAGACCTAATTGATCTTAAATTAAGTCAGAATTAATCAAATTAAGGTTGATTTAAATTAATTAAGGAAAAATAATTTTTAATTTAGGTTCAATTTGAATCCAATTTAAATTCAATTTGAATCCGATTGGAAAATCTATCAATCCTAATTCAATTAGACTTTAAAATTCAAGTCATACTTAGATAGTAAAATTCAATTACCTTCATATTAAGTCAAATCTAATTAAATTTAATCTAATTAAAATTAATTAGAAAAAAATAATTTTTAGTTTAGATTCGATCCATATTTAATTGAAATCTAATTCGAATTCAATTCAAAATTCTATCTAACCTAATTTAATTAGACTTTGAATCTAAGTCCTAATTAAATTTTAAACTAAATTATCCTAAAATTATGTCAAGCCTAGTTAAATTTGATTTGATTTAAATCAATTAGAAAAAAATGAGGCTTTTAATTTAGGTTCCATTTGAATCAAATTTGAATCCGATTCAAAATTTCGTCAAACCAAATTCAATTAGACTTTGAATCCAAGTCTTATTTAGAATATTAAAATTTAATTTAATTAATCTTAAATTAAGTAAAGTCTAATTAAATTAAATTTATTTTAAATTAATTAGGATTTGATCCATAAATTAATTAAATTTAAAAATTTAATAAAATTTAATATTAATTTTTAACCACCCAAAAAATGATCTAAAAGAAAAAATTTAACATTAAAATATATTTTTTTAAAAAAATTATAATTATGAGCTAGTGGTTCCATAGGTACATATGAAGGTGGTTTTTTTTTTGATCTTCTAGATAGATTGCTACCTAATTATATCCCGAGTATGCATCTAGAAAGTAAAAATATTGTTAGCTAGCTAGTCTCTCCAGGATTTAGTCAATAAATGGTAAGAAAAAATGATCTTTGTGAGTGGCTATATTGAGTTTTCTGTAATCTATACACACCATCCAATCGAAAGTCATGTTGGCACTAGGTCTCCTTGGTCAGTGTGAACAGTTGTGAGTCTACATTTTTTTGGAACAACTTATGTAGGACTCACCCAGTGCCTGTCAAAAATAAGATAAATAATACTAGCATCTAACCATTTAATTACCTCTTTCTTGACTACTTTCTGCATGTTAGGGTTGAGCAATTTTTGTATTTCTCGAGTTGGTTTGGAATTATCTTTTATATAAATATGGTGCATACATATCGATGAACTAATATCTTTTAAATCAGCAACAGTCCAACCTATGGCTTTTCTATGTATTTTTAAAACATCTACCACTTGGTTTTCCTACCCAGGAGTTAAGTCAGGAGCAATGATTACTGGCAAGATTTTCTTTGATCCTAGAAATACATAAATGATTCAGGCTAATATTTTAGTTCAAGTTATAGTGGGGCCTAAATTGAAGGACATAATGGTTGAATTTCTAACTCAAGTAAGGGCTCAACTCACTATAAGAAATATGAATATTAGCGATGATATTAGTGACAGCAAAATTAACCATCACTAATAATGACTTTTTATCATAACAACACCGACAAAGAAAAATGCCATCGATAATACTTTTAGTGATGACAATATTGATATTAACAATGAAAAGAGCCATCTCTAAAACTCCAAATTTTTTAAAAATATTTTAAAAAAAATATTAGCAATGATAAATTTTCATTATTAGCAACAAAAAAAAACCATTGCTAATAACTAACTATTAGCGATGGTAGTTTTATTATCAACGATGGCTTAAGCTACCACTAAAATTATTTAAAATTATTAAATATTTTTATAATATTTAAATATAAAATATATATTAGCGAAGGTGGTTTTGGATATTAGCAACAAAAAACACATCGTCACTAATAAATTTTTAAAAAGAGGAAAGAAAGAAGTTATTGGTGACAAAATTAGCAATGGGAGATATGCTGTCGCTAATAATCTAGACTCTGGTTCAAACCCGATTTGAATCTAGTTTAAACCTAATTCGAACCCGATTCAAATCCAATGCAAAATTCTGCCAAACCTAATCTAATTAGATTTTGAATCCAAATCCTACTTAAATTATAAAATTTAATTGATCTCAAATTAATTCAAAATTAATAGAATTAAATATAATTTAAATTAATTAGAAGAAATTTATTTTTAATTTAAGTTTAATTCAAAATCCTATCAATCCTAATTTAATTAAATTTTTAATTCAAGTCCTACTAGGATAGTAAAATCTAATTATTTTCAAATTAAGTCAAGTCTAATTAAATTTAAGTTGATTTAAATAATTATAAAAAAATAGTTTTCAATTTGGATTCGATTCAAATCTAATTTGAATCTGATTTAAATTTAATTCAGAATTCTATCAATCTTAATTTAATTAGATTTTTAATTCAAATTCTACTTGGATAGTAAAATCTAATTATCTTTAAATTAAGTCAAATTTAATTAAATTTAAGTTGATTTAAATTAATTAAAATTTGATCTATGATTATATTTGAATCTAATTCGAATCTGATTCGAATCTAATTTAAAATCTTATCAAATCTAATTCAATTAGGCTCTGAATCTAAATCTTACATGGATTATAAGATATAATTAATCTTAAATTAAGTCAAGATTAATTAAATTAAAATTAATTTAAATCAATTAGAAAAAAATAATTTTTAATTTTGGTTTAATTTAAATCCAATTCAAATTTGATTCGAATTTGATTAGAAAATCTGTCAATCCTAATTTTGTTAGACTTTAAAATTCAAGTTCTACTTAGATAGTAAAATTTAATTATCTTCATATTAAGTTAAATCTAATTAAAATTAATTATAAAAAAATAATTTTTAATTTAGGTTCGATCCATATCTAATTGAAATCCGATTCAAATTCAATTCAAAATCTTATCTAACCTAATTCAATTAGACTTTGAATCTAATTTCTAATTAAATTTTAAATAAAATTATTATGATATTATATCAAGATTTAAATTTGATTTGATTTAAATTAATTAGAAAAATTAGGGCTTTCAATTTAGGTTCCATTTGAATCAAATTTGAATTCGATTCGAAATCCTGTTGAACCTAATTCAATTAGACTTTGAATCTAAGTTCTATTTAGAATATTAAAATTTAATTAGTCTCAAATTAAGTTAATCTTAATTAAATTAAATTTATTTTAAATTAATTATGACTCGATCCATGAATTAATTAAATTTAAAATTTAATAAAATTAATATTAATTTTTAGCCTTCTAAAAAATAACCTAGGAGAAAAAAATTTAATATTAAAATATATTTTTTAAAAAATTATAATTATTAATGATAGAGAGCTTCTTGACACTAAAAATTTTTAAAAAAATTATTTTAAATAATCTAATATTATTAGCGATAGTGTTTTCATATTAGCAATATTTTTGCCTTCAATAATAATTTTTTCAATGGCATTACCATTATCGTTTTGCCATCAATAATTATTAAAAATTTTTAAAAAAATAATATTAAAATTTAGTATTTTAAAAAAATTTAATATTATTAGTGACGGTATTTTGTTATTAATGATGGGGTATGCCGTCGCTAATAACTTTGGCATAGAAACTTTGGTTTTGTCGATCGTATTACTGATGGTGGTCTTGCCAACGATAATAGTCCATCGATAAACCTTCGCCCACTTGTTGGAGGGAAAAAATTTTGGACTGAAAAAATTTCTTCGTGCCTTATCTGCTCCCCATGCATTATTCCTAGCATTTTCCGCTCCCTGCGCATCCTCCTTCCCAGTGACCCAACCCCATCGGTGCATCCTATGCTACGATCCCAAGCCCACTACCCCGACCCCTCTTCTCTCGAGCTGCCGATGCTCTTATACGGCTGCCTTGACCCTGTTAGATATATGTGCCCTAGAAGCCAGAATTGGCTGACACTTGTAATACACTTCTAGGGGCAAAATTATAATTTTGACTAAAAGCAATAAATGGGTTATTTTCTATCACATATGTGTATTTAGTGTCCGTGATACATCCTTTGAGTTAATGATAATGATAATTCATATTTTTAAGAGTTGAAAATTTAAGACATGAATAATCATTATTAACTCATAAATTGCTTCCGACCATAGGATCATCACGAGGATGATGATTGATTCGGAAGGTTGGTGTACAATCGCTTCTCTTTAGTAGATGAGTCTTAAGTCTATGGTGTGGAGACACCGGAGCGAGAGTACAGGTACTCATTAGAGAATGAGGGTACTGAGCATGACCACCTCGAATAGTCATTAGGGAGTCTACCTTCTCGTCAATGACTGACTCGATGCTGCAGTAGTGTGTCTGGTTCTTTGACCTGAGGTGCATCGGCAGTTCACCTTGAGGGTGTTATAGTTTGACTACACCATTACTCGGTCTCCTAGCCATATGGAACCCTGAGGTGTATGTTGGCTATAGCATGTTCATTGTAGGAACTGGATGGCATCAAGATGGAATCTATCTACCTCGGTGGTAGAGGAGCAGCCCTATGATGAATCATGAGAATCAAGTCCAGAAGCCCATGGCCATGGTAGAGTGAAATAATAGAAAGAGTTTCTATTTAGATTTTCACATTGGACTCGAATCGAATGATTACATCATATGACAGAGACTAGGGTTTGACGAGTTCACCTTAACCCTAATCTGATCGGGGCTCAAGATAGAAGAACTGAATCACACAGGTAGCTGCACCAAGAGGTTCGCATTCAGCTCTGATGGGTTGCCACCATATACTGCTAGGTGTCACTGGTGGATTTTGGGAGCAATTAGAATGATTTAGATGATCGATCATTCTAGCTGTTCGAATCAGAAGAGTTCTGATCCATCGAAAGGAGTTTCGATGATGTCGATGATAGAGATCATGACATATCCCATTACCATACAGAACTGAACCTAACTGGGTCACACAAACAAGGGTTTGAATCTGGTGATCATCAATTGAACTGATCTAGTTCAATTGATCTGAATGAGATTCAATTAGGTTCAAGGAAATCGTGCTAGCACTCGATTGAACCTAACGTTCTTCTTTTGCTATCA
This sequence comes from Cocos nucifera, assembly GCA_006176705.1. NCBI lineage: Eukaryota > Viridiplantae > Streptophyta > Magnoliopsida > Arecales > Arecaceae > Cocos > Cocos nucifera. The sequence goes on from QRFJ01000076.1 coordinate 2,130,209, forward strand.
TAAATAAGTTGTCCTGTCTGAGCCAAAGGAGTTTGTGCTCAATCAGAGGCCTTCATATGGTCTGACTGGAGGTTGTCCAAGTCAGAAAAGGTTGTCTTATTTTGTAAGACATTACCTGCCATTTTTGGTCACCTGCCATTTCTTGTTCTTTGACTTTGGTCAAAAGTCTACCTTTGACTGGTCAAACGTTGACCATTGACACTTTGACTTTTGACCACATGTCATGCACCTATTGGAGAGCTGGTGGGGGCCTGTCCCCCTGCCAGAACCTGGCAAGGAGAAGGGCGCACGCCACCCTAGGCGTGTGCCCAAGTTGGAGGCGCCTAGGAGTCCTTGTTGGACAAGGACTCCATCTCCTTTTTGGATTCCAATTAGAGTTCTTCTAAGAACCAACTTTGACTGGTCTTAGGCACCCTCTAAGGAGGAATCCAGGGGACTCTATTCCCACCAATCAGATTTAGATCTGATTTCACAAAGGGTTGTGATTGGTTGGGAAGAAGAGGAGTTGGATCACAGCTAGTCTATAAATAAGACCCTGTATCCAACTCAGATTAAATATATGATGAGATCATAGTTTTCCCATGCCCCAAGGCTGCCTCTCCCCTCCCTCTCCATGCCAAACCACCTTCTCCCCTTGCTCTCCACGTCCAAAAGGAGTTTTGGACCTTGGTTGGTGCGATTCAGATCAAAGAAAGGCGATCAAAAGTAAGAAGGCTGCGCTGCTGCAAAGGACGACTGCTCATCTTCAAAAAGAGTTTTGAAGATCCTCCAGATCAGATCCAGATCTAATTTTTGGAGGTGTGATAGAGAAGAAGAGGATCTCCAGATCCAACCCGAGTGGATACCGGTAGAGGCCAGGCGCTTGCGTGGCTAAGATCCAGAACCTTCCGCTGCAAACAGGATCATCAACAGGGTAATAGGATTACCCAGATCAGGTAAATTAAATTTGATTTAATTTATCTTTTTAATTTTATTTTATTAAAATAATAAGAATCAGATCTAAAACATATCAAGATCTGATTGGGATCAAGAGAAAAATTTTTGAAATATATCTCTTGATCTGATCAGATCTGAACGAACCTGGACCGGGAAATCAGGATTTCCCTTCAACTGGTATCAGAGCCATGGTTCTAAAATTATTTAGATCTGATTTTAAATTTATTTTAATTAGAAAATAATTGATTTTAGATGTCACATGAGATGTGATCAGATCTGAAATCAGAAAAAATTAAAATTAAATAATTTGGATCTAAGATTAGAAGATATGCATGACTAGTTCTAGAATAGAATAGTTCTATAGAATAGTCTTGCATGTTTTTGATTTAATCTGATTAAATCATATTTTAGATCTTTTTATTTACTATTTTTTGATATTATAAGTGTTATAATAACATCTAAAAAATAGCAAATAAAAATTATTTAATTTTTGAAACATCATATGAGATGTGATTGATGCATGTCTAGACTAGTTGTAGAATAGTTCTACATAGTTGTCTAGATTAGAATTTATTTTGATTAAGATCAATTTAAATCTAATTTTTTAGATTATTATGAGATAATTTAGATCTGAAAAACATGCATGATTATGATACATGAGATGTATGCAAAATATGCCATGATTAGATCTACTTTATATATGAGATATATGATATAGATCTGATATTGTTTTGTAGTATTGAATGTTCCTGATTAAGGCGTTCCTCTTGGCCGTCCGGTCATAAGAACGAAGAAGGGTTTAAAGGCCCTCTCTTCCCATTCGATGGGGTGTTCTTATGATGTGTAGGGGTGCTGCGTGTTCGTCCTTAATCAGAAACCCAAAACTTACTTTCTGCAAAACCCTAGATCCTGAAACCCTAGGATTTATTGTGCATATTTTGTTTATGAACCCTACTTAATTAAGAATTAAGTTTATGGAATATTAATTAGGTCTAAAATTGAGAATTTCAGATCTAAGACATATTCATAATACTGGGTTCGGGCTTGGGTAGCTCAATTAGGTCTAAGCGGTTGATCAAACCGAATCAAGAGTTGGTTAGATGGGATCAACAATGCTTAAATTGACCAGCCTAATAGGATTAAGTCTGGGTCAAGATCGAGTCACGATCAAGCAAGACCTAATTAGGCTCAGAGGTTAGAGTCTGGATTGTAGGCTAACCCAATTGGTTCTGGCTCAACAATTTGGTGTCTAAGGTAAGTTTGGCATAGACGACCGACTGGTTTTTAATTGGAAGCTACTCGACCTGAATGCGTTCTTGTACGAGTTAATGGCATATTCCTTCCACCGGTCTCACTTACCTGGCCATATCTGTTGACACAGTTCTGATCTGAGGTGGTCAATAATCCGAGCTAACCCATGCCACTAGGTTAGTCATAATTGTTATGACTAAGCCAAGTCTAGTTTAATGAGACCTGAATCAATTCTCCCTAAGAAAAGATTAAGTCTGAGGTCTTCCACCATTGTAGATGTGCGGGCCCTTCCCGGGGTTGATTGTTCTCGGCTGGATACAGTGGCTCAGTTGCACCGGGAAGATGCAACCATGTCTATTAGGCATTGGATGCTATGGGCTGGAGGATGAGTTGGGCTCAATATTTTGGATACGGTGAGAGACTCAATTAGGAACCCAGTCTATGCAAATGGTGGGTCTGACTTAACTAAGGAGTGGATCAATATTCCGGATACGGTGAGATTCATGAATTAGAGACCAAGTTTGGGTGCACCATGATTAGAGAATCATTGAACAAGAGTTGTTCACTCATTGGCTAACCCATCACCAATAACTGTTAGGTGAGGTGATGAGTCAGTTGGTGAGACCGCACCACCCACTAGAAATCATTAATCGTGGAGATTTTCGCATCTCTACAGAGGGAGTGTAGGGATCCGAGAAAATAGTGGGAGCTAATTTGTTTAAAAATAAAATCCCTAAACAAATTGGTCAAGTCAAAATTACAGTATCTAACTAGAATCTTTGACTCTCTACAGGAAAATGTCTGCGTCCAACCCATTGGCACGTATCCTGGACACACATAGACTGACTGGACCCAATTATAAAGATTGGCTCAGGAACTACAAAATTATTTTGGGTTTCGAGAAGTTAACCCATGTTTTGGACCAGGACCCTCCCACCTTACCAGCCCGTCCATCTGTTGAACAGAGAGCGTCTCTGAAAAAATGGATTGACGAAGATAATAAGGCCAGATATTACATGTTGGGCTCGATGTCTGATGAGCTCCAGCGCCAACATGAGGATATCGGGACTGCTCGCCAAATGTTGGCTCACCTGCAGGAGATGTTTGGTGAACAGAGTCGCGCAGCCAAATATCAAGTCACAAAATGACTTTTTAAGGCTAAGATGCGTGATGGGCAGTCAGTCCAAGATCACTGTCTGACAATGATCAAGGACATGGAAGAGCTTGAGAAGCTCGGTGTGAAGTTGGACTTGGACCTGCAGAACGATATTATTCTGCAATCCTTGACTGATGCATATGGGCAATTCATCATGAATTACCACATGCATAAACTTCAGAATTCCTTGGCCGAGTTAATGAATATGCTGGTTACCGCTGAGCTTTCTATGAAAGGTTCTAAAGGCTCAGTTCTTGCTATGGAACGGACTTCTTCCAAAAGAAAGTCTTATGGAAAGAAAAAGAAGTCTGTGAAAAAGCAAAAGGTGGAAGGATCAAAGAAGAAGAAGGCAGAGCCGAAGAAAAAGGCCGATGGCAAAGGAAAGTGTTTCCATTGCAACAGCGACGGCCATTGGAAGCGGAACTGCCCTACTTACCTGGCCACCCTGAAGAACAAGAAGGAAGGTCCTTCTGGAGGTATGCTCGTTATTGAGTCTAACCTTACGGTTTCTTCTGCATCCAGTTGGGTGCTTGACTCTGGTTCTAGTGCTCATCTGTGCACTTCTATGCAGGGTCTTGAGGATAGCAGGAGGCTGAGGGATGGAGACATGATCCTACGCATGTCGGTAATGGAGCAAGAGTTGCTGCAGTAGCCGTGGGAACATACCCTCTTCGATTACCATCTGGTTTAGACTTAGTTTTGAAAGACTGTTATTTTGTGCCTGCAGCTAGCAGGAATTTGATTTCTGTTTCATGCTTAGCACAAGAAGGTTATATGATCACCTTCTTTAAGGACCATTGTAACATTCTTTATGAAAGAAATAAAATTGCAAATGGTTTCCTTATTAATGGTCTTTATCAGCTACATATTGATGTACCTGTTCTAACTATCGAGCAAAACGTGAATGCCAAACGACCTAGGGATAGTCCAAACGACAGATATCTATGGCACCTGAGATTAGGTCATATAGCAGAAGATAGGATCAACAAATTGGAGAAAAATGGGCTATTGAGTCCATTGACTTCTGAGTCATATCCAACTTGTGAATCCTGTCTTCAAGGCAAAATGACTAAACTCCCTTTTGTTGGACATGGGGAGAGGGCCACAGATCTCCTTGCCCTAGTACATACTGATGTGTGCGGCCCATTTGATGTGCCGGCTAGAGGCAATTTTGTCTACTTCATTACCTTTACCGATGATCTGTCTAGGTATGGGTATGTGTATCTTATGAGACACAAGTCTGAAGCCTTTTGAAAAGTTCAAAGAATTCAGACATGAAGTAGAAAAACAAACTGAAAAACCCATTAAGGTTCTTCGATCAGATCGAGGAGGTGAATACCTTAGCCGGAAATTCCTAGACTATCTCAAGGAAAAATGGCATAGTCTCTCAATGGACTCCACCAGGAACACCTCAACTCAACGGGGTTTCAGAATGGAGAAATCGGACTCTATTGGATATGGTTCGATCCATGATGAGCTTCACAGACCTCCCTGATTTTCTTTGGGGACACTCATTGTTAACTTCAATCTATCTACTGAATAGGGTTCCCTCTAAAACCGTTCCTACCACACCGTATGAGATATGGCACGGTAAGAAACCAAGTCTGAGTCATCTCAGAATTTGGGGTTGTCCGGCTCATGTCAAAAGACAACAAGCGGACAAGTTAGAGTTTAGGTCCTTCAGAGCTCGATTCATAGGATATCCTAAAGAGTCATTAGGATACTATTTCTACATTCCAGAAGACCACAATGTGATTGTGAGTCGACATGCCATCTTTCTTGAAAAATAGTTTATTCAAGATAGCGGCATTGGAAAATAGATCAAGCTTGATGAGAAAGTCTCACAAGCAGAAACGAGCTAAGGACCAAGTGGAACCAAATCAGGTTGAGCCAATAAGAACACTACCTCCTCCACCTCGTAGATCGGAAAGAGTTTTCCCATCCCCCTGAAAGATACTTAGGTATTATTTCAGAGGATGTAGAGGAAATGTTCCTCGTAGGTAATGGTGCTCATGGTGATGATCCCAAAACCTACAACGAGGCGATATCAGATATCGACTCCGAGAAATGGCTAGAGGCAATGCAGTCAGAAATTGACTCGATGCACTCAAACCAAGTCTGGACCTTGGTAGATCCACCAGAAGGTATAGTACCTATTGGATGTAAATGGATCTTCAAGAGAAAGATTGGTGCAGATGGGAATGTGGAGACATTCAAGGCTAGACTAGGTGGCAAAAGGTTATAGTCAACGCGAAGGCATTGACTATCAGGATACCTTTTCCCCAGTAGCTATGCTAAAATCCATCCGCACATTGCTTGCTGTTGCAGCCTATTTCGATTATGAAATATGGCAAATGGACGTGAAAACGGCATTCCTAAATGGATATCTTGAGGAAGATATCTATATGGAACAGCCGCTAGGTTTCACATCCAGTGATACTGATCACAAGGTTTGCAAGCTGCAAAGGTCCATATATGGACTTAAGCAAGCATCTCGGAGCTGGAACACTCGTTTCAATGATGTGATCAAAAAGTTTGGTTTCATCAAAAATGAAGAGGAACCATGTGTTTTCAAAAGGGTCAGTGGGAGCGCTGTTGTCTTCCTCGTATTGTACGTGGATGACATCCTCCTTATTGGGAATGATATTCCCATGTTGACATCAGTCAAGATGTGGTTGTCCAAGGAATTCTCCATGAAAGACCTAGGTGAAGCATCCTTTATTCTAGGAATTAAGGTCTATAGGGATAGACCGAATAGGATGCTAGGACTTTCACAGAAGATGTACATAGAGAAAGTACTAAAGAGGTTTAGTATGGAAAACTCTAAGAGGGGATTAATACCCTTCAGACATGGTATTCATCTTTCCAAGAAGATGTGCCCCAGCACACCTGAGGAAATAGAACGCATGAGCAAGATCCCTTATGCTTCTGCAATAGGGAGCCTCATGTATGCCATGCTATGTACACGACCTGATATAGCCCATGCTGTGAGTGTCACAAGCAGATATCAGTCAAATCCAGGTGAAGAACACTGGACTTCTGTGAAATGTATCCTTAAGTACTTGAGAAGAACTAAGGATATGATGTTGGTCTTTGGTAACGGAGAACTCCAAGTCCAGGGATACACAGACTCGGATTTCATGTCCGATATAGATGATCGAAAGTCGACATCTGGAGTCTGTTTGTGTGCAATGGTGGAGCTGTCAGCTGAAAGAGTTCCAAGCAAATGGTGATAGCAGATTCCACCATGGAAGCAGAATATATCGCTGCATCAGAGGCTGCGAAGGAAGCATTCTGGTACAAGAAGTTTGCTGCAGAAATCGGAGTAATGCCATCAGATGCCATTCCTCTATACTGCGACAACAATGGCGCCATAGCCCTTGCTAAGGAGCCGAGGTCTCACCAGAAATCCAAGCACATTGAGCGGCGATACCACCTCATCCGCGATTACCTCGAGAAGGGTTACGTCGAGGTCAAGAGAGTCAACTCCGCAGATAATGTGGCAGACCCACTTACAAAGCCGTTGGGCCAGCAGAAGATCGAAGCCCACCTTGAGAAGATGGGACTTAGACTTGTAGCCAATTGGCTTTAGGACAAGTGGGAGATTGTTAGATATATGTGCCCTAGAAGCCAGAATTGGCTGACACTTGTAATACACTTCTAGGGGCAAAATTATAATTTTGACTAAAATCAATAAATGGGTTATTTTCTATCACATATGTGTATTTAGTGTCTGTGATACATCCTTTGAGTTAATGGTAATGATAATTCATATTTTCAAGAGTTGAAAATTTAAGACATGAATAATCATTATTAACTCATAAATTGCTCCCGACCATAGGATCATCACGAGGATGGTGATTGATCCGGAAGGTTGGTGTACAATCGCTTCTCTTTAGTAGATGAGTCTTGAGTCTACGGTGTGGAGACACCGGAGCGAGAGTACAGGTACTCGTTAGAGAACGAGGGCACTGAGCGTGACCACCTCGAGTAGTCATTAGGGAGTCTACCTTCTCGTCAATGACTGACTCGATGCTGCAGTAGTGTGTCTGGTTCTTTGACCTGAGATGCATCGGCAGTTCACCTTGAGGGTGTTATAGTTTGACTACACCATTACTCGGTCTCCTAGCCATATGGAACCCTGAGGTGTATGTTGGCTATGACATGTTCATTGTAGGAACTGGATTGCATCAAGATGGAATCTATCTACCTCGGTGGTAGAGGAGCAGCCCTATGATAATCATGAGAATCAAGTCCAGAAGCCCATGGCCATGGTAGAGTGAAATAATAGAAAGAGTTTCTATTTAGATTTTCACATTGGACTCGAATCGAATGATTACATCATATGACAGAGACTAGGGTTTGACGAGTTCACCTTAACCCTAATCTGATCGGGGCTCAAGATAGAAGAACTGAATCACACAGGTAGCTGCACCAAGAGGTTCGCATTCAGCTCTGATGGGTTGCCACCATATACTGCTAGGTGTCACTGGTGGATTTTGGGAGCAATTAGAATGATTTAGATGATCGATCATTCTAGCTGTTCGAATCAGAAGAGTTCTGATCCATCGAAAGGAGTTTCGATGATGTCGATGATAGAGATCATGACATATCCCATTACCATACAGAACTGAACCTAACTGGGTCACACAAACAAGGGTTTGAATCTGGTGATCATCAATTGAACTGATCTAGTTCAATTGATCTGAATGAGATTCAATTAGGTTCAAGGAAATCGTGCTAGCACTCGATTGAACCTAACGTTCTTCTTTTGCTATCATAAATAAGTTGTCCTGTCTGAGCCAAAGGAGTTTGTGCTCAATCAGAGGCCTTCATATGGTCTGACTGGAGGTTGTCCAAGTCAGAAAAGGTTGTCTTATTTGTAAGACATTACCTGCCATTTTTGGTCACCTGCCATTTCTTGTTCTTTGACTTTGGTCAAAAGTCTACCTTTGACTGGTCAAACGTTGACCATTGACACTTTGACTTTTGACCACATGTCATGCACCTATTGGAGAGCTGGTGGGGGCCTGTCCCCCTGCCAGAACCTGGCAAGGAGAAGGGCGCACGCCACCCTAGGCGTGTGCCCAAGTTGGAGGCGCCTAGGAGTCCTTGTTGGACAAGGACTCCATCTCCTTTTTGGATTCCAATTAGAGTTCTTCTAAGAACCAACTTTGACTGGTCTTAGGCGCCCTCTAAGGAGGAATCCAGGGGACTCTATTCCCACCAATCAGATTTAGATCTGATTTCACAAAGGGTTGTGATTGGTTGGGAAGAAGAGGAGTTGGATCACAGCTAGTCTATAAATAAGACCCTGTATCCCAACTCAGATTAAGATATATGATGAGATCATAGTTTTCCCACGCCCCAAGGCTGCCTCTCCCCTCCCTCTCCATGCCAAACCACCTTCTCCCCTTGCTCTCCACGTCCAAAAGGAGTTTTGGACCTTGGTTGGTGCGATTCAGATCAAAGAAAGGCGATCAAAAGTAAGAAGGCTGCGCTGCTGCAAAGGACGACTGCTCATCTTCAAAAAGAGTTTTGAAGATCCTCCAGATCAGATCCAGATCTGATTTTTGGAGGCATGATAGAGAAGAAGAGGATCTCCAGATCCAACCCGAGTGGATACCGGTAGAGGCCAGGCGCTTGCGTGGCTAAGATCCAGAACCTTCCGCTGCAAACAGGATCATCAACAGGGTAATAGGATTACCCAGATCAGGTAAATTAAATTTGATTTAATTTATCTTTTAATTTTATTTTATTAAAATAATAAGAATCAGATCTGAAACATATCAAGATCTGATTGGGATCAAGAGAAAAATTTTTGAAATATATCTCTTGATCTGATCAGATCTGAACGAACCTGGACCGAAAAATCAGGATTTTCTTCACAGGGAAACTCCCCCCAGGTTTAGAACCATAAAATTGCCTCCCCGAAATATTATAAAGTGATTAGTTTCATTTCCCGCTTTGTTCAATAAAGTCCCCGCCTCTCTTGCTATCATCCCTACCTCATCGGTGCCTCCTATGCTGCAGCCCCAAGCCCTCCATCCTGGCCCTGCCTGTCCCGTGGGTGCCCCCACCCTGCTGATGCCTTCAACGATGCGGCCCCAAGCCAACCACCCCAGCCCTGCCTCTCCCGTGACTGCCCCCACCCTGCTGCCACCTCCTTGTCTACAGCCCCAGAGCCTGTCGCCTCTGTCCTGTTGACCTCTCCATTGTTCCATCCTGGTCAGTTTGACAGCATGGCCCACCTCGCCGCCCCTAGCCTGTGGCCCCGATCTTGCAGCCCCTTACTCTAGCCTACGGCCCTAATCTTGCAGTCCCTTCCCTCCCACTATAAGTAGCAGTAGTAGCGACGTCACTAGCATTGGTTGATATTGTTTAGTATTAGTGATGGCATTAGTGACTGCTAGTATTATCATTAATTAATTAATTAATTAGATGTATGGTATTTGGATCTCAGCATGCAAAGTTTTCGAATTGAGAGAAGATATTAGGCAGCACTGTAAACATGGGGCTTGGGCATGCCCTACGTGCCCAGGCCTCGGGTCATAGTTGGCATCAAAGATATTTTGTTTCGCATATCGGACATCATTAATTATGTATTTATTTGAATAAAATTTGCATTGCATGGAATGATAGACCCGTCAGTTGATTGATGCATATATTTTAAGATATTTGTATATTTATTTACTTTTGTATGGATAAAAAAAATATGTATATTGATCAATTGATTGTCCACTATGGATAGTTTGAAAAATGCAAGTAATTCTATAGGTCATTATAGCAATCAAATGGTATGCTAAGGATTTAAAAAAAATTTTAGATTGAATTTTTCTTTTATTCTCCCTACACGGGAGAACTAAAAAAAATGCTGCCAAAATTTTTTTCAACTTCTGTTGCATATCGTTTGATTATTGCAATAGACTAATAGAATTAATGCATTTTTTGAATGGGATAGGACCTATCATTACCTATTAGTTGATGATAGGATGCATTAATTTATTATGTAAGCTATTTTGAATGATAAAATAGTATTTTGTAATTATCTTATATTTATGTATATGCAGAATTTTTAGATAGTCGGCCATGAATTGTAGTTGGATGGACCATCGAGTAGTCGATGAAAAGATTTCTGTTGAATATAGAGAGGGTGTAGAGTATTTTTGTAATTTTTTTTTTAGTAATTCGGCACTCTTACATAATGTACAGGTTCGTTGTTCTTGTAACATATGTGATAATAGAAATATTTGACAGAGATACAATTACTATCCATTTGTGTAAAAGTAGATTTATGCCCAACTATAAGCATTGGTACTTGCATGGAGAGATGTGGGAGAAAGTTACAAGGGCTAGAACCAAGCAGGACATGGACACAAATAGAATGGTGGATATGGTTATGAATGCGGCTGGTCCTAAATTTAACTATAATATGGAGGATGATCCAAAAGCTGGCAGCGGTGATTTCTACCATATGCTGAAAGATGTTGATGAACTTGTGAGCTTAGAAGTGGCACACCTAAGTCTTGAAAATATGACAAGATAGGTCATGAAAAGATGAGAGCGAATCGAAAGAGAAATCAGCTCTCCTAGCAAAATTTAGAAACTGGGCCAGCTCACCCTAAGACTGAGCTGGCTAAGTTAGAAACTGGGTCGGCTCAGTCTAGAACTAAGTCGGCTAGATCTTAGAGAAAAATTCAGATAGAAAGCAGCATTTTTAGGCTATTGGCATGATACACAACTGGGTCGGCTCAGTCTAGGACTGAGCCAACCCAGTCATAGGTTAGCCGGCTCAATCTGAAACTAGACCGACTCAGTTTTCGTGGGTTATTATTTTGTGTATGTGGGTTATTTGGATTTGGAGAGTTTTCTATGAGCTTGGGCTTGATCCTTTGTAAAGTATATATACTAAAAATAGGTCAAGATTGTAATAGTGCTGAAATATACTGAATAAAAGGCTTTTTCTTCCAGAAATCTCTTCTTCTCTTCTTCTCTATTTCTTGAATTATTTGATCATGCTTCCACGGAAATCTCTGAGAAATACTTTTTTATTGCTTGGCTAATCATTGGCCACCATGCCGATCCATGTGGGAAGAATGTGTATTTCCGACAATTGGTATCAGAGCGGTGTTGCATGGAAGGAAGAAAGACACCTAGGGTTTACTACATCCAGGATCTATTGCACTAGATTTTATCCTAAAACTTCTAGTTTGCTTCGTGGTTGTCTCTAGATTGAGGTGGAGATTGTTTACATTAAGGAATGATGATACAGAAGTTTGGAAAGAGGATCTAGGGCTAGTTAGATCTTCTTCAAAGGATAGTTTTGCTGGTGTGTGTGATCATGAAGGGTGTTAGGGATCTATTCTTGACTTGTTTTAAGTCATGGGATCAAGTGAATTCAAGATGGATTTTAAGAAGTTCGATGGCAAGAAAAACTTTATCCTATGGCAGCAAAGAGTAAAGAACTTGTTGGTTCAGCAGAGGATCTACAAGATCTTGACAAAAGAAAAGATGGAAAAGGTCCATGCTAAGAATTGAGAAGAGTTGGAGGAAATTGCTTTTAGCACAATCTGGATGTGCTTGGCCGATCAAGTTTTATCCAAGGTTTGCACAGAAACTATGGCAAAGGGGCTTTGGAAGAGACTAAAGAACACATACATGGGAAAGAACATGATGAATAAGCTATGGTTGAAGAAATAGTTGTATAGTCTGAGGATGCTCGAAGGCGGAGATCTTGTTGCACATATCCAAAGGTTCAATAAGGTGTGTTCTGAGATGATGAGTTTGGATGTGAAGATCGATGAGGAGGATCGGGCATTACTGCTATTATGTTCTCTCTCAGGTTCTTATGATAGTCTCATAACAACTTTAGTTTATAGATAGGAGATCCTAAACTATGAAGAGGTTGTTAGTATGCTCAGATCAAATGAGCAAAGAAAAAAGATCTGCAAGAAAGATCCTAAGTCTGAGATCTTAGCTGAGAACGAATGATAGAAAAGATCAAAGGAGAAGATAAGAGAGAAATCCAAGGATAGATTAAAGTCTCATGATCTGAGGAAGATGACATTGAAATGTTATAAATATCATCAGCCTAGACACTTGAGGAGAGAATGTCCCCTTTTGAAATCAGAAAAAGGGAAGGCTAGCAAGAAGAAAATACAGCTTCTATGAGCAGTAGAGAAAATTTGCTAGTTGTATCAGATGGATCCACAGAGTATGATACTATGTGGATATTGGATTCAGCATACTCGCACCACTATACTTCTCATCAGAAGTGATTTTCTACCTACCAAAAGGTTGATGGTGGAAGTGACAACCTTGGAGATGATCATCTATGCAAAGTAGTTAGAATTGGCTCTATCAGGATAAGAATGTACGATGGAATCATTCATACATTATCAAATATCAGGCACGTACTAGAGTTAAAAAAGAATTTGATTTTTTTGGGCTACTTGGAGGAGCAGGATTATGCTTTTAGTAGCTAGGCTGGGAATGGATGTCTGAAAATTTCCAAGCAAGCTTTGTTGGTGATGAGAGGTAGAAGACTGAGCAACAATCTTTATAGAATGGAAGGCTCAGTAGAAAATGATAGTATAGAGGTACTAGTGACGGCATAGGAGGAGCAGATTTTATATCAGTTGTAGCACTATCGGATGGATCATATGAATGACCGTGGGCTCATTGAACTAAGCAGAAGAGGTATGATCCTAGTTCTGAAGAAGGAGGGCAAAGATCTTTGTGAGCCATGCATCTTTAGCAAATAGCATAGGGTGAAGTTTGCCAGAAGAACCAAGCATAGCAAAGGAGTGCTGGATTTAGTGCACTCGGATGTATGGAGACGAGCTCCTGTATCAGCTAGAGGTGGAAAAAAATACTTTATCACTTTCATTAATGATTTCTCAAGGAAGATATGGATTTATCTGATCAGAGAAAAATCAAAGGTGTTTATCCAATTCAGAGCCTGGAGAGCTGAAGTGGAAGAGTCAAGAAGATAGGTAAAGTATCTGAGGTCGAATAATGGAGAGGAGTATACTAGCCTGGAGTTCAAAAGGTACTATAAGAAAAATGGCATCAAATGCCATTACACGGTGAAGATGACTGCCCAGCAAAATGGTGTCATGGAGAGAATAAACCAGACATTGACCAAGAAGGCATGGAGTTTAAGGCTGCAAACATCACTCCCAAAGTTCTTTCGGGGTGATGCTCTAATTTTTTTGTTTTCTTATGAATAGGTCCCCTCATCATAAGTTGAATGGAGACATTCCAGAGAAGGTTTGGAGTGAAAAGAAGGTGGAGCTTGGCCACTTGAAAGTTTTTAATTGCATAGTATTCTGCAAAATAAAGTTTCATCCGGAGTCGGTGGTGGTGGCTCCGACAAGACCCTCCGATGATTAAGTTAGCTCTTCTGGCCAATAGAAATGGAGTTCTCAGGAAAGAACTCAGTAGAGTTTTCAAAAGAAGAAGAGAACTTAGAGAAAATGTATCTAGAGGATTTCTTTTTATAGATGGAGCCTGTAACAGACTGATAGTGACAGTCCTAACCATTCGATAGTGGGCTGCTCAGAGCCATGTGAAATTTATTATGGAGAGAGGTGTCACTCGTAGCAAATTGATAATGATAGTCGTAATCATCTGGTAGTGGGATGGCCTGTAGCAGACTGATAATGATAGCCATAACCATCTGATAGTGGGCCACTTGAGGCCACGTGGAATTTATTATGGAGAGAGGTGTCGCCCGTTCGTTGAGATTTAATAGTCGAAGTTCAGACGAAGCAGATATTGATTGGTGAAGAGTTTTGACATATGTCAATTCTAGAATAGTTCAGACTTCTAAAGAGAATATGGCTAGAGGGGATCATCCGAGAGGAATACTACTTGAAATCTGAAAGTAATCCACTGAAGGAATTCGGATAGAGTTCGGCTCCTGAAGGAATCCGATTGAAGGAGAAGTTTGGAAGGAGTTCAACTGCTGAAGAAATCTGACTGAAGGAGATGTTCGAAAGGAGTTCGGCTGCTGAAGAATTCTCGATCGAAGTTCTTCTATGATTACCAGTTACATTAGGCTAAGCATCAGACTGAACTTCGACAAGAGCAAGATTTATCCCCAACAATAGTCCCTCCACTCTCAAGTTCAAAATTCAAACTTGAGAGTACAAAAAAGATGACTGCCAAAGTTCTTTTTTGGGCTCTGCATCCATTGAGGTTGAAGCTCGGGGGAGATATTATCTTCTATTGAAGTTAAAGCTCGAAAGAGATCTTATCTCCCATGGAGGTTGAGAGAGATCTTATCTTCTTTTGAAGTTGAAGCTCGGGAGAGATCTTATCTCCAATCGAGATTGAAGAAGATCCTATCTTCTTTTGAAGTTGAAGCTCGGGGGAGATCTTATCTCCAATCGAGGTTGAAGCCCTGGAGAGATCTTATCTCCAGCCAAGGTTGAAGGAGATCCTATCTCCTATTGAAGTTGAAGCTTGGAGGAGATCTTATCTTCCATTGAGGTTGAAGGAGACCTTATCTTCTATTGAGGTTGAAGCTCGAGGGAGATCTTATCTCTGATTGAGGTTGAAGGAGATCCTATCTCCTGTTGAAGTTGAAGCTCGGGAGAGATCTTATCTTCAGTCGAGGTTGAAGCCTGAGGGAGATCTTATCTCTAGTCGAGGTTGAAGGAGATCCTATCTCCTATTGAACTTGAAGTTCGGAGGAGATCTTATCTTTCGTTGAGGTTGAAGAAGATCTTATCTCCTGTTGAGGTTAACATTGAAGCTCGAAAGAGATCTTATCTCCAACCGAGGTTGAAGAAGATCTTATCTCCTATTGACGTTGAAGCTCGAGAGAGATCTTATCTCCAACCGAGGTCGAAGAAGATCTTATCAACTATTAACATTGAAGCTCGAGGAAGATCTTATCTCCAGTCGAGGTTGAAGGAGATTCTATCTCCTATTGAGATTGACGTTGAAGCTCGGAGGAGATCTTATCTTTCGTTGAGGTTGAAGCTTAGGGAAGATCTCATCTCTAGCTAAGGTTGAAAGAGATCCTATCTCCTATTGAAGTTGAAGCTCGGAGGAGATCTTATCTTCCATTGAGGTTGAAGGAGATCTTATCTCCTATTGAGGTTAAAGCTCGGGAGAGATTTTATCTCCCATCGAGGTTGAAGAAAGTTGAAGCTCGAGGAAGATCTTATCTTTCGATCGAGGTTGAAGGAGATCCTATCTCTTGTTGAAGTTGAAGCTCGGGGGAGATCTTATCTCTGGCCAGGTAGAAGCTCGGGGAGATCTTATCTCCTATTGAGATTGAAGCTTAAGAAGATCTTATCTTCTATTAAGATTGAAGCTTGAAAAAGATCTTATCTCCGATCGAAATTGAAGAAGATCCTATCTCCTATTGAAGTTGAAGCTCAGGGGAGATCTTATCTTCGATCGAGATTGAAGGAGATCCCATTTCCTATTGAAGTTGAAGCTCGGGGGAGATCTTATCTCCGATCAAGGTTGAAAGAGATCCTATCTCTTATTGAAGTTGAAGCTCGGAGGAGATCTTATCTCCTATTGAGATTGAAGAAAAGGTGAGATAGGAAGAAAAAGTGTGTTTACTCAGAAAGTCTTTGTATGGCTTGAAACAATCCCCTCGTTAGTGGTATCGAAGATTTGATAGCTTTGTCCTGAGCCTAGGTTTTAGTAGATGTGAACATGATTATTGTGTCTACGTTAAGGATGTAGATGAGGAGGATGCTCTGTACCTATTATTGTATGTAGATGATATTCCCATAGCCAGTAAAAATATGGATGCTATAAAAAGGTTGAAAAGGACATTATCATCTGAGTTTGAGATGAAGGATTTGGGTTCAGTTGAAAAAATCCTTGGAATGAAGATTTGCAGAGATAGATGCAAAAGAGTGCTCCATATGTCACAAAAAAAGTATGTCCAGAAGATTTTGGAGAGGTTTGGGATGGAGAAGGCCAAATCTGTAGAGACGCCATTACCGAGCCATATGTCTCTCTCCAAGTTACAGAGCCTCCAGTTAGAAGAGAAGAGAGAGTACATGGAATGAGTCCCTTATGCAAATTCTATAGGTAGTGTGATGTAAATTATGGTGTGCTGTAGACTAGATATAGTATATGCAGTGAGCATGGTTAGTAGATACATGGCTAATCCTAGAAAGAAACACTAGAAAGCATTGAAATGAATATTGAAATATCTGCATGGAATAAGAAATTATGGTTTGGTATTTGATGGACAGCCGAGAGAATTTGGAGAATAATCTATGAAGATGTGTGAAGGTTTGGGTTCTCTGAAAGGATTTGTTGATGCAAATTATGCTGGTGATTTTGATACAAGGAGGTCTACTACTGGATACCTCTTCTATGTATATGGTGGACTGGTGTCTTGGAGATCAACCCTTCAGCCAACCATGGTCTTGTCTACCATAGAGGCCGAGTACATTGGGATAATGGAGGCTACAAAGAAAGCCCTTTGGCTTAGGAGGCTAATTGATGAGTTGGGGGTGGAGCAGAGCAAGATTACACTGTTCAGTAATAGTCAGAGTGCTCTATTGTTGGCATAGAACCCAGTCTATCATGCATGCATAAAGCATATAGACATGAGGTACCATAGGATTAGAGAGCTGGTGGAGGAAGGTGAAGTGAAATTGATGAAGGTCCATACCAAAAAGAATCAGTCTAATGCACTCACGAAGGTACTCCCTAGAGATAGCTTTTAGAGATGTGTGGCACGGATGGATCTGTTGAGAAGAGATGAGTTCACAAGGACTTGAAAGCACCAAGATGAAGAATATGAGCTTAGAAGTGGTACTCCCAAGTCTTAAAAATATGAGAAAATAGGTCATGAAAAGATGGAAGCAAGTCAAAAGAGAAATTAGCTCTCCTAGTAAAGTTCAGAAACTGGGCTGGCTCACCCTAAGACTGAGTCGGCTAAGTTGGAAACTAGGCCGACTCAGTCCAGGACTGGATCGGCTAGGTCTCAAAGAAAAATCTAGATAAAAAGCAATATTTTTGGGCTATTGGCATGGTACACAACTAGGTTGGCTCAGTCTGGGATTGAGCTGACCCAGTCGCAGGTTAGCCGGCTTAGTCTGAAACTGGACCGGCTCAATTTTTATGGGTTATTATTTTATATACGTGGGTTGTTTAGGTTTGAAAAGTTTTTCTATGAGCTTGAACTTGACCCTTTGTAAAGTATATATACTGAAAATAAGTCAAGGTTGTAATAGTGCTGAAATATACTGAATAAAAGCTCTTTTCTTTCGAAAATATCTTCTTCTCTATTCCTTGAATTTTTTGATCATGCTTTCATAGAAATCTTTGAGAAGTATTTTCTTATTGCTTGGCTAATCATCAATGGCCACGCTAATCTATGTGGGAAGAGCGCATATTTCCGACATAACTACTATGGCTGGAATGTGAAATACACACTATACTATCGGCTGTGTCAAAGTTGTTGAACTTGAGGATCAAGTTTAATATGATAATCAATTATTATGATAGGATGGTAGTAATAATAAAGAAAATGCTACCGAAGGATAAGAAGCTTGTTGAGAACTTCTATGCTTCGAAAAATATGGTGAAAGGGTTGGACATGGGATATGAGAAAATAGATGCATGTCATAATGGTTGCATACTTTTCTATGAAAAGGACCAACAAAAGAGCTAATGTGGCGTAAGATAATTTAAGCTAAGGCAAGCCGATTTAACCCAAGTCGAAGGTTCTATTATGGAAGATTACATAATAGAAGAGATTTCTATTTCAGCCGATACTACTTTAATCCTAGTGTGTAGACTAGGCTGACTCAAATGGATCAAAATGATGATGGTGGTGCTAAGAGATCAGAGCAGGAGATCTCAATATTTGCCAATCCTACTTGAGAATTTGGGCTCAAGGTTCATCAGGATTTCTCCGATACTGAACTTCGATAGGTAGAGACATGTTTTGCTAAACTATACAAAGGTCAACCCATATGTCCTATAAGTATCCATCACAATCTCATCTCTTTAATTACTTATTTTAGTATACTTATCTTATACATATTTAGACAATATGATGAGATGTTGAAAGAAGAAAATCCAAGCATAATTGATGAAGAAATATCAAAATAGTGCTCAAAGAACTTTGTATGTTTGTTCCGTCAGTTGGTCATTCAAGGTAGCGAGTCCATTAGGTTACGAGCCTAAAAAATACATGACATGCTATCGTGGCTGTAACGTAAATGATTTCAAATTTCACACCTAGCAATATAAAAATTATAAAAGTACAATAAATAGTGGTGTGTGTATAAAAGACAACTGGTGAGAAGATAAGCCTAAGAGTTCCTACTATGGAATCCTTGAAGAAGTGATTAAGATAAGCAACATTGGAGATAAAAGTGTCATTCTATTTAAGTACCAATGGTTTGATACTGATAATGGTATGAAGTTTGTGTTGAGAATATGTTCCAAATCCAATTGTCAGCTTGTTGATGGTTAGGCTATACATTTGTAATATGAATCATAAATTAATGAAAGTTATTTTGGCATTTTTCATCACAAAATCTATTGTCTTCTAATGAACTCATGTGTTGTGATGAAGTCCTTAAGACTATCTTGATTCGATAAAGGAGGATTTATCATTTAATCCTTAAATTGTTCACGACCAAAAGATACATTGTTACTTAGGACGACAACGTTTATTGAGTATAGGTCGTTGTGTACCATATAGGTTGGTTGTCCTCATAACCAAAGAATGTTGAGACACTGATATGGCATGTAAGTGAGATGTATGGATACATCTGCACTGAAAGTGACCAACTTTGAAGCTTTTCTTCTATCAAGATTAACCCCGAAGGATATGGATATAAGTATCCCATAGATCTGAGACCATCATGGTGACTTGCAAGCAACTCACTGTACTTAGGTACCGAACTACCTGAATTTCTAATTTGGTGATGGAAAGTTACTGGGTGTAGTCAAGTACTTGGCTTGTCGATGTATGAGTCAAGATGGGATTGACCCCTCAAAATGTTGGAGCAAGTGCATCGCTGTATTTCAATTTAGCAAATTCTCAATTAGGGTAGTCCATATGATGGATGCTAAATTTTGAAATACACTGTAGATGAATTTTAGGATTGACAGTAAACCCTAAATCATCCTTTGAGAATCGAGGTCAAGAGGATGAATTATACGATAACCATATTCCACAGGTTCATCATTGTTGTGTTGCAATTTTTCGACCTATCTGGACGTCGGGTACCATTACTAGATGGTTGCATCAATTGATACAAAAAATTGCTTCCTGTATTACCAGCTTAGGATTCGAACCTATGGGATCAAATACATAAGGAGTTCCTACTTGATCTGATGGCTAATCATGAGTCCTGATGACCTAGGACACTATGGTCAAGAATCCCATTGAATTGGAACTTTTCGATCAAGAGTCTCACTCGACTGAGACTCTGAGTCCTATTCATCTAGGACTCTCTGATCAAGAGTCTCATTGATCTGGAACTCTATAATCATGAGTTTGATTCATTTGGGACACTGGGTTCAAGAGTCCCACTAGTTTGGAACTCTTTAGGAGTTTCATGTTGATGAATTCTATTGCCCAGACATCCATCCAATTGGAACTCTATGTTTATTAAAGGATTAATTAGCAATTTGATTATTGATTAACTCAATTTTATTGAGCGATGGGGATTTGATCAAATTGAATTTGATTGGGTTTGACTCGATTAGGTCGTGAGTTAACCTAATTGCTGTGGGAGATTTGATCCTAATTTAATCAAGGGCTAAACCAAATTAATTTTTAATTTGATTAAAAATTTAATAAGTTGGGTTAAGCCTAATTTTGTTAGATTTGACCTGGTCTTGTTGGTCTAAAATAATTGATTTAGTTGAAACTAATTTTGAAAAGTCAAAGGAGGTTTGAACTTTTAACTCCCTACGCCTACAATATTTGACCAACTTTTGACCCATGCCCCTCTTTATTTTATATGAATTTTTTCTCACACCCAGATACCTTCTGCACCACTTGTCTCTTCTACCTTTGATCTAGTCCAATGTTGGACTAGTCAAAATAATTTGAATTTTGAATTCAATGTAGAAGTTGAAACTTCTCAACTCCCTCTCGTTCTTATCCTTTTTCCACGCCCACTTTGATTTTACTTCATGCAATTTTTTGTGCATTCTCAGAGTAGACACATAGAATAAGAGTCCTTCTACTCATCAAATACTCTGATATGGGCATTGGATAGGGATAAGAAGGTTTTTGAATTTGATGTTGGTTGGGAGGTTGAAACAAGTTCAACCTCCGACCCTTATCTCTTTCCACATGTCTTCTCTATGGTATTCAGATCAATAAATTATGAGAATTTTTGTGCGTGCACTAGATGGGGTGATAATTTTGTGGTAAAAATTTTAATGTGATTGGGCATTAGTTTTGGGTGAGAAAAATCTTGAAGTGAAGGTGAGTAGGGTCCTACAGCCCCTTATTTTTCCCTCATGGCTCTTTTCTCTTCTAATTTTTACCTCTAAGGATACTCAATTTTTAGATATGATCTCAATAAGATTTGTAGAACTAAAAGTCACCTTTTCATAAAAACTTATTTCATAAAAAAACTCCACACAAAGAGGGCGTGATAGGATTTTCAGTGTGTTAGATTTTTTGGATAGAGTGAAATCCTAGATTTGGGAATCTAGGTTTGGGTGGAGAGATCGAGTGCTATGAGCATTGGATCACCACCAAATTTGAAACACATCTTCATCATCCTCCAATATTTATGTTTTAATTTTTTAGAGTATCTAAAAAATTAGAAAGTACATGATCGATCGGATTGATCATGATCATCCATTGAAGGCTTCGATGAAGAGCTAGCACTCCAGTAGGGCTGACCGGGACCAAGAGCTCCGTAGACCAACCATAGAGGCCGAACATATATGCGGTTGTAGTGCAACACCAAAGCATTATTCGGTAGATTCAGATTATGGTGATCAGCTATCCACGATAAGGTATTGTATTTTGATCAAATAGATGTAGTAAAGAGTTTGCTGCATAGTTTTATT
This sequence comes from Cocos nucifera, assembly GCA_006176705.1. NCBI lineage: Eukaryota > Viridiplantae > Streptophyta > Magnoliopsida > Arecales > Arecaceae > Cocos > Cocos nucifera. The sequence goes on from QRFJ01000076.1 coordinate 2,151,594, forward strand.
TTCAGATCTATATGAATGCATGCATATTATGTTTAGATTCTTATTATAGGGCTTAATATTCTGATATGATCAAAAATTAATTAATTAAATTAATTATTTTTTTATATTTTAGTTATTTTGAAAAAAAATTTTGTAAGTAGCACTACAAACCCTGCACTGCTTCCTTTAAATGGTATCAGAGCAAGGTTCGCTAAACATGATATGCTTACATATTTTAGATTGATAATTTAGATTTGATCTTAATATTAATCTAATAATATAATTAATTAGATCTAAAATTAAAATCAAGATCGCACGGACTGCAGGTTGTCCTGTTGTAGGATTTACCCCCTATAGTGAAAAGATTATCCTGGTACATTGCTGATCTATATCATTAATCATAAAATCTTAGATTTGATCTAATATTTTTATAATCTAATTATATTAGGCTTTAATCTTATCATGAATGCATAATTAGATAAAATTTGATTCACGATTTAGTATTATCTACTATACATAGTTTCAGATTAAACCCTACAACTAGTATTATTTATGAATTGAGCCGATTTAATTTTAAAGTAAGTCGACTCAATTGGTGAATAATACTAAGTTATAAAGAATCTTTCAAAAATTTAAAAAATATTTTTCAAAATGCCAAATTCTAATCCATAGCCCATAAACTTAATTAAATATTAAGTATAATGATTTAGTATCTAAAATTATGAATTAAGACTCTAAGTCATTAATCATAAAATGTGGGTTATTGAGTTAGTTGAATTAGGTCCATAAATTGGGTTAGACCTAAGCTTAGTTAAAGAGTGGACTAAATTAGAGTAATTGATCAAATCTAATTAAATGTTAATTTAGATTAGCTTAAGGACTCTATAGACTCAATTACAATAGTTATAGTTGGTTAAGTCCATGCCTTTAACGAGGACCAAATAGACTTGATTCATGGCTACGCGCTCGAACCCAAAATTACTAGGTTGGTCAAACTAAAACTTATAAATCGGATGGTGTCTAAGGTAAGTTTGGTAGTTTGACTAGTGATTTTTAATTAGAAGCTATCCGCACTGATTCGATCTTTGACGAGTTAATGGCATATCCCTTTCACTGATCTCACTTACCTGGCCATCCTAGTAAGTTAGGTTTTGATTAGATCACTTGATAATTTGGTCTCACCCATGTCAATTAGGTAAATCAGTCCGATTGATTTAGGTGCTCCTAATGCCAACTTAGATTAGATCCTCTCTTTTTCTTATCTGACTTGGTGAAGTCAGTGGGAGGATCGAAATTGGCTCACTTTTCTTAAATATGTTAACTAAATCCTCTAAAATTATTAGATTCTTAAAAATAAAATAGTTATATAGATAATTAAATCATAGCCTCCCATTAAGTTGAGTGATAATGGGTTCATTAATTTGATAATCATTGGAGGCCCAAAGGCCTGGTGCTTATTAACTAATAAAATTATCATTCATAAAATGATGATTTGGTTAAATCTTTCTAATAGTATTTAGATTGGCCGACCAAAGTTGGGCCTAATTATTTATTGGTTAGATAAGACCAAATGTGGTCATGTTAATGGTTGGACCTAACCGAACTTTTTCAATGGAGGCCAAAGCCTACTGATTAGGTCTCTAGGATAAAGTTGATTTACTATAAATTATTTAGAGAAATAATTGATTTTGAACCTACTCATAGGTGCACATGGGTTAACCAACCAAAGTTGGGCTCGTGTGTAGTCTATTCTAGTACCCACTAAGAAATTAAAGTAATTCCTCGAATTGGAGGTAGAGGCTACCAATTCGTATAAAATAGCGAGAGAACCTTTAGACTAAAGTCCAAGTCTTTAGGATAATTGATTCATATACTAATAAGGTTTGATTTTTCTTATTATGCAGAAATGGCTACTAACTTATCTCTCCAGTCATTATTAGATAATGACAAATTAATAGGATCCAACTACGATAGCTGGTATCATAAGTTGAAAATCATCCTGGAGCATGAGCGGATCCTTTATGTCATAATGGATCCTGCACCTAAGGAGCTAGCTCCGAATGCTAGAGGAGTAGTTCGAGACATTTATCAGAAGTAGCTCAATGATTGCACCACTGTTTGGTGTATAATGCTGGCAACAATGAACAATGAGTTTAGCCATAGGTTTGAAAATGTTCAGTCATAAAAGATGCTTCAAATATTGAATGACTTCTTTGGCATGTCTGACGATGTTGAAAGGCATAAAATAAGTTATGCTATTTTCAATGCTCGGATGAGGGATGGGGCCTCAATCATTGATCATGTATTGTACATGATCGAGATGATCGAGCACCTTAGCAAGCTAGGCTTTCCCCTGCATGAGTAACTCGGTAAGGATGCGATCCTTAATTCCTTGTCCAAGTCCTTTCTTCCCTTTCTAACTCATTTTAGAATGACAAAGCCTGCAATCAACTACCATGGTTTGTTAGGGTTGCTGCAGAACTTTGAGAAGAATCACCAACTCCATAAAGAGATGATGAATGTAGTGGGAGGGTCTTCTTCTGATGGTCGATCCTTTAAGAAAGGGAAGAAGAACAAGAGGGTGTAGCCAAATACCGAGATGACTGCACAGGGTCGGACCAAGAAGTGTAAGCCCGACCAGAGCCAGGCAGAGTGCTTTTTTTGCAAGAAGTAGGGGCACCGAAAGAGAAATTATCCTCTATACATTGCCTCCCTAGATCCGAACAGGCCAAGAAGGAAGCAAGTGGTTGCTGACCAAGATAATTATATGATAACACCTTACAATATTTTCTTATTTGATTCTATTATCTAGATATTAGATACTGAAAGCTCTTATCATATTTATAATTCTATGCAGGACTTGTAGGTCAGTAGAAGATTTGATCAAGATGAGAGATTCCTAAATGTTGGAGATGAAAGACAAGTTTTAATTCTAACTTTAGGAATCATTAACCTTGTAATCAATTCAAATAAAGTTATTCTTAATGAATATCATTTTTGTCCAACTTTCTTATTGAATGTCATTTCTATAGGCCTTTTGGCCATGAATGATTTTAAAATATCAATAAAAAAAAAAATTTATAATGTCATTTTGAATGGTGTTATAATTTTTATTGGATAATTGAATAACGAAATTTATTTACTTTCTATGCCTGTTAACGTGGTTCAATCCTTCGGTAAATGCCCTAGAATTAGTGATGTGTCTGATGTATACCTTTGGCACTGTAGGCTAGGTCATATTAACAAGAATAGAATTAATAGGTTAACTTAAGAAGGAATACTTGAGGTTAGTGATTATGAATCACTTTCAATCTGTAAGTTCTGTTTTCTTGGTAAGATGACCAAGTCACCTTTTACTGAAAAAGGTGAACGAGCTACTGAACTCCTAAGTCTAGTACATTTGGATGTATGTGGACCCATCAGCTCAAGTGCCAAAGGTGGATACTTCTACTTCATAACCTTCACAGGCAACCTATCAAGATATGGGTACGTCTATTTAATGAAGTATAAGTCGGAGTTGTTTGAAATGTTCAAACTATTTTGAAATGAGGTAGAAAAGCAAACTAGAAAGAGTATTAAAACTCTTCGATCTGATCAAGGGGGTGAATATCTTTCCAATGAGTTTTGGACATATCTTGGAGAGAACGAGATTCTCTCCCAATGGACCTCTCCTGGAACATCACAACATAATGGTGTGTCTGAAAGGAGAAATCTGACCCTATTGGACATGGTTCGATCCATGATGGGATTTGCTAGTTTGCCGATCTTCCTATGGGAATATGCGCTCGAGTCAGCTTGTTACATTCTAAATAGGGTTCTAAGTAAATTTGTTAATAAAACACCATATGAGATATGGACAGAGCGTAAGCCAGTGCTTTTACACCTTAGGGTTTGGGGGTGTCCAACTAATATCAAACATTTGATGACAGACAAGCTTGGACCTAGGTCTGATAAATATAGTTTTATAGGTTATCCAAAAGAAACTAAATGATACTACTTCTACCTTGTCGATGAGCAAAAAGTGTTTGTCAGTCTTAAGATAGTCTTTTTAGAAAAGAAGTTTCTTAGTGAAGAAACTAATACCTCTAAGATCGAATTTGATGAAGTATAATAAGTAGAAGAATAGACACAAGTTGTAGAACCTGAGCTGGATCTAATTAGATTAGACCCAAAACCCATTGTAGATGCACCCTTAAGGCGATCTAGTAGATTACCATGTCCACCGAACAGATACTATGATTTTCTGATCTAGGACGGAGATCCTATCAAACTCGATGAGAACAATCAGGATCCGATCATCTATATGGATGTAATGCAGAGACCCAACTCTGAGAAATGGCTTAAGGCCATGAAATTCAAAATAAAATCTATGAAAGTCAATGATGTATGGACATTGGTTGACCCATCCGAAGGGGTAAAATCCATAGGGTGTAAGTGGGTCTTCAAAAAAAAAAGAGCGAAGATGAAAAGGTGGAGACCTATAAAGCCTGTCTGGTTGTCAAGAGGTATCGTCAACATTATGGTACTATGATGAAATATTTTCTCCTATGACAATGCTCAAATCCATTTAGATTATGCTTGCTATCGCTATCCATCTAGATTATGAAATCTAGAAGAAGGATGTGAAAATGGCTTTCCTAAATAGAGAGCTGGATGAAGAGGTGTATATGATACAGCCTGAAGAATTCATATCCATAGATGAGTCTAAGGTGTGTAAGCTTCAAAGATCCATTTATAGACTCAAGCAGGCATCTCGGAGCTAGAACATATAATTTGATAAAATAATCAAAACATATGGTTTCGTTAAGAACGAAGAGCAGTCTTGCACATACAAATGGGCTAATGGTTCAATAATAGTATTCCTAATATTATATGTAGATGATGTTCTCTTAATCGAGAATAATGTCCCTGCATTGCAAGGAATAAAGATCTGGCTATCATCACAGTTCTTCATGAAAGATCTAGGAGAAGCTTCCTACATCCTAGGGATGAAGATCTATAGAGATAGATCTAAAAAATTACTTAGATTGTCTTAGTCTACGTACATTGATACTATGCTGAAATGGTTTAGCATGGAGAATTTCAAGAAAGGCTATCTACCGATAGGCCATGAAATTTTTCTTTCAAAAAGGGATTGTCCGACAATACCTCTAGAAAGAGAGCATATGAGTAAAATACCATATGCTTCGACAGTGGGTTCTATCATATACGCCATAACAAGTACACAATCAAATATGGCATACTCACTAGAGGTAGTGAGTAGATACCAATATGATCTAGAGGAGAACTACTGGAAGATTGTTAAAATCATCTTGAAGTATTTGAGAAATACTAAGGATCAGTGGCTTATATATAGTGAAACGGACTTGAAACTTATGGGGTTCACAGACTCCAGTTTTCAGTCTGATCATGATGATAGCAAGAGTATGTCGGGATATATATTCACCCTTAATGGTGGGGCCATCTGCTGGAAGAGTTTCAAGCAATACACTATGGTCGATTTAGTTTGTGAGGTAGAGTATGTCGCTGCATCAAATGCTGCCAAAGAAGTAGTGTGATTGAAAAAATTCATCATCGAGCTCGGAGTAGCACCCTCTATTGATGATCCAATTATGCTCTATTGTGATAGCTTTGGAGCCATTGCTTAGGCGAAGAAACCTAAGGCACACCAGTGGATGAAGTATATTATGCGCTGCTTCCATCTTGTCTGAGAAATTATGGATCAAGATGATGTCGACCTTCAGAAAATCAATGAAAAGGAGAATCTGGCCGACCCATTCACTAAAGCTATTATGGTGAAGGAGTTCAATGACTTCAAGTCGAAGATAGGTATTAGATACTGCATCGATTGACTTTAGTCCAAGTGAGAGATTATTGAGAATATGTTCCAAAGCCAATCATCAGCCTGTTGATGGTTGGCCTATACATTTGTAATTATATATGAATCATAAATTAATAAAAGTTATTTTGGCATTTTTCATCACAAAATCTATTCTCTTCTAATGGACTCCTATGTTGTGATGAAATCCTTAGAACTATCTAGATTCGATAAAGAAGGATTTATCATTTAGTCCTTAAATTATTTACGATCAAAAGATACGTTGTTACATTGGATGACAACATTTATCAAGTATAGGTCGTTATGTGCCATATAGGTTGATTGTCCTCGTAACTAAGGAATATTGAGACACTAGTATGGCATGTAAGTGAGATGTATGGGTACATCTACACTGAACGTGACCAACTCTGAAGCTTTTCTTCTATCAAGATTAGCCCCAAAGGATATGAGTATAAGTGTCCCTTAGACCTGAGACCACCATGGTGACTTGCAAGCAACTCACTATACTTAGGTATCGAACTATCTAAATTTTTAATTTAGTGATGGAAGGCTATTGGGTGCAGTCAAGTACTTGGCTTGTCGATGTGTGAGTCAAGATGGGATTAACCCCTCCAAGTGTTGGATCAAGTGCATCGCTATATTTCAATTTAGCAAATCCTTGGCCAGGGTAGTCCATATGATGGATGCTAAATTTTGAAATATACTATGGATGAATTTTAGGATTGATAGTAAATCCTAAATCATCCTTTAAGCATCAAGGTCAAGGGGATGAATTATATGATAACCATATTCCATAGGTTTGTCATTGTTGCATTACGACTTTTCAACCTATCCGGACGTCGGATACCATTGCTAGATGATCACATCGATTGGTATAGAAAATTAATTCCTATGCTATCGACTTAGGATTCGAACCTATGGGGTCACACACATAAGGAGTTCCTACCTGATCTGATAGCTGATCATGAGTCCTAATGACCTAGGACACTTTGCTCAAGAGTCCCACTAGACTGAAACTCTGTGACCAAGAGTTCCACTAGACTGAGACTCTGAGTCCTACTCATCGAAAATTCTCTGATCAAGAGTCCCACTGGTCTGAAACTCTATGATCATGAGTTTGATTCATTTGGGACACTAGATTTAAGAGTCCCACTGGTTTTGGACTTTTTAGGAGTTTCATGTTGATGGACTCTGTTGCCCAGATATCCATCTGATTGAAACTCTATGTTTATTGATGGATTAATTAATAATTTAATTATTGATTAACTTAATTTGATTGAGCGATGGAGATTTGATCAAGTTTGATTGAATTGAATTCGATTGGGTTTGACCCGATCAAGTCGTGAGTTGACCTAATCGCTGTGAAAGATTTGATCCTGATTTAATCAGGGGCTGAACCAAATTAATTTTTAATTTGATTAGAAATTTAATAAGTTGGGTTAAGCCTAATTTTGTTAGATTTGACCTAGTCTTGTTGGTCTAAAATAATTGATTTAGTTGAAACTAATTTTGAAAAGTCAAAGGAGGTTTGAACTTTCAACTCCCTGCGCCTACAATATTTGACAAACTTTTGACCCATGCCCCTCTTTATTTTATATGAATTTTTTCTCACACCCAGATACCTTCTGCACCACTTATCTCTTCTACATTTGACCTGGTCCAATGGTTGGACTAGTCAAAATAATTTGAATTTTGAATTCAATGTAGAAGTTGAAACTTCTCAACTCCCTCTCATTCTTATCCTTTTTCCATGCCTACTTTGATTTTACTTCATGCATTTTTTTGTGCATTCTCAGAGTAGAAATGTAGAAGAAGATTCCTTCTACTCATCAAATACTCTGATATGGGCATTGGATAGGGATAAGAAGGTTTTTGAATTTGATGTTGGTTGGGAGGTTGAAACAAGTTCAACTTTTGACCCTTATCTCTTTCCATGCACCTTTCCCATGGTATTCAAGTTAATAAATTATAAGAATTTTTGTGCATGCACTAGAGGAGGTTTTCATTCCATGGTAAAAATTTCAACATGATTGGGCATCTATTTTGGGCAAGAAAAATCTTGGAGTGAAGGTAAGCAGGATCCTGCAGCACCTTATTTTTTCCTCATGCCTCTCTTCTCTTCTGATTTTTACCTCTAAGGATGCTCAATTTTTAGATATAATCTAAATAGGGTTATTAGATTTGAAAGTCTTCTTCTCATAAAAACTTGTTTCATGAGAAAACTCCACACAAAAAGGGCATGATAGGATTTTCAGTGTGTCAGTTTTTTGGGCAGAGTGAAACCCTAGATTTGAGAATCTAGGTTTGGGTGGAGAGATCGAGTGCTGTGAGCATCGGATCGCCACCAAATTTGAAACATCTCTTCATCATCATTCAATATTTATGTTTTAATTTTTTAAAGTATTTAAAAAATTAGAAAGTATATGATCAATCAGATCGATCGTGATCAGTCATTGAAGGCCACGACGAGGAGCTAGCACTCTAGTGGGACTGATCGAGATTAGAAGCTCCATGTGGACCAACCATAAAGGCTAGACACATGTGCGACTGTAGTGCAACATTAGAGCATTATCTGGTGGATTTAGTGCAACATTAGAGCATTCTGAATAGATAGATGTAGTAAAGAGTTTGCTGCATAGTTTTATTTTCAGATCTATATGAATGCATGTATATTATGTTTAGATCCTTAGTGTAGGGATTAATATTTTGATATGATTAAAAATTAATTAATTAGATTAATTAATTTTTCATTATATTTTAGCTATTTTTAAATCCTGCACTACTTCCTTCAGGTTGATCCATGACACAGGCTTATAATTGAGATTAAACATGGATTAAAAGCTTATGTCAATGATCCATTTATACTAGCAGCACAAGCTACTCAAGTGTATTATACTTCTTTTCCATTAGAAAAAGAGAAAGAAAAGATTGATGGATTGTATGTAAAATTAAGTCTCAAGCCATTCATTACACGCTCAAAAAAGAAGAAGAGCCCTAATTATTAGAATGCTTTCAAGAGGATAAGATAGTAGGAGTTCATCAATCCTTCGATGATGTAGAATTGGATGCTCTAGGAATACTCCTATGTAAAAATAGCCAACATGAGGAGGTAGATCCAACCGAGATTATTTTAAAAGATAATCCTCCCTAAGAAGAGGAAGAAGAGGAAGAAGAGGAAGAGGTGGAAGAAGAAGAGGAAGAACTAGAAGAATTGAATGAAGATTCTAAAAAATACCAAACATCTGAAAATTAAGGCGATAAGTAGTGCTAAGTATATAATTTTTGGATCATTTTAATTACTTATTTTGCATCATTTTAAACTTTGCATTGCTATCCATAATTATTTAATTAATTTGATGAATCTATTTATTTTTATTTTTAGAGAGCATATATCATATCTTCTAGAGGTCAGAGCCATGCCAGTCGAGGAGAGAGCGATCGTATGGCCAGTTCTCATGATTCTGCACCTCTTACACTGGGCTGTAAGCTCTAATACTTTATATATTCTTATTTATATTATTTTATTATTTATTAACTAATATAATATTCTTTGTATTAATTTTTTTGCAGTCAAGTTTGAAAGATAGGGGGTCACCAATGATCCCATAATTCCACGCAAAAGCGATCATCGGCTCTCAGACACAGCATCATGGTGAGGACCCGCTCGGCTCACAATACCTACGGCTAGGTCAGAGGATAGGTAGATCATCCATATCTAGCTGCACGTAAGTACTACATGCTCAATTAATATGTTTAGAATTTTATAATTTTAGAGTTAACATTTATTTTTTGAAATCAATTTTGCAGCACATTTAGAGAGTCTTCTACATCTCGTATCATTACTGAGATCATACACTGATTAATGCTTGGCCTGATGAATGATTTCTCGAGTTAGCCATCGAAAGCTCATGATGCAGCCTGGGAGATATTTTGGTAAGTCAAAACTAGTTTAATTTATTTCTTCCCAATAGGTTAGTATTTTAATTACATGTTAATACATGTTTGCTTCTATCTTGTAGGAGTATTACCAATTGAGACTCCCTAGGGTGAGGAGACTGGCCATTAGACCTTCGAGGAGGTAGCCATATGGAGGCTCCAAGATAGCCTCTATAGCCTCAGGTAGTCTGCCATCCAGCACTCTAGTTTTCAGTCACCATCGGACTAGAGGTCCTTTATCGATCACTAGATGTGAGCGGATATATGGCAGGCCTTTTGCAATCAGTGGAACAACAAGAAGTACTTTGATAGACAGTAGAGGGCCCAATAGAACCAAGTCGCCCAGTAGGATCTGATCAGGCATATAGGCGGCTCAGTCGGCATACACGTTGTGGTCGATAAACTGATAAAAAATCAATACAAAAACTTATTACTAGAACTGTAAAAACTCTTATATGCATATTTTAATAAATTTAATCTTATTATTTACTTATTATAGACACGGTAGCTGGGTCATCCACTAGACCAACTATAATTATAGCAGGCCATACACCAGTCTAGGAGGATTGGTGACTATTTAGATTCTACGTCATGATAGATCATAGTAAGAACTTTAAACTTTATTCTATAATGAAGTTGTTATAGGATCTGATTTTTACATTAGAATTAATGTATTTCTGAACTGTGCAGACATGTTATGCAGAATCCATTACTAAGAGGTATGATGATAACCTATCTTCTCAACCCACCCTTAATCTTGAGGGATGGCTATGTGCCACCCGAGGGTGAGTAGGAGTCGGGTCATAGAATTTAGCCATAGCTTTGATCCTCTATCATCTTAATACCCTTCGATGTCCTTATAGGCCTCGATATTCCAGACCTGGAGTGATATGCACATGGAGGAGGTTGTGTATAGGCTTCTGAGCCTATGACCTTAGGACCTCCTGGATGTTATCCGTAATACGATCGTGAAGCTTCTCCAGGATCCACTGCTATGCGATCAGCTAGGCTCATTGTCCCAACCATTACATTTGGTAATTAATTATCTTATTAAATTTTTTTACTTATTTTAAGTTTTTATATTTAGAAGCTTCGTATATTTAGGTTTGAGTTTAGAAAGGAGATTTAGGGGCTAAAAATTCAATCTAACCATCCAAACGATGGATCGAGGATGTCTATAGCTTCATATCATCAAATCAAACATGTAGGAACAATCTATTCGAGAATAAGAATAGTGTATCGAAAGATATGCTTCTATATCGAAAGATACATCTTCGTATCAAAATTTAGTAATATTATTTTATTTTTTTATTATAGGATGCTGGGACATCTAGCTCTCATCCACTAGCTGCTGGAGAGGAGCAAGAGGAGGAGGAGGCAGGCAATGACGAGGATCGGACCTGATTTTTTTGGATGTATTATATTTTTTTGATGTATTATATTTTTTAAATACTACTTATAAAAAAAATTATATAATTTATATTTTTAATATAATTAGTTTTTAGGTTTAAGTTTAGGAAGGGGATCTATGGGCTAAAAATTCAGCCTAACCATCCAATCGATGGATTGGGGATGTCTATAGCTCCGTGTCATTAAATCGAACATGTAGGAACAATCTGTTTAAGAATAAGAATAGTGTATTAAAAGATATGCTTCTATATCGAAAGATATGTCTTCGTATCGAAACTTATTAATATTATTTTATTTTTTCGTTACAGGATGCTAGGATATTTTGCTCTCATCCACTAACTGCTGGAGAGGAGCAGAAGGAGGAGAAGGCAGGTGACGATGAGGATTAGACCTAATTTTTTTAGGTATATTATATTTTTTTAATGTATTATATTTTTTTAATACTACTTGTAAAAAAAATTATATAATTTATATTTTTAATAAAATATAATTAGTTTTTAGGTTTAAGTTTAGGAAGATGATTTAGGAACTAAAAATTCAATCTAACTATCTAATTGATGGGTCGGGGATGTCTATAGCTCTGTATCATCAAATCAAACATGTAGGAATAATTTGTTCGAGAATAAGAATAGTGTATCGAAAGATATACTTCTATATCCAAAGATATGTCTTTGTATCAAAATTTACTAATATTATTTTATTTCTTTTATTATAGGATGTTGGGATATCTAACTCTCATCCATCAGCTGCTAGAGAGAAGCAGGAGGAGGAGGCAGGTGATGATGAGAATTGAACCTAATTTTTTTGGATGTATTATATTTTTCTTAATACTCCTTGTAAAAAAAATTATATAATTTATATTTTTAATAAAATATAATTAGTTTTTAATTTTTGATTATCAAATTATTTTTGGATTTTAATTATCATAAGTATTATGAATTATAACTTATTATAATTAATTAAAATAATTTTTTAAAAAAATATTATTATTAATTTTTTAAAAATATAAATTAATTATTAGAATTGATATTAGCGATGGTAAATATCGTCACTAATAACTATTAGTGATGGTTTTAGATATGAAGCTATCATTGCCAATAATTTTTTAAATAAATTATTTTATTTTATTAAATAATTATAAAAAACTAGTGATGCCATTAGCAATGGCATTTTTTGGTCACTAATAATTATTAGCGATGACTTTAGCTACTCAAATATCATCACTAATATTTTTTATAATATTATATATTATTTAATTTAAAATTTTAAAATTATTAGAGATGATATTAGCGATGGAGTTTTTTGTCATTATTAACTATTAGCGACAATATTAGCTATGACTTCGCCATCACTAATATTTTTTTAAAAAATAATTTAAATATTAAAAATTATTAGAGATGGAATTATTCAATCACAAAAGTCATCACTAATTAAGTTATTAGTGATGGAGATTTTTTCCATCACTAATAATGATAATTAGTGATAAAAATTTTTTACATTAAATTTTACGACAGTAGTAGTGATGGAAAGATTATTAGCGATGGTAGATGGACTATTAACGATAGTGTTTAGCCATCACTAATAGTTAGAATTCTTGTAGTGACTTCTATTGACCAACATAATGAATATGATGGATGAGATGAATCAAGCAAGGCATTCACCTCTTGAGCTTGGGTTTCTTCAATGGGCTCATCTAGAAAATCATCCTTCAATAAATCTAAGTATGAATCAGATTCAACTATCTCATCTATCTGATTGATTACAAAATAGTCTTTCTCCTCTTAACTGTACTTTAAGGCATTAAAAATATTAATTCTTATCTTTTGATCCCTAAAAGAAATGTCCATGGCTCCTATCTTACAATTGATATTAGCATTGGTAGTAGCTAGGAATAGGCGACCTAGAATTATGGGATTCTGATTCAACTCTTGGGATGTTCCATATCAAGATGAGAAAGTTTACTGAAAAACAATATTTATCTACTCTAACTATGACATTCTCAATCAAACTATGTGGTATCTTTACAGATCTATCAGTCAGTTGCAAAATAACTGACATGGGTTTTAGTTCTCATATCCTAAATTTTTTATAAATCGAGGTTGGAAGTAGGTTCACACTAGCTCCTAACTTTAATAATTCTTGATTAAAGATGATGCCTCCTATAACACAAGAAATCAAATGAGCACCAAGATCTTTCAACTTCTGAGGCAATGGGTTTAACAGTACTGTACTTACATCCTCAGATAGCATAACTCTTTTAGTAGTTCACAATTCACACTTCTGAGTGCAAAGTTCTTTAAGAAATTTAGCATAAGTCAGAATGTGGTGAATCATATCGAGGAGATATAAATTAATATGAACTTGTTTAAATATTTCATTAACTCCTCATTGCGTGCCCTTTGACTTTTATAGAAAGAATCGACTTTTAAGGCTAAATAAAATGGGGCTTTAGGTTTATATGTCTTAGGTAACTCATCTACTCTCTTCTTCTCTTTTTCTATTTTATTGGAATTGGTATTAGTATCAATTCTAGGCTCAGGTTCTTCTATATGGTTAATTTTAGTACTAACATCTTCTTCTAAATTTTCATTTTGGCTAGCATCAGTATTAGCCTCTATCATCTGATCTTGGTACGGGTCTTTAAGAATCTTACCATTTTTAAGTTCAAAAATTGCTTTAGTATTCTCTAATTCAGGATTCTTATGTGAGACATTAGATTGATGACTAAATTCAGATGATTGATAGATATTAGGTGGATTATTTTTAAGATTTGCTATTGATTGACTCGGTAATTGACTTGGTTCTCTCCTCATGCTAGACTTAGCTAATTATCCTAGTTGTGCTTCTAGCCTAGCAATGGGCTGTTGTTGGATCAAAATTAATTAGTAAAATTGGTTAAATCTATCATCGATTAGATTGATCTATTGAGAAGGTGGGTATGATAGCTAATTATAATGTGGTGGCTAAGAGGACTGACTAAGCTGACCTCTATTATAGGAATAGTTCTGGTATTGGGGCTTATTTTGATAATTTTGGACTGGTAAAATTTAGGTCGAGCCTGAGTCTAGAGGTCTCCAAGAAAAATTAAGGTGGTTCCTCCAACCTGGGTTATATAAATTTAAAAATAGATCATTAACTGATTTGAAGTAGCCTTATGCAGCTTGGACTTGTTCTTGGATGAAATGTAAAAATTATGCAGTTGTGAGACATTCACTTACATGATGGACTGGGCTAGTATAGATAGAACAAATCTTCCAATAATTAGAAGGTGGTATATATTGTGCAGGAGATTATTAATCTTGGGTTAGCAATTGATCTAATTTTTAAGCAAAAAAGTTGATTTTATCTAATTTTTATGCTATCAGGTTCAAGTCAGCCTTAGAACTAGATTCTAGATATTTGATCTCATAGATTTCTACCTGCTTTTGGTGATAAATCGATCTTTTATAGGAAGATAATGAAGCATGGTTAATCGAGTTTTCACTTAAAATTTCAAATAAGGCATGGGCTTCATCCTCACTTTTACTTATGAATGCACCTCCATAGGATGCATCTACCATCTGTCTATATTGATCTTCTAAACCTTCATAGAAAGCTTGAATAATTTATCTCTTAGATAGACAATGTCGAGAATGCGCGTTCTTCCTACATGGATCGGTGTGGCCATTGGTGATTAGCCAAGCAATAAGAAAGTACTTCTCAGAGATTAATGCGGAAGCACGATCAAACAATTCAAGAAATAGAGAAGAAGAGAAGAAGAGATTTTTGAAAGAAAAGAGCTTTTATTCAGTATATTTCAGCATTCATTACAATCTTGATCTATTTTCAGTATATATACTTTACAATGGGTCAAGTCCAAGCTCATAGAAAAACTTTCCAAACCCAAACAACCCATGCACATAAAATAATAACCCACGAAAACTAAGCCAGTCCAGTTTCAGACTGAGCCGTCTAACCTACGACGGGGTCGGCTTAGTCCCAGACTGAGATGACCCAGTTGTGTACTGTGCCAATAGCCTGAAAATACTACTTTCTATCTAAATTTTCTTCTAAAACCTAGCCTACCCAGTCCTAAACTGAGCCGGTCCAGTTCCCAACTTAGCCGGCTCAGTCATAGGGTGAACTGACCCAGTTTCTGAACTTTGCTAGGAGAGCTGATTTCTCTTTCAACTTGCTTCCATCTTTTCATGACCTGTCTTCTTATATTTTTAAGACTTGGAATTGCCACTTCTGAGCTTAAATTCTCCACCTTGGTGATTCCAAGTCCTTATGAACTCATCTTTTCTCAACAGATCCATCCGTGCCACATATCTCTGAAAGCTATCATTGGGGAGCACCTTCATGAGTGCATCAGACTGATTCTCTTTGGTATGGACCTTCATCAGTTTTACTTCACTTTCCTCCACTAGCTCTTTGATCCTACGGTACCTCACATCTATATGCTTTGTGCGTGCATGATAGACTGGATTCTATGCCAACAGTAGAGCACTCTGACTATCATTGAATAGTGTAATCTTGCTTTACTCCACCCCCAACTCATCAATCAGCCTCCTAAGCCAAAGGACTTTCTTTGCAGCCTCCGTTATCCCAATATACTTGGCCTCTATGATAGACAAGGCCGTGATTAGCTGAAGGATTGATCTCCAAGACATCAGTCCACCATATATGCAGAAGAGGTATCCAGTAGTAGACCTCCTTGTATCAAGATTGCCAGCATAATTTGCATCAACAAATCCTTCCAGAGGATCTGAACCTTCACACATCTTCATAGATTGTTCTCCAAATTCTCTCGATTGCCCACCAAATACCAAACCATAATCCCTTGTTCCATGTAGATATCTCAATATCCATTTCAATGCTTTCCAGTGTTTCTTCTCAGGGTTAGCCATGTATCTACTAATCGTGCTCACTGCATATACTATATCTAGTCTACAGCACACCATAGTGTACATCACACTGTCTGCAACATTTATATAAGAGACTCATTCTATGTACTCTCTCTTCTCTTCTGACTGGGGGCTCTGTAACTTGGAGAGAGATATATGGCTCGACAATGACGTCTCTACAGATTTGGCCTTCTCAATTTCAAACCTCTCCAGAACCTTCTAGACATACTTTTTTTGTGACAAATGGAGCACTCCTTTGCACCTATCTTTGCAAATCTCTATTCCAAGGATTTTCTCAGCTGGACCCAAATCTTTCATCTCAAACTCAAATGATAATGTCCTTTTCAACATTTTCACAGCATCCATGCTTCTACTAGCTATGAGCATATCATCTACATACAATAACGGGTACAGGACATCCTCTTCATTTATATCCTTGACATAGATACAACAATCATATTCATATCTACTGAAATCCAAGCTCAAGACAAAGCTATCAAACCTTCGATACCACTGACGAGGAGATTATTTCAAGCCATACAAAAACTTTCTGAGTAAACATACCTTTTCTTCCTATCCCATCTTCATAAAACCATATGGTTGCTTCATGTAGATTCATTTCTCCAAAGTCTCATGAAGGAAGGCCATCTTCACATCCATCTATTCTAATTCTATGTTATGCTGTGCCACTAGTGATAGCAAGACTCGAATAGATGTATGACGCACCATAATAGAGAAAATTTTTGTATGGTCAATCCCTTCCCTTTGTAAGTATCCCTTTGCTACCAGCCTTGCTTTGAATCTGACTCCATCTTATTCTGAAGGTGCTTCTTTCTTTATGAACACCCACTTTGAGTCAATAGGTCGAGCATCCTCTGAAAGATCCACCAGCTACCATGTCTGATTCTTCTCAAGTGATTCCATCTCCTCCATCATGGCCTATATTCATGAATCATGATCCTCACTCTCCATGGCTTCTACATAATTCTCTGGATCTTCATTAGCAATGATGAGTGCATGGAAGATAATCTCATCAATATCATATTTGATCGATCTCCTAATAGTACGTTGGAGCTTGTGCAAAGCTACTTCCACTAGCACATCTATACTTGATGTCTGTGGCTGCTCCTACACATCTATCTGAACTACCGATCCTCCTTGCTAATTTTTAATCTGAGATAATACTTTTTTGCCTAGCTCCACCTCAACAGGAATACTCCTGTAAGTGGATGTAACATGCATGCCATCATTCTCTGATTGGCCACCGCTGTTCATCTCTATTTTTTCAGTTTCATCTATCCCAGACCTCCTCAAGATCCTCTTCTTATCAAAGATAATATTCCTGCTGATCACTAACTTCTATGCCTGAGAGTTTCACAGCAGGTACCCCTTGACTCCTTATGGATATCCTATGAATGTCATCTTTTAAGATTTTAGATCTAATTTACTCCTCTCAGTTGCCTCCATATGTGCATAGACTGTGCAATCGAAGACTTTTAGGTGGCCAAGCTCTACCTTCTTTTCACTTCAGACTTTCTCTGAAATGCCTCCATTTAGCTTATAATGAGGGGACCTGTTCACAAGAAAACAAAAAAAAGTTAGAGCATCACCCCAAAAGAACTTTGGGAGTGATGTCTGCAGCCTCAAACTCCATGCCTTTTTGATCAATATCCGATTCATCTTTTTCATGATACCGTTCTACTGGGGAGTCATCTTTATTGTGCAATGGCATTTCATGCCATTTTCCTCACAATACCTCCTGAACTCCAGGCTAGTATACTCTCCTTCATTGTCCAACCTCAGACACTTCATCTGTCTTCCTAACTCCTTCTCTACTTCAGCTCTCCAAGCTCTGAACCGAGTAAACATCTTTGATTTTTCTCTTATCAGATAAACCCACACCTTCCTTGAGAAATCATCAATGAAAGTAATAAAATATTTTACCCCACCTCTAGCTGATACAGGAGCTGGTCTCCACACATTCGAGTGCACTAAATCCAGCACTCTCTCGCTGTGCTTGGTACTTCTAGCAAACTTCATCCTAGACTGTTTGCCAAAGATGCACGGTTCACAAAGATCTATGCCCTCCTTCTTTAGGGCTGGGATCATACCTCTTTTGTTTAGTTTAGTGAGCCCACGATCACTCATATGACCCATCCGATAGTGCAACAACTGATATAAAATCTGCTCCTCCTATGCCACTGCTAGCACCTCTGCACTATCATTTACCACTGAGTCTTCTATTATATAAAGATTGTTGCTCAGTCTTCTACCTCTAATCATCACCAAAGCTTCCTTGAAAATTTTCAGATATCCACTCCCAGCCTGGCTACTAAAAGCATAATCCTGCTCCTCCAAGTAGCCCAAAGAAATCAAATTCTTTTTCAACTCCAATATATGCCTGATATTTGATAATGTATGAGTGATCACATCATACATCCTCATCCTGATAGAGCCAATTTCAGCTACTTTGCATGGATGATCATCTCCAAGGCTAACACTTCCACCATCGACCTTCTTTTAGGTAGCAAACCACTTCTGATGAGAAGTATAGTAATGTGAGCATGTTGAATCTAATATCCACATAGTATCGTACTCTATGGATCTATCTGATACAACTAGTAGGTCTTCTCCACTACTTATGGAAGCTATATCATCTTCCTTGCTGGCCTTTCTTTTTATTTCAAAAGGGGACAATCTCTCCTTAGGTGTCTAGGCTGATGATATTTATAATATTTCAATGTCATCTTTCTCTAATCATGAGACTTTGACCTACCTTTAGATTTTCCTCTTATTTTCTTCTTTGATCTTTCCTGTCTTTCGTTCATAGCTAGATCTCAGACTTAGGGTCTTCCTTGCAGATCTTTTTTTTTGCTCATTTGATCTGAGTACACTAACAACCTCTTCATAGTTTAGGGTCTTCTTTCCATAAACTAAAGTTGTTATGAGACCATCATACGAACCAGGGAGAGAACATAATAGCAGCAATGTCCAATCCTCCTCGTCGATCTTTACATCTAAACTTATCACCTCAGAACACACCTGATTAAACCTTTGGATATGTGCAATAAGATCTCCTTCTTCGGGCATCCTCAAACTATACAGCTATTTCTTCAACCACAACTTATTTATCATGTTCTTTTCCATGTATGTATTCTCTAGTCTCTCTCAGAGCCCCTTTGCCGTAGTTTCTATGCAAACCTCAGGCAAAATCTGATCGGCCAAGCACATCTGGATTGTGCTAAAAGCAATTTTCTTCAACTTTTTTCAATCCTCAGTACTGATCTTTTTTGGCCTTTCTTTTATCAAGATCTTGTAGATCCTCTACTGAATCAATAAGTTCTTTATTCTTTGCTACCATAGAGTAAAGTTTTTCTTGCCATCAAACTTCTTAAAATCCATCTTGAATCTACTTGATCTCATGACTTCCAACAAGTCAAGAACATATCCCTAACATCCTTCACGATCTCACACACCAGCAAAACTATCCTTCAAAGAAGATCTAACTAGCTTTAAATCCTCTTTCCAAACTTCTATATCATCGTTCCTCCATGTAAATAATCTTCACCTCAATCTAGAGACAACCACAAAGCAAACTAAAAGTTTTAGGATAAAAGCTAATGCAACAGATCCTAGATGTAGTAAACCCTAGGTGTCTTTCTTCCTTCCACGCAACACCATTTTGATACCAAATATTGGGAATGCACGCTCTTCCCATATGGATCGGCATGACTGTCGGTGATTAATGTGGAAGCATGATCAAATAATTCAAGAAATAGAGAAGAAGAGAAGAAGAGATTTTTGAGGGAAAAGAGCTTTTATTCAGTATATTTCAGCACTTATTACAACCTTGATCTATTTTCAATATATATACTTTACAAAGAGTCAAGTCCAAGCTCATAGAAAAACTTTTCAAATTCAAACAACCCGCGTACATAAAATAATAATCCATAAAAATTGAGTCGACCCATTTTCAGACTGAGCCATCTAACCTACGACTAGGTTGGCTCAGTCCTAGACTGAGCCAACCTAGTTGTGTACTATGCCAACAGTCCAAAAATACTGCTTTCTATCTGAATTTTTTTTTGAGACCTAGTCGATCCAATTTCTAAACTTTGCTAGGAGAGCTGATTTCTCTTCCGACTTACTCTCGTATTTTCATGACCTATCTTTTCTTATTTTCAAAACTTGGGAGTGCCACTTCTGAGCTCATAAATAATGGTGAAGGCATTTTCTAAGAAGTTTCTTAAGTCTCTCCTATGACTTGTGAATTTATGCCCCTAAAAGCTGAACAAATCTAGTGATGACTCGCCTTATGATGTTGGTTCGACCTATGAGATAAAATTTCTTAAGAAATTCATATTGCATTCAGCCCAAGTTTGGATTGGTCATCCTATTATGCCAAGCCAATACTTGGCTTTATCTTTTAATGAAAAAAAAAAACAAGATCACTCTATGGGCATCATCAGTAATATTCTGGATTTTTACCATAGAACATATTTCTAATGATTAATCCAGATGCTTATAAGGGTCTTCATTGGTATTCCCATAGAAGGATGGGAGCATCTGGATTATAGTTGACTTGATCTCATAATGACTAGCAGGAATATCAGGTAAGTGGATATAAGTCAATGGGTTATAAGTGGAAGGAACAAAGTATTCCTTCATTTTCCTAGATGGTTCTCTAGAATTTTCAGCCATTTGATTATCGAGTTTAATATGAATCAGTCGTTCAATTTTGGAATTTGATTTAACTAGATCAGAAAATAGCAATCTCCTACTGTACATGTATTAGTACAATCCTAATGTATGGTTCAAAATTTTTTTATATATATTTTTTATTTATTTTATTATTATTATTTATATTTTTTTATTTATATTTTTTATTTAGAAGAAAATAGAAAAGAAAGAAGAGGGTTCTAAAGTAGAGTCCTAAATCTAAAGATGAAAGAGAAGAATTAGTTGTGGTTAGGTTTGATGTTGGTTAGTAATCAAGTTAGGCAATCAATCCTAACTAACGATTGTTCAAGATCTAGATAGCTCCTAACTCTCAAGGTCATCTTCAAGTTCTCCAAGTATAAGATTAGCCACTCAACTGGCCAAGTATAAGGTTAGTGCGAGTCCCCCATTGCTTTTTTTAGATACTAATTATCTTGATCACATAAGCTAATGAAACTAATTAATTAACCACCTTTCTTTGGAACATGATCTCTAACTACTTGCCTTAGACACTAGTCAAACTGAGCAACCCTAATTCGGTCTAACTTTTAGGATTTTTTATCCTAATAAGCTTGAGTTCTTAGGATCAATGTCTAATTAATTTTAAATTAAAAGCTTAGGTTGATGAGGGATGGTGGTTGGTTATTTGTAGACTAAAGAAGAGTGATCAAATCTCCATCTTATTTTAATTAATAGATTATGCCCTTAAATTGATTTAAGATGAATATGCACAATCAATTTCAAATAAGGGGTTATATGCAACTAAATTAGATACATGAAATTAATTAAGCTTGAAAGACTCATATTATCTCCAGCAATCAACAAAAAAATAAAAATAAAAATAATATAATGGATGCTTTAAGCAATTAAGATTTTTACTCATGTTATAAAATTTTTAATTAGATTTAAGTAAATTATTTTTAAATTAATTTAAAAATAAAATAATAAATAATAAAAAATAAGTCTAGGGTTAGGATTGATCTCACTAGGCAAAATTGGAAGCTTTCCTTCTTGCCTTAATTTTTTTCTTCTTTCCTTGCAAATTAAACAAGAAAAGTAAGTAAGCAATTTTCATTAAAAAAATAAAGAAATCAAGAATTTAAATTTTTTATGCTTCTCTGATAATGGCACCAAAAACTTGATAGAGTGCGATGTTATCGTTAAGACACCATATTTATTAGTTTAATTCCAACTTCTTGAATATTTAAAAATACATAGAACATAATGAGTCGAATCAAATCCATGGAGAAGGTAGTGCTTTAGTTTTAAAATCTTTAATTTTTATAAGAAGAAAAAGAGAGATTTTTAAAATAGAATTGAAGTCAGAAAATAAAATTATAAATAAAAAGTAAAAATTAAATGGTACAAAAAAATAAACTTAGTATTAAGATCTACTATTTAGATCTTGGCATCAACTTGCAATAAAATAAATTTATAATTAAAAGTAAAGAACTAAAATTTAAAAATTATAAAATAAATTTTATATTAATTCAAAGTTTAGAATTTAAATACATGAAATTAAAAAGATAAGAAAATAAATAAAAACTAGCCCAATGATCTTGATCCTGGATTGATATTGGCGTGGAGATGGCTTAAAAGATAAGCTCTTTCTCTCGGCACCATCTGCCTCAAAGCAACCCTCAATCAAAAGCTAGTTCTACACTGTACCAAGGCTTTTCTCTGATCAAATGCTTCTTTCGATTGACTGCAAGCCTTTAAATAGAGGTTAGGAGCCATTGGTGAAGAATTTAGGTAAAAATCGAACTCAAAACTTCTAAAACCAGTCAAATAGAGCCATTTGCAAGCCCTAGATCTTGCTGGCTATCGGATGGGGATCCAATGCTCCAAAATTGCCTAAAAATCCATTGTTAAAAGCTTAAATTTAGTTGGATTAAATTCTAGATGTTCGATCGCACTGATGGAAGCTCCTGGGCCATTGGATCACATGATAATCATCTCCATAGTCCCTCTTCCAGCCGACAGTAATGCTGGTCATTCGATCCATTGATGGGAGCTTGGCTACCATTGGATCGTACTAATAAGCTATTTTGGACCATCGGATGGTGCAACAGGAGAGAGCTAGATTCCTTAATCAAACTGAAATCACCCCTGGACTGTTGGATTTTGACA
Organism: Cocos nucifera; assembly: GCA_006176705.1. Lineage (NCBI taxonomy): Eukaryota > Viridiplantae > Streptophyta > Magnoliopsida > Arecales > Arecaceae > Cocos > Cocos nucifera. The sequence goes on from QRFJ01000076.1 coordinate 2,174,493, forward strand.
AGAAGAGAGCTTAGCTATCGGATGGTACAATTACTATGCTGGTGGACTACTTGGATCGAGCATACCATAGCCTTGGACCAATCACTGTGCACTGCACCTGGCAGAATGAGGCTTTTACCCTGAACACCAGTCCACTATGAGCCACATGTGTTTTAATGTTAGGGTGACATCATGCTAGGTCGGGTGCTAGGCTGAGCTGGCTACTGCGGGTGCTGGGCCGTGCTTGACCGAATCAAGCTGGATTTTAGGTGAACCGACAGAGCCAAACCAGTTGAGTTGGATTTTTTATTATTATTTTTATTATTTTATTTTTCTTTTTTCTCTAAGTCTTCATATCGGATTCAATTTATACCAGATTTGCTCTATATTTTTTTTTATTTTAATAAAAAATTAAGCTCTTTTTATTGATAATTATTTTTCTATAAAAAATAAATAAAAATATTAATTTTTAAAAATAAAAATAAATTAATTAATAAATTAATTTTTTTATTAATATATTTGTGATACTTATCAACCTCCAATTCGAGAAATTATCTTAATTTTTTAGTGGATACTAGAATCCACATAGACTGCACACAAGCCTAACTTTGATCGATCAATCTATATATATTTATGCAAAGATTCTTAATCAATTATGTCTTTAAATAACTTCTAATAATTAATTTTATTCTAGATGCTAATTTAGTAGGTTTTGGCCTCCACCAAAAAGGTCTGGTTAGATTCAACCATTAATATGACCATACTTAGTGTATCTAACCAACGAATGATTAAGCCTAATTTTGGACAACCAACCTAACCATCATTAGATAGACATAGCTAAGCTATCATATTATGAATGATAATTCTAATAGTCGATAAGCACCAGGCCTTTGGGCCTTCAATGATTATTAAACTAATAGATCCATTATCACCCAACTTAATGGAAGGCTATGATCTAGTTATTACCATAACTATTTTATTTTTAAGAACTTAATAATTTAGAGAATTTAATTAATATAATTTTAGAAAAGAGAAGAGATTGACCAACTAATCATGATCCTCCCACTGACTTCATCAAGTCAGGTCAAAGAGGACCAGAAACAAGCCAGTCTAGGGGCACCTAAATCAATCATACTGATTTATCTAATTAACATGGGTCAGCACGAATCATTAGATGATTCAATCAAAATCTAATCCACCATATCGGCCAGGTAAGTAAGATCAATGGGAGGGATGTGCCATTAACTCGCTATATATAGAGAAAATTTATGCGAGTAGCTTCCAATTAAAAACCATCAATCAATATTGCTAAACTTACCTTAGATACCAACGAATTAATTAGTTTCTACTCGATCAACCTAATAATTCGAGCTCGATTGCTGAGCCAAAATCAAGTCAATGTGGTTCTATTAAAGACATGAACTTAACCAACTACAACTATTGCAATTGATCTAGAGTGTTCTTGACCTAATCTAAATTAATATTTAGTTAAATTTGATCAACTACTCTTCTTAAGTCCATTCCTTAATTATAACCTTAGGTCTAACCCAATTAATAGACCTGATTCAACTAATCCATTAATCCATGTGTTATGTAATTATCTTAGGATCTTCAATTCACAATCCTAGATCCTAACAAATAATTTTTAATTCTTAATTAAGTTAAGACTGATGGATTGGGTTTCGATACCTCAGAACTAATTTTTATGCTTGAATAAATTTTAAAAATAAATTATAAATTAATTTAGATCTCATCTAACATATTTATGATTTGATTTTAGATCAACACATATTAGGATAACTTCTTTACTGTAAGAAGTAAATCTTACAATAGGACAACCTTATAATCAGTACGTGTAATCATTGATTTTTTTATTTTTAGATTTTATCAAAAAAAATTATCTATATCTAATCTAAATATTTAGAAAATAAAACCATATATGCATATATATCATGTTATAATCGACCTATGCTCTGATACCATTGAAGAAAATCGACATGCATTTTAAGCATGATTTTTTAAAATTTTAAAGTGAAAGACATAAGATTAAATATTTTAATCTACTTATCATACTTAGATCAGATCTAAAATATATATCCTAGGATCTACAATATAATATATGGTATGCATAAAAATCTAAAAAAATAAAATCAAGCATCGATCATATCAATGCCTCAAACTAGATCTAACTTTTAGATCTATTTTTTAAGGTTCAGAACCTTATACTTGATTGTAGATTGATGATCTCCACTATTGAAACATTCATATGTGAAGCTCTGGTGGTCGCTCATAGCCGCATAGGGTGTTCGGTCTCTACAGATCGTCCACTCGAAGTCCTACGTTGATCCGATCTTTTGGGATTGCTAGATCACACGAAGATAAAAGAAAAAGCTGTCAGACTCTCCAAAATCAAAGAAGGATCTACAGAGGATGTAGGAAAGTAGAGGAAGAAAAAGAAAAATAATTTTCTTTGATTTTTTCTGTTATCCAAAAATTCTAGCAACTAGGGTTTGATCTCTTACCCAAAGAGGAGGAAGAACTCCTCTAATTTTCACACACCTAAGAAGGAAGCCCACCCCAATATCTCACATCCCAATAGAGTGTTCAGCCCCCTCTCTCTCTTTTGATTTCCTATTACAAAACTCTTAGAGTTGGCACACAAAAAACAAGGGTTTTTATAGGTGTCAAACACCCAGTCTAGATAAGATAGGATAAGACTAGGTTATGGTCTAGATTTAAACTCTTTTAAATCCAAACTTTATCTAACCAAAACTTATCCTTATCTATCTAAAAAAGTGGCCAAACAAACACTCTGGGCATGGAGACAATATGGGAAAAATAATCATTTTCTCACATAAAATGAGAGTCCTTATATAAGCAATCGACCAAGGTGGATAAGGAGATAAGCTAGGATTTTATTTCAAAACTCTTTTGAAACAAACTTAAAGCAATCTAAACATTATCCAAATAAAGTGACAAGGTGGGAATTGTTTGATGAATATCCCACATACAAACTCCCTTTGTGCATGGAGAAGAGGGTGCAGAGAAATTAGGTGGCGCAGGGAGTAGTCCAATATTATTTGGACTCTAGGTTTTGTTATTTGGTTCCAACCAAATCTAATTTAACTAGAATCAAATAAATAAGACTAAACCTAATCTAATTAGATTTAAAACTAACTAAGTTAAATTCTAATCAAATTAGAAATCGATCGAGTTCAAGTCTTGATCAAATCAGGAACGAATCTTCCTTAGCGATTAGATCATCTCATAACCTAATTGGATCAAACCAAATTGCATCTAATTCAATTAGATTTGATTCAAACTTTATTACTCAATCAAATTAAGCTAATTAGCAATCTTATTACTAACAAATCCTTTAATGATAGAGTTTCAGTCTAGTGAAACTCTTGATTAGAGTCCTAGTCCAATAGGACTCTTGATCATAGAATTTCAGTCCAATGAAACTCTCAATCAGCCACATGATCAGATAGATATTTTTTTTGAGTATGATCCTATAGGTTCGAACCTAAGCTAGTAGCATAGAAATAAATTTCTGTACCAATCGAAGTGACCATCTAGTAATGGTACCCAACGTCCGGATAGATCGAATGTATGTGAAGCAATATTTAGAACCTACTAGAATATGGTTATCGTATAATTCATCATTTTGATCCTGAATGCTTAGAAGATGATATAAGATTTAACTATCAATCTAGAATAAGTCATCCATATTGTATTTCAAATTTCAAATCTATCATATAGATTATCCCTATCGAGGTATTGCTAAATCAAAATACGATGATGCATTATGTCTAAGCTCTTGAAGTGGTCAATCCCATCTTGACTCATGCACCAGCTTAATAAGTATTTGACTGTACCTAGAAATCTTCCATCACTGACTTTAAAATTTAGATAATTCAATACCAAAGTACAGTGAATTGCTTGCAATCATCGTAGTGATCTCAAATCTGAGGGACACTTATATCCATATCTATTTGAAATAAATCTTGATAGTAGAATGCTCTAGAGTAGTCATATTTAGTATAGATATACTTCTACATCTCATTTGTATGTCATACCAATGTCTTCATACTTTTTGGTTAAGAGACAACCAACCTATATGGTACAAAACAACCTATACTTGATATTGCTATCATCCTAGTAACAGCATATCGTTTGGTCATGAACAAATTTAAGAACTAAATGATAAATTCTTATTTATTAATTTAAAATAGTTCTAAAAACTTCATCACAATATAAGAGTTTGTTAGAAAATATATATAATTTATGATAAAAAATGATAAATAATATTTTATTAATTAATAATTCATATATATTTACATAAATAAGCACAATCATCAATAAGCTAACGATTAGCATTGGGATATAATTTCTAATATTTTCATTGTCAACCAATATCCTTTTTACTTTATAATTTCCAACTGCATTGTCATGTGGGGTATGAACTCTTTCTAGGTCATCATCCAAGAAAGATCTAACTCCTTTAGTTTTTCAATCTTTTAGGAATCATTTCTTTTGCTCGGATTGTTCGAGCATAAGCCTTTCTTGTTAAAGAACTTGATCCCCTGCTATTGGACCCCTTGATATAGTGTTAATTACTCTTGCAATAGGTCAGTCGCTCACTTTGTTGTTCAGATGCCTTTTGATCTTGGTGATCATTTTTTTTATCTCATCGATCATTTACATACTAATCAAGATGTCCTCATCAAATAAGGGTTTCAATCTCATCCTTTATCTACATATATTCCTCAATATCATGGCCATGATCTTTATGAAATTTGCAATATTTGTTCGGATCTCTTCTATCTACTATGGGTTTCATCTTTTAAGGCCATTTTAAATATTCTCTACTTTTCATGTTTATCAAGATTTTGTGCTCTAGAGGTATTCAGAAGGGTATACCTTTCAAACTTATGAGATGGGCTTCTTGGCCACTAAAAATATCCTTCATTTGGTTTTTGTTTTCTTTAGAGTTCTCTTTTTTCTTCCCCTAACCTCTTCCTTTTTTGGATTTATCTCCATTTGCCTCTCACTAAGTTGCTATATTTTCCCAGCATTGACATATTTATTAGCTCGGGATGGAGTTCATCAAATTTTTCTAGAAATTATTTTTTGTAAGGAAAAGAGAAATCGAGAAAGTCTAAGGCCATTCTTCAACATAGTCATTGCGATTGAATGATTTAGATCGTGAATCTCCAATGTCACTACATTGAATCTACTAATACACTCTCTAAGGGATTCTCTTTCCTTTGATTTAATTGTAAATAAACTTTTCAGCCCCCTTCTCTGCCTTTTGCTACGAACATAATGAGCTACAAATTGTTGACTAAACTACTTAAAAGAATGAATATCAAACCTGGTCAGAGATTAGAATAGTATAGCCGAGCTAATCTACAAGGAATGCTTGGCATACTACAACATGAATTACACCTTGAAGCATTATAAGCACTTTAAAGCTTTCCAAATGATCCATTGTATGTTTCTAACTATGTCATCTTGAGTTGTTGGGAAAGTTCTTCTTCCATAATTTTTGAATTGAATGGAGGCTTGGTGGTAATATATCATCTCAACTTTCAACTTTTTGCTTTTCAAAGCTTCAATCCTTTGATTCATTTCTTCAAATTTCCAATCAAGATCAACTACTTTTCAAGAGACTTGTTTAGGTCATCCCTAGGATGAGTCTCTCAAGATTGAACCTTCTTCAGAGCAAGACCTTGAGTGATGATGCCTTAGATTTTACCTTAATCTCTGAGAACAAGAATAATGGCTTTGTTGAGCTGTGCCTTCTTCACGATTTAGCTTGTTCTCTTTCTGTTGGTTAGTAGTAGCTTGTTGCAAATTTTGGAGAGCAAATTGAATTGTTCGAGATTTATGATAGGTGCTGGTTGAGCATTCTGTGTGTGAGGAACTCTTTATGGGCTTTGTCCAGAGGCATCAGATTTCAAATGGCCTTATTGTTGTATCGTGGTATTAGCATCCCGTAATATCTTCGATGATTTCATGATTGCACACTCCTCTCTCTTAAATCTCAAATAGAAGGTTATATCCTTCCTCTAGCATCAATTTATTGCCATTAAGATCTGAATTAATTCAAATAATGGTTGAAGAGGCTAGGGATCTTAGTAATTTAGTAAAGAACTTCAATATAAATCTACAAAAGCTTGATCAGATAACATCCATTCTACATGCAATAAGTAAAAAGTTTACTTGTCAGAGAATCTTCGGTGAAGGACAATCTAATACTTAAATTAAATAGAAATCTTAAGAAAACAAGAGAAATTTAAGAGAGAGGAATGAGTGAGAGCGAAGGAGTGCGAGGAAATAGTTTGGGCATCTATGCCTCTTTGCTCTAGCTTTTTCCCTTAGGGCACCAGTATGGTCATATTTATAAACAGGTCTGGTTGAATTTATAATATGGATTGCTGACTTTCTATTTGGTCGATTGCAAGATAACAACTTCTCGTTAATTTGAGTAGAATGTATCAATTTCTTGTTAGGTTAGTTAAGAGACACTATCTTTCTATTAGGTTAATTGGAGCGTAACGGCTTCTAGTTAAATTTATCATGTTTTTGAAGAGGTGAAACATTGTGTGATCTTAGTTGGCTAGAAATAGCCTAGTGGGCACAATGTAGCTTTCTATAGGTTGGTTCCAGTTGGGTCATAATAGGATGTTTGGTTTTAAATCCCATCTCTTACTTAATAGTACTAGATTGATTGATTTACACTAGTGTGTCTAGATAGGACAAAGGAATCGAATAGGATGTATGATGAAATGTTTGAAAGAGATAATGGAACATAGACTGATGTGTTAGGCTATACCAGGTCGAGGATTTGAATTTGGACAATTGTGGAGCATATAATATCATGTAAAGCTAAAATACTAGGTTCTGAAAGATTCAGAGATGTATCTGACTTGGAGAAGTTGTTGGCCATGGATTCCAATTCAAGAAATCTCTTTCCTATTGAGGTGAAAATTTATTCACACCTTTGAAGGAAATGGGAGCCAAATACAACTTGAATTGTTCTGCTGAGTCATCCAAATTTTGTAGCTTGTGCATTGATTTTGATGCATATGTTCTCATCAAACATATCTACAATTTTTTGCCCCTTGCTCGTGAGGTATGTGGCGTTGTGCTTGAGTTTTCATTTACATTAAATGTAGTGCCTTTAGGAAGAATACATACCAACTTGATTTTATAAGAGAGAAAAATGCTGGAGCTTGTTGCAGCCACCATGAGAATTTATACATTTAGCCTCAAAAAAATTTCACTGCTAAAAGACAAATTTAGTTGCCTAAAGTACTCAGCGAATAAAAAAATATTGTTGCCACATTCATAGCTAATGCCCCATCACTTAAGTCTTCGATTACAATAATAGTAATTTGTCTTTGAATATTTAATATTTCTTTAGGAAATGAATGTTCTCACTAACAAATATATATAATTCATAATCCGCCATTAAAAGTGAGTGGACAATGTTGCCTAAACATCTATTTGATCATGAAAAATCAGCTTTAAGGATTGTATACCTTTTTTATTTGTCATTGTCAAAGTAATTTTTTTCTTGCAAAAAAAATAATTTTCTATGATGAGAGTATTTTCACTGTAAAATGAGTCATCACTCATAGGATTGGAAGTCTACCAGCAACATCCACCAACATTTTTTTAGGAAATGAATGTTCTCACTAACAAATATATATAATTCATAATCCACCATTAAAAGTGAGTGGATAATGTTGTCTAAACATCTATTTTATCACGAAAAATCAGCTTTAAGGATTGTACACTTTTTTTATTTATCGTTGTCAGAGAGATTTTTCTCTTACAAAAAAAATAATTTTCTTTGATGAGAGCATTTTCACTATAAAATGAGTCATCACTCATGGGATTGGTAGTCTACCTGCAACATCCACCAAATGTACGTCAATAATATAATCAATGACCGCCCACGCTTCCTAGTTATGGTCCCGATCCAATTACCACTTATGCGGCCACCAACTCCACAATGAGGCATACGCCTGCAGTGTAACCAGCATATATCTTGCTTTACGTCCAATTGTATGATAAAGTTGTCCAAGCGTTTCACCAGCTTAAATCTAACCTGCACTATTCTCTACATCTATATTGGCATTCCTGAACGTTGGAAGGTCAGCAGCGACGAATATATGGTTTGACACATAAGACATGACCTCATAGGCAGTGCCACCAATGCGGACCAATGTTAGGGCTGTGCTTCTTACTGCAGATGATGGAAGCTTGAAGATGGGATTCCCCTGTGGGAGCGAGAAATCCATCTTTTTAGCGGATGAGTAGAGGCACCGGATATTTTGATGGATGATTTGAGGACAGTGTTGTAGGCATTAATTTGTGGGTAGAATGTGGTTGGAAAAGCACTGGAGCAAGTTTTCATGGGCTGTTTCGAAGATTCCATGTCGGCAGATGGCGAGAGGAGAGGGGGAGAAGGGAGGAGGATTTGAAATAAGAAGATGGCGAGGCACGACTAACGCTAGCGATGGTGGCAGTGAGAGGTGAGAATGGGCTAATTAAAAATAATTTTCCTCCAAAAAGTAATTTGAAAGACTTAAAAGTTTTTAAAATATGGAGAGCAGAGAGGGTCAAAAGATAATTTTCTTATATAAGAAATTAGTCGGAGATCTGCACGTTGCCCACGGGGGATGAATAATTAGGATCTATAATTAATAAATTTTTTAATAATATATATTTATAATTATTTTTTAAATTTTTTATATTTTATTTATTTATTTATTATATATTTTTATTATTTTATAAAATAATTTTTTTTTATTTTCATATTTTTTATGCGCCCATCGATGCTACCGCACCTTTCTATTGCCCCACTATAGCTTTTCTTCTTTTTTAGCAAACACCGATCCCGATTACACCCTTGCCCCCTCTTCTTCTCACACCTCCACACCCGCCGGTGCCACTCCACCTCCCTACCATCCCACCACAGCTCTTCTTCTCTTTCGGCAAACGTCGATTCCGATCACACCCCCCCAACGCCCCTGTCGGTGCCGCCGCCAGCAGTACCATCATTGAAGAAAAAGAGAGAAACTCTCTCTTCTTTTTTTTTTTTTTTTTTTTCTTCTTTTCTCTTCTTTTCTTTTTTCTTTTTTTATAAAAAATATTTTATTATTATTTTTTCTTCTTTCTTTCTATTTTCGTACCACTAAAAGAATCCAGACTATTAACAATGGTAAAAATGTCGTTGCTAATAATCCATCTATCATCGCTAATAGGGACGTCGTCACTAATACCATCGTAAAAGCCAATCCAAAAAAATCTTTATCGCTAATTAGATCCATTAGCGATGGCAAAAGTCACCGTCGCTAATAATAGAATTAATGACGGCTTTAAAGATGAAATAATTCCATCTCTAATTAATTTTTAAATATTTTTTTAAAAAAATTATAAAATATTAATGATGGCGGATTTGTTGCTAATATCATCGCTAGTTATTATTCGCGATCAATTATTCCATCGCTAATGCCATCTCCAATTTTGTTTAATTCTTAAATTAAATAAAAAATATTTTAAAAATATTAGCGATGGTATTTTGGTGTGTAATGCCATCGCTAATGGTTATTAGCGACGGCAGATGCCATCGCTAATACCGACAGTAATAGTTAATTTATTTTTTTTAAAAAAATTAATAATAATTAAAATACCTATTATGGTCCCTAATACCTATTAATTAAAAAAATTAATAATAATTAAAATTAATAATAATTAAAATTAATAATATTTTAATTAATCATGATGAATTATGGTCCCTAATACCTATTATAATTAAAATCTAAAGATAATATAATAATTAGAAATTAAAAACTAATTATATTATATTAAAAAATTATATAATTTTTTTACAAGTAATATCAAAACAAATATAATATATCAAAAAAATAAATCAGGTCTGATCCTCATCATTGTCCGCCTCCTCCTCCTCCTGCTTCTTTCCAGTAGTTGATGGATGAGAGTTGAATATCCCAGTATCCTATAATGAAAAAATAAAATAATATTAGTAAGTTTCGATATAAAGGCATATCTTTTGATACACTCTTTTGATTTTCGAACAGATTATTTCTACACATTCTATTCGATGATATAGAGCCATAGAGATCTCCGACCCATCGATTAAATAGTTAGATTAAATTTTTAGCCTCTATATCTTCTTCTTAAACTCAAACCTAAATATACGAAGCTTCTAAAAATAAAAATTTAAAATAATTAAAATAATTTAATAATATAATTATCTGATATGATGGTTGAGATGATGAGCCCAGCTCATCGTGCAGCTGTGGATTCTAGAGAAGCTCTACAATCATATCGCGGATGGCATTCAAGAGGCTCTGAGGTCACTAGCTTAGAAGCCTCTGCACGACCTTCTCTACGTGTACATCGCTCCAGATTTAGGATGTCGAGGCCTGCAAGAATGCTGAAGGATATCGAGATGGCGGAGGATCGAAGCTATGGTCGAATTCTATGATCCGACTTCTACTCACCCCCTTGGTGGTGCTGAGCCATCCCTCAAGGTCAAGGGAGACTGAAAAGATGGGTCATCACCATACCTCTCAACAACGTATGTTGCATAACACATCTATATAGATCAGAAATATATTAATTATAATATAAAAATTAAATTTAATAAATAAAGTTTGAAGTTCTTATCACGATCTATTATGATGTAAAATCTAAATAGTCACCAGTCCTTTCACTACAAGAAAATAATGATTTTGTGATCAATTTTATAATCAAATTTTTTAATTAAAATTTATGACTAATTTTATGATCGAAATTTTTACGATCGATTTTACAACCAAGTATTAAAAAAATTAATATTGAGATTGAAAAATATCAATTGCAAAATCGATCATAAAATTTTTAATTTTGTGATCAATTTTGCAACCAAAAATTTGAATATAAAAATAGGTTTATAAAATATTAATTTTATAAAATTTTGCAACCAATTTTACAATCAAAATTTTGGTCATAAATTTTTTGATCAAAAAATTAATTAAAAAATGCCAAAATTATTATTTTTTAATTTAAAATAATTCAAAAAGTTTTTTAAATGATTTTTGGTTAAAAAATTAATTTTTTTTGATTAAATTTTTGGTCATAAATTTTTTAACCAAAAAATTAATAAAAAAATGCTAAAATTATTTTTTTAATTTAAAATAATTTTAAAAAATTTTTGATCAATTTTTTGATCAAAAAATTAATTTTTTTGATCAAATTTTTGGTCATAAATTATTTGATCAAAAAATCAATTAAAAAATGCCAAAATTATTATTTTTTAATTTAAAATAATTCAAAAAAATTTTTGATCAATTTTTTAGTCAAAAAATTAATTTTTTTTGATCAAATTTTTGGTCATAAATTTCCAATAAAAAATTATCAAAAAATATCAAAATTATTTATTTTAATTTATAATAATTTAAAAAATTTCAACCAATTTTTTGGTTGGAAAATTATTTTTTTCAATCAAATTTTTGGTCACAAATTTTTCAACCAAAAAATCAATCAAAAAATGCTAAATTTTTTTTTTATTTAAAATAATTTAAAAATTTAGTAATCAATTTTTTGATCATAAATATTTTTTTTTCAATTGATATTTTGATCACAAATATATTTTGCAATCAAATATATTTTTTTCTATTTTTTTTAAATATGATATAATTTTAGATTTTAAAATTCATCTTCATCATTCATTATCTAAATAATTATTGTTAGAATATCATCATAAAAGACCAGCTCGATCCAGTAGCCCTAGCAATGTCGATCAATAAAATTTGATTTCGATGGCTACAAACGATCGTATGATGATCTAATAGATAGAGACTATCGATGAATTTAAAAATTTATAATGATAATTTCAGTGATATTTATAGTATACTATCAAAATTTTTCTTCAATCCGATATCATTATCATTATCAATTTAGTATGGAATGATTTGGACCGTTAAATTAAAAATGAGTGATCAAAAGGTCAAATGGCGTCCGATTATAAGGCAATTTTTTAGATAAATGATCTTTGCAACTAGTTTAATCATTTGTATGGTGGTAATCATAAAATTCAAATAGTACATATATGAACGATCTAAAACTATATGTTTCTTAATACTCATTCTTAAAGTCCTTAGGTAATTATACATATACTTTTGTAAGATCTGCTTAACATCGATGGTTTGTATACACATAGTTTGGATTTTACGATCACCACCATATAAATAATTAAAGTAGTAGCAAAGATCATTTACCTAAAAAATTATCTTATAATTAAAAATCATTTGGGCTTTTGATCACTCATATTTTATTTAACGATCTAAATCATCTCATGCTAAATTAATCATGATAGTGATATCCGATTGAAGTAAAATTTTGATAGTATGTTACAAATATTATCAAAATGATCATTATAAATTTTTAAACTTATCGATAGCCTCTATCTATCAGATCATCATATGGTCGTTCATGATCATCGAAATTAAATTTTATTAATTGACATAACTAGGGCTATCGGATCAAGCTGGTCTTTTGTGACAAGACTCTAACGATAATTATTTAGATAATAAACAATGAAGATAGGCTTTAAATATTAAAATTATACTATATTTAAAAAAAATTATACTTGGTTACAAAATATATTTATGACCAAAAATTTAATCAAAAAAATTTATTTTTGATCAAAAAATTTTTAAATTATTTAAAATTTAAAAAAATAATTTTGTCATTTTTTGACTAATTTTTTTATCAAAAAATTTATGATCAAAAATATGGTTGGAAAAAATTAAATTTTTGACTAAAAAATTGGTCTAAATTTTTTTAAAATTATTTTAAATTAAAAAAATAATAATTTTAGTATTTTTTGATCCATTCTTTTGTTAAAAATTTTATAACTAAAAATTCGATCAAAAAAATTAATTTTCCAATCAAAAAATTGATCAAAATTTTTTTAAATTAAAAAAATTAATTTTGGTATTTTTTGATTAATTTTTTGATCGTAAAACTTTTTAAATTTTTTACAACCAAAAAATTGATTATAAATTTAAATTTTAAAAAATTTTAGTTGGCACCTTTTTCTTGTTAATTTACCCGGTTGGCCCCACCCCTAGCTCCGTCCCAGCCACCCCCGACCCCTGCTCCCTCCCCACCATAGTGATCGCCCATGATAGGCCCCCCTCCCTCCCTGGAGATCGCCTGCGATGGCCTCCCCTCGTTGGCCCACCACGACAGCCCCCCTTCTCTCCTCGATTACTGCTCGCGATGGCCTCCCCTCGTCGGCTTGCTACGATGGCCCCCCTTCCCCTCCCCAGCGACCGCCCGCAACGACCTCCCCTTGTCGGCTAGCCGCGACGGACCCCTCCCCTTGTCGGCCTACGACACCCCCTCTCTTTTGGCCTCCCCTCGCTGGCTTACGACGCCCCCTCCCTTTTGGCCTCCCCTCATCAGCCCACCCACGATGGCTCCCCTTCCCCTTCTCCTTACCACCACCTACCGTCGATTTCCACCATCGAGGAAACTGGAGTGGTGCGGGTAGTCAGGGGGCAGCACGGGCGATGCAGGTGGCTAGAAGGCAGCGCGTGTGGCCGGGGGGTGGGGTGGGCAGCCGAGGGGTGGGGAGGGTAGCCTGGGGCAGTGCGGGAGGGTGGGGTGCAGGGACCGAAGGGCGGCGGTGCTGGCGGATGAGGGCGATGATGGAGGCAGAATGCTGAAGGTGCGTGGGAGGAGGATGGGAAAAAAATCAATAAATAAAACATTCAAAATAAAATATTAAAAAATAATTTAAAAATATTAATAATTTATTATTTTATAAAAAATAAAACTAAATAAAAATTTAAAATATTAAATAAAAATTAAAGATCAATTTTGTAATCAATTTTAAAAATTTAAATATTATAAAAAATAAATAGCAATCGATTTTATGATCAATTTTTTAATTAAAAAATTTAAAAATAATTAATGATTAATTTTGTAATCAATTTTATTAATAAAAAAATATTTTAAAAAATTAGCGATCGATTTTGTAATCTATTGTATTAATAAAAAAAATTTTAAAAAAATAATGATTGATTTTATGATTGATTTTTTAAAAATTATTTTTTAAAAAAATTTGTAATTAAATTTTTAATTGATTATTATTTAATCTTTTAGTTTAATATTTTTTTTATTAATTTAGTGATCGATTTTTTTAAAAAAATATTTTTTTAAAAAATTTATGACTATATTTTTAAACTATTTGAAAATTAAAAAAATTTATAAATTTTTCTTTTTAGAAATTAAAAATTAATCTTTTTATAAATTTTTAATTTTTAGAAATTAGATTATTTATTTATTATAATTTATTTTGGAAATTAGCAACTAATTTTTTGGTTGAAAAATCAATTGCAAGTTTTTAATTTTTTAAAATTTTAATAATTTTAATAAATTTTTTTGATCGCTAGATTTTGTGATCGAAAAAATCGTTCGAAAAATATTTCCAACCAACCTTTTTGTGATCAAAAATTTTGGATCACTAAATTATTAGCGAGCGATTTTTTATTTCTAGCAATCGATTTTTCGATCGCTAAAATTCTATTTTCTTATAGTATTCTAAACTGGTGTGTGACCCGCCATAATTACAGCTAGTTTGATGGATGACCCAGCTGTAGTACCTATAATAAGTAAATAATAAAATTAAATTAATTAAAATATGCATATAAAAGTTTTTATAATTTTAGTGAAGAGTTTTGATATTGATTTCTTATTAGTCTGTTGGCCACAATATATGTGCCGACCAAGCCACCTATATGCCTGATCGGATCATGTTGGGTGGCTCGATTTTGCCTTGCCCTCAACCACCTACTAAAGTACTCCTCACTGCTCCACTAGCTGCAGAGGGTTTGCCATATGTCTGCCTGCATCTAGTGTTCCATAAAGGATCTCTAATCTAATAGTGACTGAGAACCGGAGTACTGGATAGTGGATTGCCTGAGGCTATAGAGGCTATCTCGAAGCTTTCGTGTAGCCACCTCCTCGAAGATCTGACAGTCAGCCTCATCATCCTAGAAAGTCTCAAATTGGTAGTACTCTTGCAAGATAGAAGCAAATGTGTATTTATATGTAATTAAAATACCAACATATCGAGAATTTAAAAATTAAATTAGTTTTGACTTACCAAAAATATCCTCAAGACTACATCACAAGCTCTAGATGGCCAGCTAGAAAACTTGTTTATCGACCCTAGCATCAAATGTTGGACGATGTCGGTAACAACACAAGATACTTTAAACTCTCTAAACGTGCCACAAAATTAATTTTGAACAATAAATATTAACTCAAGAATTGCTAAATTAGAAACATATATATTAATTAATGTTGTAGTACTTACGATGGGGTGGCGAGTGAACCAAAGAGCTGGGGGTTCGGGGAGGCAAGAGGTGGCCGGAGGTTCGGAAAGGAAGGCAGGAGGTGGCCAAGGTTATTAAAAAATATGTTCTAAAGCCAATCATCTAAGTGATAGATGATTGGAATTAGTATATGAATTATTTAATAATAATAGTTATTTGGCTGATTCATCATAAATGTTCTATCTTTCTTAAATAAACTCCTAAATTATGATGAAGTCCTTAGAACCACAATCAATCGATAAAGAAGGATTTATCGGATGGTTCTTAAATTGTTCACGATCAAATGATAAGTTATTAATAAGAACGATAACTTATCGAGTGTAGGTTGCTGTATGCCATATGCATTGGTTATCCTCATAATCAAGTGGTGTGAAGACACTAGTATAGCATCCAGGTGAGATGTAGAAGTACATCTATACTGAACGTGATCAATGTAGCACTCTACTATCAAGAGTAGCTAGCTAAGATCAATGGATATAAGTATCCCTCCAACCTAAGATCACCATGGTAACTTGCAAGCAACTTACTGTACTTTAATGCCAGACTACCTATATTTCTAATATAGGTTCGAAGGATTTTTGGGTATAGTCAAGTACTTATAAAGTTGGTGTGTGAGTCAAGATGGGATTGACCACTCTTGATTAACTTTAGAAAGAGAATGACACACTGTGTTTTAATTTAGCAAAATCTAGGCCTAGATAATCCTCGTGAGGTGTCGTGAGATTTGCAAAATTTTGAGATACAATAGAGATGACTTATATGAGTATTTGATAGTGTACTCGAAGTCATCTTGAGCATTATTGATCATAGGGATAAATTATACGGTAACCATGGGCTAGGGTTCTAAGAATGTTGCTTTGCATACATTCGATCTATCCGGATGTCGAAAATCATTGCTAAATGATAACTTCGATTGATACAAAAATTAGGAATGGACATTCCAGCTATTACAAGGTAATAAAAATTTAGCTATCACTCTATTTCTCCATATGTGTATGAGATCAGAGCACTGTTATACTCAGCATCAAATGGTAATGTATAAGATACCAGTCTGATCCAAGTGAGAGCCACTAAAAGATTATATGCCAACAATCCTTAAGTATATTTAAAAAATACCTAAGAAAGTTAGGTGAACTTCAAACCATATAGAAATTACTGCCACTTAAAACTATATAGAGTTTTTTATTTCAGTCCAAAAACTATAGATGACAACAAGAGTTAATGTCTGGGGCATATTCAATTTGTAGGCTCGTTAGTAAATCATGCTGGGAAAAGGTTCCAAGTTAGCTAATATTTAAGCCTATTTAGTGAAGTGATGTAGAGCACATGCTAGTCGTGGTATATAATGCTGCTCATTATAAGCTGCGTATGTTGCTGAGGTTTCATTAGCCTTGGTTCGCGGCCAGATGCACCCTTGCTAACAATGGTCCCAGTCCTCAATCATAGCACTAGCAGCCCGTACTCAGCTAAAGAACCAAAGGACAAGCATATTCACATCGCTTTCATCTTAGATATTACGACTCTGACGTGTGTCGATCTTTGTAAAGATCGATGTAAAGGAGAAATTGACCAAACCTCCCATTTGCTATACGGCCGCTCAGAACCAAAGGAGTCTCTTACGAACTCAGTGAAGATAGGGATATTTGATATCATTTGATTGCTTAGTACAAGTGGAGTAGACTCAAGACTCATCTACTAAAGAGAAGCGATTGTACACCAACCTTTCAGATCAATCACCATCCTCATGATGATCCTATGGTCGGGAGCATTTTATGAGTTAATAATGATTATTCATGTCTTAAATTTTCAACTCTTGAAAATATGAATTATCATTACCATTAATTCAAAGGATGTATCACAGACACTAAATATACATATGTGATAGAAAATAATCCATTTTATTGATTATAGTTAAAATTATAATTTTTTCCCTAGAAGTGTATTACAAGTGTCAGCCAATTCTGGTTTCTAGGGCACATATATCTAACAGAGGCTACCAGTTAAAACAAAATAGTAGAAGAACCTTTAGACTAAAGTTCAAGTCTTTAGGTTTACATAATTCATATACAATAGGTCATTATTCTCTATTCTCAAATTAAGGCTAAACCCTAATTGCTCCTATCACTGTTAGATAGTGATGACCTATGGGATCCAACTTTGATAATTAGTATTGAAAGTTGAATTTGGTTTAGTAGTATGAATGAATTCATATTAGAGCTTCAAAGCCTACTCAAAACAATTAATCCAAGATTAACCCAAATCAGGCATAGTACTTTTAATGTTAGAAGTAGAATCATAGGAAGAAGATTTGTCTTACTTTCCTTGACCATAACAGACTGAACATAAGAAATGAGTAAGAATTGCTTATTAAGAATGTTATATGATAACACCTTGAAATTTTTTTGTATAAAATTCTGCTACCTGGGTATGAGATACAAATAGTTTTATGTAATTTATTGCAAGAACTATAGGTAAGTGGAATGTTTGAAAATGGTGAGAAATATCCAAATGTTGGGGATGGAAGTCTTGTTCCAATCCTAGCTTTAAAAATTATCAAGCTTATTTTCAATAGATGTCATTTTAAGTGATTATCACTATTGTCCATCATTTATGATAAATATGATCTCTGATGGCCTTTTGGTCAGATATGGTTATCATTTATCAATAAAGGAGATTGTTGTGATATTATTATAAATAGTGTTACAATAATACATGGACAATAAAGAAATGATATTTAACATTTATAGAGCCTATTAAGTGTAATGTACACATCCAATTTAGATTATGTAATGGATATCTATCTTTGGCATTATAGGCTTAGTCATCTTGACAAGAATAGGATAAATGGATTAGCTTGAGAGAAAAATCTCGACATCAATCATTGTGAATCATTGACAGCTTATGAATCTTGTCTCCTTAGAAAGATGACAAAGTCATCTTTTACTGAAAAAGATGAAGAAGCCGATAAAGTTCTAAGTCTCATACACAGTGATGTATGTAGACTTATGAACTAAAGTACCAAAGAAAGATGTTAGTATTTCATTACAGACGATCCATCTGGGCATGGGTGCGTCTAGCTTGAATCATTTAAAATGTTCAAACAATTCAATATGAAATAGAAAAATAAACAGGATATGGTATTAAAACTCTTCGATCAGATTAAGGAGATGAATACTTAGCCAATGAGTTTATGATATATCTAGAAGAGAATTGGATTCTCTTAATAGATTTCTTTTTGGAACACTATGTATCTGAAAGGAGAAAATTAAACTTTGTTAGACTTGGTTCAGTCCATGATAGGATTTACTTGTCTGCCTGCTTCAGGGTTATGCTCTTGTGGCTATTAGTTTTACTTTAAATTTATACCAAGTAAATCTATTGTAAAGACTTCATACGAAATATAGATCGGGCATAGACCTAAACTCTCTCACTTTCAGATTTGGAGTTGATCGACCTACGTCAAATATTTGCATACAGATAAACTTGGATCCTGATCCAATAGGTATTTAAGGGTGATTTATTCTACCATACTAAAGAGCATGAGATGTTCATCAGTAGTAAGGATATTTCTTTTAGAAAGGAGTTTCTTAAAGAAGGAATTGATGTCTGTAAAGTTGAACTTGAAAAAATTTGACTGGTAGAAAGGAACCAACGTAATCTAGTAAACCTACAGAATCAAATTTGATTAGATCAAATTCAAAGCCTATTAAGTGTCACCTTTAAGGAGATCTAGTAGAGTACCGTATTAGCTGGACAGATACTTCAGTATCTAGGTTCGAGATGGCGATCCGATTGAGCTTGATGAGAACAATAAGGATCCGATCATCTATAGGAATACAATGTAGTGATCTGACTATGAGAAGTCGCTTGGAGGCATATAATCCAAATTGAAGTCTATGAAAATCAATAGTATATGGATACTAGTTGATTCACCTGAAGGGATAAAATCCATTGGGTATGAATGAATTTTCAAAAGGATCAGTGTAGCGCAGACGGAAAGGTAAAGACCTTAATGTCTGTTTGGCTATTATCTCAGTTTTCGAACATACGTTCTAAACGTATATCTTTGTTATGAACAAAAATAAACCTTGTATTTATAATTGGGCAAAATATTTTGTAGTGTTATTTTTTGTGATGTTTAAGGATGAAATTTTCTTAATCAGGAATGACATTCCAGCATTACAAGGAATAAAAATTTAGCTATCATCTTATTTCTCCATGTATGAGATCAGACATTGTATACTCACTAAAGGTAGTGAGTAGATACCAGTCTGATCCAAGTGAGAGCCACTAAAAGATTATATAGACAATCCTTAAGTATTTAAAAAATACTAAGATTTAGTGACTCAAATATGAAAGTACTGACTTAAAATATATAGATGTTTTAATTTCAGTCAAAACAAGATGACAACAAGAGAATGTTGGGTCATATTCTAATTGTAGGAGTAATCTGCTGGAAAGGTTCCAAGTAGTATATTTTAGCCTATTTAGTTAGTGATGTAGAGCACATCGTGGTATATAATGCTGTCATATAAGCTGCGTAGTTGCTGAGGTTCATTAGCTGGTTCGGAGTGGCACCCTCTACCAATGGTCCAGTCCTATCATAGCACTAGAGCCATAGCTCAGGCTAAAGAACCAAAGGACAAGCATATTCTACATCGCTTTCATTTTAGATATTAGATCTGAGTGATGTCGATCTTTGAAAGATCGATGTAAAAGGAGAACTTGACCAACCCATTTGCTAAGGCCTCAGAACAAAGGAGTTCTACGAACTCAGTGGAAGATAGGATATTTGATATCATTTTGATTGGCTTTAGTACAAGTGGGAGTTATTAAAAAATATGTTCTAAAGTCAATCATCTAAGTGGTAGATGATTGAAATTAGTATATGAATTATCTAATAATAATAGTTATTTGGTTGATTCATCATATAAGTTTTATCTTTCTTAAATGAACTTCTAAATTATGATGAAGTCCTTAGAACCACAATCAATCAATAAAGAAGAATTTATCAGATGGTTCTTAAATTATTCACGATCAAATGATAAGTTATTAATAAGGATGATAACTTATCGAGTGTAGGTTGTTGTATACCATATGCATTGGTTGTCCTCGTAACCAAGTGATGTGGAGACACTGGTACGATATTCAGATAAGATGTAGGAGTACATCTACATTGAATGTTATCAATGTACCACTCTACTGTCAAGAGTAGCTAGCTAAGACCAATGGATATAAGTGTTCCTCCGATCTGAGATCATCATGGTGACTTGCAAGCAACTCACTATACTTTAGTGTCGGACTGCCTGTATTTTTAATATAAGTTCGAAAGATTTTTGAATACAGTCAAGTACTTATAAAGTCGATGTGTGAGTCAAGATAGGATTGAACACTCTTGATTAACTTCATAAATAGAATGACTCGCTGTGTTTCAATTTAGCAAAATCTAGACCTAGGTAATCCTCGTGAGGTGTCATGAGATTTGTAAAATTTTGAGACATAATAGAGATGACTTGTATGAGTGTTTGATAGTATACTCGAAGTTATCTTGAGCATTATTGATCATAGGGATAAATTATACAGTAACCATGGGCCAGAGTTCTAAGAATGTTGCTTTGCATATATTTGACCTTTTCGGACGTCGGAAACCATTGCTAGATGGTAACTTCGATCAATACAGAAATTGATTTTTATGTTAGCAACTTAAGTTCGAACCTATAAGGTCATACATATTAGAGCTTGTAATCTAATCAGATGGTTGATCGACGATTGAGAATCGTTCTAAGGTCAATCCATCAATATGATTGATGTTTGACCTAATGCAAGTGTTGCAGGAGGATCGATCAGCAAATAGATTGCTAATCGACTCAATTTGATTGAGTAATCGGATTGAGATCAAGTCTAATTGAATCTAATTCAATTAAAATTAGTTTGAATTTAATTAGATTAAGTCTAGTTGATTTATTGGATAAGCCAATTGCAAGAAAGAATAATTTCTTATTTGACTAGGACTTGAGTGCACCTAATTCCTAACTGAGTTAGGATTTAAATCAAAATTAAATATGATTTAATTTAATTTAATTTAATTTAATTAGACTCTTAATTAGACTAAGATGATCCTTAATTGGATTGTATTTAATCTAATTTAAATAGAATTTAAATTGGGTTCAAACCTATTTTGACCTAGTCAAACAAGAGGAGTTTCAGTTGGACTGGGACTCTCTCTCTCTTTTCTTGCACCTAAGAAAGCCCACACCCACACTTTATTTTCAGAAGTTAATGTAACTTAGTTACATGCCTAAGAATGATTTTCCATGCCCCATAATCTAGAGATTTTGGAATAAATTTTGAATTGGTCAAAATTGGAAAGTAGTTATGCATGGGATTCTATTTGATAGAGCCCTTAAAACCTAAAACTCTATCTCTCTCTCTATGGAAATAAACTCCATGCCTCCCATATTGTTGTGTGCCTTTTTCCCATCCTTTTAGGAATGTTTTTGGATGGGGTGGCATCCAAAAGTTGGACACCACCAAGAGTCCTTTTAAGATGAGTCTTTGACCTAGTCTTTGGTTGTTAACCCATGCCACTTTTCAAGGCCCTTTGAGGATGTGATAAATTTTAGAAAAATCATAAAAAATTAGAGAAAAAGGAGGAGAAGGCATGGGTGATTTGTGGTGCCAAGATTCTTGGAGAAGATCCTTCAACTAAGATATGAAAGGTTGATGTCTTGAAGAGACAAGGTAAGAGAAGATTATCTTCTCTTTATTTTTTTATGTATTTTTCTTCTTATTTATTCTTTATGATTTTTATATGATAAAAATTTGAGAGAGAGAGAGAAATAGGGCGTGGGGATAAGTGCTCCAAGTTGTTGAAGCATGATGTTCTTTTGGACATGATTTAATCATATCCTGATGAGAGAAGGAGAAGAGAAGTAAGGTCTTCTCTTAGGGTTTCTTGAGAACCCTTCTTCTCCTTATTTTTGTAGAAATTTTTTTGAGTAAAAATCAAAGATGTTAGATCTAGAAACATAGAAAAAATC
The DNA here is from genome assembly GCA_006176705.1 of Cocos nucifera. Lineage (NCBI taxonomy): Eukaryota > Viridiplantae > Streptophyta > Magnoliopsida > Arecales > Arecaceae > Cocos > Cocos nucifera. Next base: position 2,196,943 of record QRFJ01000076.1, read on the forward strand.
TAGAGAAGAAGATCTCCTCTTGTCCTAGCATAGAAATATTTTTAGGACATCAATCATTGATGTCTTGAAGGAGAAGATTTATTTTCTCTTAGAATTTATTTTTTCTTATTTTATTTTTTGATTTATGGGAGATCCAAGGGTTGGATACCTTTCTTACTCCTCCTTATATTCTTTATCTCTTGGAGTGTCCAAGAGATCCGAAGAACATGTATTTGATTAACCATCAGGAGGGATCCGCGAGAAGCTAACACTTCGAGCAGATCTTCATTTGAAGAACCTTCGATCTATGTTGCGGGTTTGTATGGATCATCAGTAGAGGCTAAACGCATATACGGCTCTAAAAGCAACAACAAAAATCAACCATGGAGTTCTCGATCTGTGCAAAGGTAAGAGATCTGATTCCTTGATAACCTAGATATGATCTAGGATTAGATCTAGAATTATTCTATATCTAGGTATTGATTTGATTAATATCATTTATGATTAATTTAATTTTAGATTTATATTTGCATCATGACTTGTTATAGATGCTTGGTGTAGGATTTTGTAATCTGATTACATGCATATTATAGATTAAACTATTTAATCTATGTCTTCTGCTGCTTTAATTTTGAAAAAATTTTGAAATCTATGCATGAAACCTTGCATGTTTCCCAACAAGAGATTCAGGGAGGGAGGCAGGAGGCGGTCGGAGGGAGAGACAAGGTGGTGGGAGAACCAAATTGGGGGAGAGGAGCATGGCAAGCTGAGGTTTCAAGAAGGTAGGAGGTTGGGAGCTTGCACCTAAGGGCTTAGGGAAGCGGGAGGTGGCTAGGGATTCGGGGAGGTGAGCTAGGTGCAACCAGGGGGAGACGGCCAAGGGGAACTGCCAATTGGGGGAGAAAGGTGGTGGTGGGGCAACTGAAGGGCCGAAGGTTCAAAGAGATAGAAGGCGGTCGAGGGTTTGGGGAGGAAGGCAAGAGGCAGTCGAGGGGATAGAGGGGGTGGCAAGGGAAACAAACGATAGGGGAGAAGAGGGTGCAGCCATGGGAAGATGGTCGGTAGCTTGCATCCGAGGGCTCAAGGAGGCAGAAGGCCGAGAGCTTGCGTCCGAAAGCTCGGAGAGGTGGGCTGGGTATAGCCGAGGGGAGATGGTAGGGAGCTCAAGAAGGTGAGAGACAGTTGGAGGCTCAGAAAGGTGGGCCAGGTGTAGCCAAGGGGAGGCCACTGATCGAGGGAGAGAGGGGGTGGCGAGGGGACCGAAGGATGGGGAGAGAGTGGTGGTGGTGGGGGATACAAATACTAGAGGGCAGGGGGTTGGTGGAAAAATGAAGACGTGGTGGATGGTGGGATGGGAGAAAATAAGGGGATGGTGGGTGGTGGCATAGGGGAAAACAAGGACACACGATCAGGTAGGAAAAAATGAGGGCGAAAAGATTATTAGCGACGGTAATTTTCATTGCTAATAATTTTTTTTCATCACTAATATGAAAAATATTATTAGCGACGATAGATGCCATTTGTAATAATATTTTCATCACTAATAATTATATTTTTAATATAATATTATTTTAATTATAAGCGATGATATTCTTGTCGTCGTTAAAACCATTGCTAACACAAATTTTTTTAACATTAACTATTTTTTTCTCCTAAGTCATTTTTTGGATGGTTAAAAATTAATATTTGATTTTATTAAATTTTTAAACTTAATTAATTTATATATTAAGTCCTAATTAATTTAAATTAGATTTAATTTAATTAGGTTTAACTTAATTTGAGGCTAATTAGATTTTAATATTTCAAGTAAAACTTAGATTCAAAGTCTAATTGAATTAAGTTTGACACGATTTTGAATTGAATTCGAATTAGATTTAAATTAAATTCAAATCGAACTCAAATTATAAATTATTTTTTATAATTAATTTAAATTATATTAAATTTAATTAAACTTAAATTAGTTTGAATGTAATTGAATTTTATAGTCTAATTAGGACTTGAATTCAAAGTTCAATTGAATTAGGTTAGATAGAATTTTGAATTGAATTCGAATTGAGTTTCAATTACATTTGAATCGAATCTAAATTAAAAAATTATTTTTTAATTGATTATAATCGAATTAAATTTAATTAAGCTTGACATAATATCAAAGTAATTTTTTATTATCCATGTAGGACTTTGATTTTAAAGTCTAATTGAATTAGGATTGATAAATTTTCTAAATGAATTAGAATCGGATTTGAATTAGATTCGAATTGAATCCAAATTAAAAATTATGTTCTCCTAATTGATTTAAATCAACTTCAATTTGATTAATCTTGACTTAATTTAAGATCAATTAGGTTCTATAATCTATATAGGATTTGGATTCGAAGCCTAATTGAATTAGATTTGATAGGATTTCAAATTAAATTTAAATCAAATTTTAATTGAATTCAAATCAAATTTAAATTAAAAATTATTTTCTTCTTATTATTTAAATTAGCTTAAATTTAATTAGGCTTGACTTAATTTGAAAGTAATTGGATTTTACTATCAGGTAGAACTTGAATTAAAAGTCTAATTGAATTAGAATTGATAGAATTTTAAATTAGATTTGAATTGAATCTAAATTAAAAATTAATTTTTTTAATTATTTAAATTAAATTAAATTTAATTAATTTTAATTTAATTTGAGACTAATTAAATTTTATAATCTAAGTAGGACTTAGATTCAAAGCTTAATTATATTAGGTTTAGCAGAATTTCGAATCGGATTCGAATTGGAGTCAAACTAGTTGTGGATTATTAGCGACTGCAAATATGTCATCGCTAATGCCATCACCAATAATATTTTAAATAATTTTTTTTTAAAATTATTAGCAATGGTAGGTTTTCTTTGCTAATATCCAAAAATATCATCGTTAATTTTTATTTTATGTTTAAATATTATAAAAAAATTTAAAAATTTTAAATAATTTTAGTGATGGCTTGCACCATCGCTAATAATAATATAGCCATCTTTAATAGTTTATTATTAGTGACAACACTATTTTTGTCACTAATAATCTAAAGATGATACTATTTTTGTCACTAATAATCTAAATTTATCATTATTATTTTTTTATTTAAATATTTTAAAATAATTTTTTTATTTTTAGAGATGGCCATTGTTGTCACTAATAATTTAATTGCCATTGCTAATATTATTAGCGATAGCTTTTTTTTGGTCGATGTTGTAGTGGCAAAAAATTTTGTTAACGATGGAGATTTTTATCGTTGCTAATATTATTATTAATATCTAATTTTCTTATAATGTACCTTCTTCATGCCTATCGGTGCCAGCCCACCTACTTGCTATCCCACCATGGCTCCCTTTTTCTTAGTAAATGTCGATCCCGATCGCTCCACCCTCCTCACTTTTTTTCATACTTTCTCCAAATTTTTGATGACTATTAAATATAGAGATTTAGCTTTCAAATCAATAGAGTACCATACTTTATTTAGAGATAATTTATTAAGTTTAATCTAATCTGATCTAATGGATCGATTCAAATCTCGAAATATATTATTTTTAAAAATAATAAAAATATTATTTTTTAAAAAATAAATTAGTATATTATTATTTTTAAAATTAAAAAATAATATGTTATCTTTTTAAAATAATCAAATCTCGAAATATATTATTTTTAACAAAATAGTAAAAATATTTTTTTAAAAAAAATTAGTAAGTCATTATTTTTAAAATTAAAGAATGATATGTTATCTTTTTAAAATAATAATAAATTAATATTTTTTTAAAAAATATTATTATTATTTTTATAATATTTTATTTTTTTAAAAAAATATTTTGTTAAAAAATATTTTTCATCACTTATTTTTTTTCTATTTTTATTTTTAAAATATTATTTTTTTTCATATTTTTATTTTTAAAATATTATTTAAAAATAATATTTTGATTCAACGTGACATAACTAAAGGTATCTAAGACGCTTAGATGGCAACACCATAATATTCCTCCATAGAGTATTATTATTATATATATATATATAAAATAAAGTATTATTATATATATAATAGATAATATATATTATTTTATTATTATTTAAAAATAATATTTTGATTTTATGTGGTATAACTAAAGTCATTTGAATGCTGAGATGATAACAACATAATATTTATTTATAAAATATTATTTTATATATATAATAGATAATGGATGTGATTGCTGCCTAACTACGGCTGGACTTCTATATCAGTTTGGTCAGACTTTGGTGGGTCATGCTCAGCTCTCCAAAAACAAAGGATCCTAACCCTTTTATATTGTATAATTGTATTACAGTCAATGCCAGATGAATCGGCATTGGTCCAAATGGCATCATGCTGCCTTATTCGACTATTCATCATGTGCGCAGGTCTAATCGTGCGCGTCGGTCGCCATAAGAAATGGGAGAGACTCAACGGATTTTCCCTCTTTCTTGTTAACAGGCAAGAGCTCTAGATCATGCTTGGTGTGTTTATGGGTTCTTGGAACTCGGTTGTTTTAGAGACCAATTGTAGTCTCTAGATAAACAAAAACAGGCGGAACATGGCGAAAAACTGTTTGTTGGACTGGTCCACTGGACCTGATCCAACCAATAATTTCTGTATCTAACGACACGTCGACCTCGGGCCTTCTCACCTTGCGGATTCCTCAAGTCGTGTGAACCTAGGATACGGTAAAACACGGATCCCCTGCAGTGCGCGCTGGCGTCCATCACAAGATTATGGCCATCAACCAACACGCACGTGCGCTCCTCCAGTAGTTGACTTTGCTTACATCCGTAACCGTGTTGCACCGCGTTTAAGACGCTGCAAAGAAAGCCCGCGAAGCCAGGACCATTGACCTACTCGTGAAGGCGGCAAATCTCCCATGCCCTAACTTGCGGGCTACGCAACGGATCCCAACCTTCCTCTCAAGTTTCCAACTCCTATATAAACCCATCCAACCTAGTCCTGATATGCTTCGGATTCCTCCACGCCAAACTTGCCGTTGAAAGGGCCTTGAAAATGTCCAACGTCCCTACGTCTCTCTGCGACTCCTCTCTCACCCTCTTCCAACTTGCTATCTCCAGCTCCGATCCTTGGCCTTTCTCTCTCTAAACCTCTAACCTTTTCCTCTCCCAACTTCACAGCTTTATATATATAATTTCTTTCTTCTTGGCTCCTGTCCTCTTGGTTCTTCCGATTCGTTTTTTTCCGACTTGGAGATTTTTTACTTTTCTTCCAAGGATGGGAGGTGAAGAGAAGTATCATCATTTACAACACCACCAGAATCACCATCGTTTGCTAAGCTTTCACCTCCATGCGCTGCACCTGGGCCACAGGCACGGGCATGAGAAGGGAAAGAGTCCGGCGACGATGATGCCACCGAAAGGGTGGATGGGGATAATGGTGGGGCAGGAAGGGGAGGAGAAGCAGCGGCTCGAGGTGCCGGTGGAGTATCTGAAGCACCCGCTCTTCATGGGGTTGCTGCACCAGGCGGAGGAGGAGTTCGGATATGAGCAGAACGGAGCCATCACCATTCCCTGCGGCGTCGATCACTTCCGCCATGTCCAGGACATCATTGACCGTGACTCCGCCGCCGCTCACGACCACGGCCACCACCCTCACCTTGTCTGCTGTTTCGGGGCTTGAAGATTTCCTATTGGTTTACCTTTTTTGGTTAAATTTGTTGTTGGAATTTTGGAAGTGAAGGAGTATTGATGATGATGAAAACTTGTGTACAGACGCGAAGATACATTTATATTCCTCTTTACAATAAAAAAAAAAAAAAAAACCCTTCATATTCTTCTTTAGCATTGTTATTAATATTACTGTTTTTTTCCAAGATATCATCATCTGTTGCCGTTGGTGATTGTTTGACGTTTTCTTTTTCCTTCTTTTATCTACGTAGATCTTACAATATACATAGAAAGTAATCTGGGATTTTGATCTTTTCGCACGCGGAAACTTTAGCTATCCCTATCGACAGTAGGATTGGTAACACAACGGATCTTTGTGATTGTGCATAGCGTGATATGCCCTTTTCTTTTCAGTTTTATCATGATAAATATGTAGATACTTGAAATTAGTGGCATCTAAATAACAATATAACGACGAGTTACAGGAAACAAAATTTGGGTTCAGAACAAAGAGAAAGAACTTGGAAGAACATTTTAATCCCAAAAAAATTGCATTCAACAATTTCTTCTATGTACTGCGAAATACAGTACAAAACATTAACAAAATTGAGTCATCTGGATCGAAAACTTTGTTCCCAAATTCAATCACACCATATGATGTTCACTTGGAGTCCAACTTATTTTAGGATTGCCTACCAACTATAACGTAAATAGTGATTTACAAATATTCACCTGTAAATGAAGTTATGATGATTGGGTTTGACAGAGACCTAAAATGTTACAAACATAATTAATCCAAGTTAGGATTCCATAATCTTCTTATGCACAGCTTGTACGATAATTGCGATAACCAAACCCAGCACAAAAACCAAACCCAGCACAAGAAAAAAAAAAAAAAGAAAAAAAAGAAAGAAAGGCTAGCACGTTTGCACGTGCTGGGGAATGTTGACCATGAACAGAACTTCTGAAAGAGTTCTTATTGCCCGTCTGATCAAAACTCCAAATTTGATTTGGAGTCAAATTCTAAACTATCTTGCCTCCGTTTAGTCCTCTATTTGAAGGGGATCTGATTCTCCCTTGTAGTCGACAACCTCAGCGAACTATTGCCTCCTTTCTTCCCAAATCATTTTTAGGAAACACTTTGATTAAGCTCATTGTATTCACTGAAAATCTGGGTCAACCATCGCTGCAAATAAGGTAAGGGTCCTAGAATCTTTCACTAATCCTTCTCATTATTTTCAGCCTTTAGAAGCTTTGATTTCGGCCGGCTATCGCTAGATTTTTCTTAAAAAATTGAGCCTCTGATTTTTCCTTCTTTTAATGAACTTTCATGGATTTTTCTGGCTCTGAAATTTGCTGCCAATCACTGGGAAGGACTGTACCACTATGGCCTCCACCATCTCTAGCCAAAAGTCACTATTGGTGAGAGGCTCCGTTGTTTGGAGAAAGAGGGGCAATAGAGTCCTTTGTTCCCTAAGGAACTAGGAGAAGAAAAGAAGAAGAAAAGCAAAAAAAAAAAGAGAAACAAAAGAAAAAAAAAAAAAGAATGAAGAGAGTCTCTCTCTCTTCTTTCTTTCTCTCACCTTCCTTCTTTTTCTTATTTTCTCTCTATAATTTTCTCTCTCTAGAATTATTTATCTTTATAGAGTTTTCTCTCTCTAAGGTTAATTCAGTGATGGACTTTTTTTTGATGATTTTGATCGAACTTAGTGAAGGATCCTAATCCACGGTCATCGGATATGATGCCAGCACCTATCTTAATCAGATCTGGATATATACCATTAGATTTGATCATTCATAATTTTTGTTGAATCATTTGTACACTAATTTAATTATTATTTGATTAAATCATCTTGATCGGATCAATCAGAATGTTGGACAGTATCGTCTGATCCATCAAGTTTCATCTAGTTAATTTCTCTCTCTTCTAATATTCTCTTTTTATATATTTTATAAATTCAGTGAACCCGACTTGTGGCTTTTGAATCTAAGTTGACCGATAGACAGATCACCCTATTAATCGGATGGCATGTCTATACCATCCAAGTTTTTATTAAATATTGTAAGACTTGGCCTTTATTAGTATTTATCGAATCTTTTAATGTTAGGTCATCCATACTGAATAAAATTATTTGATCAAATTGATCCTTGATTACCAAGTGATATAATGACCTATACCTTGACTTTTGTTAGACACTATTAGTTTAAACACCTTTGATATCCATTGAATAACCTATATCATAATCTAACTATGATTAGATAAAATTATTTTAGTTGGACCAACAGGGATGTTGGATGCTATTGCTTTTGTCAGTCTTATAAGGCTATCAAAATTTAGAATTTTTATTAGTTATAGCTTAAAACTAATAGAAGAATATATTTTGAATAATAAATTTTGAAGAATATTCTCAGGATTGATTGAATCTGTCTATTCATTATTAAAAAAATAAAGTATGAAGAAGAAATTTTGCTATAACTTTCATCATATCATTTATTGAGTAGTTTGTCTCCTTTTATAGAGAAAAAATATTACAAGAAAAGCGTATGACTATCAGCTAATGATACAAAGTTAAGGAGAAAATAAAATATTCACCAAGCCTTTCTATTTTGGTTTATTTCGTTGCTGATCTTCGGAATCCTCTGCATGGTTGGCGCAATCTATATGTTTGGCATGATTTGGTTCCTTTATTGGCACAATCTACAAGACTGGCATGATTTGCATAGCATGGTTGGCATCATTTGGTTTCTTTACATCCCCTCTTAAGCTGATGGCGGAACAATAGTAAAGCCCAAGCTTGGTTCTTAGATCCTGAAAGACTTCCTTGGATAAGGACATCATAAAAAGATCAGCCAACTAAAAAAAGAATGGAACATGGCATGTTACGAGATGACCAGCGGCATCTTTCCTCTAACAAAATGATAATCCAACTCGATATATTTTGTACGAGCATGAAAAACTAGATTAATAGTCAAGTAAAGAGTACTAATGTTATCATAGAAGAGCTAAGGTAGTGCAAGCAGAGGAATATGGATGTCATGCAAGAGATAAGAAATCTAAGTAATTTTAGCTATAATGACAACCATTGCATGATACTCAGCATCCGAACTAGAGTGAGCAACTATAGCTTGTTTCTTCAAACTTCAAAAGATACAATTAGAACAACAAAAAAATGCAATAATCAGTAGTGCTTCTACGAGTGTCAGGACAATCTATACAATCGGAGTCAAAGAACCCATAAAGAGAGAGTAGTGAAGAAGAGAGAAAGCGAACACCATAATCGAAAGTAGTATTAAGATAGCGTAGGATGCTCTTAGCAGCATGAAAATGAGCATATATAGGTGGGGACATGAAGATGCTAGCAAACCATATTGACCACATAGACAATGTCTGGCTATGTGAAGGTATGGTACTACAAGGCCTCAACCAAACTACAAAAAGTAAAGAAATCAATGGCCTCACGATCGGAGTAGTGACTAGAATCTTTAACAACAATAGGAGTAGAGATGGAAGAATAAGTACTCATCCCAATTTTTTGAGCAAATTTGAAATGTACTTTCTTTGGGATAAGAAAAGTCCTCCTGAGAAGTGAGTGACCTCAAAGCTAAGAAAGTAATAAAGAAATCTGAGATCCTTAAGAGAAAATTCATGATCTAAATATTATAGTAAATCCTGAATAAAGTTGTTCTCATTTTCTGTTACAAGGATGTCATCAATATAAATCAGAAGGAGAACCATAGTACCATGAGAGTGATAGACAAAAAGAGATGGGTCAGCTCAATTGCAGTAAAATTCAATATCTAAGAGAAATTGAGAGAGACGATCAAATTAGGCCCGAGGTGCCTGTTTGAGTCTATAAAGAGACCACTATAGCTTGCAGATAAAGGAAGGAAAATGAGAGTCCATAAAATCCAGGGGTTGTTCCATGTAGATAGTTTCCTTTAGATGACCATGGAGGAAGGCATTCTTAATATCTAATTGACAAATCTTCCAATCTTAACAGAGGGAGAGAGCCACCACCAATCTTATGGTGGTGTGTTTAATTATTGGACTAAATATTTCATCATAATCAACAGCAGATACTTGAGAGAAACTTTGAGTAACTAGCCATGCTTTATAGCAATCAATAGATCCATCTTCTTTATATGTCAGTTGAAAATCCTATTTAGAATCTATAACATTAGTAGACGAATGTCAAGGCACTAGAGTCTATGTTTGATTTGCTTCAAGAACTGCCAATTCTTCCTTCAGAGCAGCAATCCACTAGTCATTCTTTATCGCAGTCTTCTAAGTTCGGGACTCCTGTTTGGCAGTAAAAACATGAAAAGAGTCCAACGGCTTCAAGGTTGGATTTAGCTGAGCCTTATGACGAGTGACCATGGGATGAGAGTTGAGAAATGGTGGAGCTAGTGGGAGTTCCACAGTTAGCAAACTAGAAAACCCATCATAATTGTAATGACCATCGGAAGATGAAGCAGATGCATTTGAAAAAGAGTCAAAAATGGAAGTAGAGTCGATGAAGCTAGTGAGAGTTCTTAACAACAAAACCAAGAGTTCTATGATCGGAGATGCAAGAGAAAGATCATTAGAAGACACCAAGGGACTGATGAAAATAACAAAATTTTTCTCAGGAAGTTCATCAGCTGCAAGGGTAGGAACAGAAACTGAATTGATCTCAAAAATTAGAGAATCAGTACAAGAGGAGGATGTAAGTAGTAACATAGACTCGAGCATGGTAGAGGATGATCCCGCAATAGAAGGAAGCCACTCATTCAGATCAAGAAACACAACCATATCAAGATTTGTTGTAGAGCAATTTGAAGAGTGGCCATGTTTAAAAGGAAGATATTGCTCATCAAATACTACATGCTGGGAGGTGAACACTTGCTTTGTTTTTGGGTCAAGACATCGATATCCTTTATGTCAAGGATTGTACATAATTAAAATGCAAGGATATGTTTTCTTAGCAAACTTGGGAGGGAGAGAGTGGCACAAAGATGGATAACATTGACACCTAATAACACGTAAGCCTTTATAAGTAGGAGTACAGCCATAGAGATGCTGATATAGACTTTGATTATTAAGACAAGGAGTGGGCAGCCGATTAATTGGATAAGCTGCTGAGACAAAAATTTCAACCCACAAAGAGAGCAGCAAATTTTCATGAAATATCATTATGAGTGCTATTTTGACCAAGTGTTCGTGCTTATGTTCAGAGACACCATTTTGCTCTAGTGTGCTAGAACACGATACTTGTAACTGAATACTACTATGGAACAAGTGAGATAAGAAAATAGTAGAATTATATTCTCCTCCACCATCACATTGAAAAATCTTAATAAGTCTATCAAATTGATTTTGAACAAGCTTCTAGAACTTGAGAAAGTAATAAAAAATTTAGATTTATTTTTTAGTGGAAAGACCTAGATAAAGCATAAAAAATCATCAATAAAGAGAACATAATAATGAAGCCCTTGAACTGAAGTAACAGAAGCTGGACCCTATAAATCACTATGAATTTTATCAAGCGAAAAGTTAGAAATGGTATTAGATAAAGAAAATGAGAGTTTACAACTTTTACCCATCTGATAGCTAGTATAAATAGACAAAGTTGTAACCCAATGACTGATGTCTAAGAGCTTATTATTCTTCATGAGAAAAAGTTTTGAAATTGACATATCCCAACTGATCATGTCAGATAGTCCAGGTAGTAGCTTGTTGCTGAATGAAATTGAAAGCTTGATGAACATCATCTTCTAAAGAATACAGCTTGCCTTGCTTAGTTCCCTTTGCCAATATCATGTTGTTTCGATCCTTGATAAGAAAGCCAGATGAAGAAAATTCAATGGAGCAAGGATGATTAGTTATTAGTTTACCAACAGAGATAAGATTTTTTGTCAAATTAGAAACAACAAGCACGTCATTAAGTAGCAATTTACTATCACTAGTATTGACACAAGCATTCCCAACGTGAGTGATAGGCAAGCCTTCTCCATTACCAACATAAATGAGATCATCGCCCTTATAAGGTTGAGAGGTAATAAGATAACCTGAATCATTTGTCATGTGTGTAGTAGCACCGAAATCAATATAAAATATGGAATCATCATTGATTGTAGTTGCTTGAGATGTCAAGGCAATAGGAACATCATCGAACTGGTAGCAGTAATCATAGCAATACCAATAGTTGAGAGCAGCATGATTGGCACGTCCACAAATTTGATAGGTAATGCCATTAGACAAATATTTCATTGATGAGGGTATTGCTTGTGAAGATGATGAAGACATGTTAGACCATGACTGATTACTGAAAAGACATCCTACTTGCTAAAAATTATTTGAAGGTGAGGGACAACCTGCTGCTTGCTGTTGAAACCCACGACCACAAGATATAAAGGAGTCTTGGTTCCCTCATCACTTGTGACCTCTCTGGCTAAAGAAAACCTATGCTTTATTAATAAAATTGCATTTTTCATCATGTTGAGCATGAATAGTTTAATCATGACTTTGTAAGGCAAGATAAAATTATGAAAATGTTGGATATGGAGGTTTTGTGAGCATAACAATATGAAAGTTCTGATATTTCGGGCCAAGTCCTCTTGAAAATTGGAATACCATGTCAAGATTTGACAAAGGCTTGTTAATGGCAGCAAGGTTATCATAGATTTCTTTAAACCGACAATAGTATTCTTCAATTATTTGGGAGCCCTTTGTGATAGTCATAAGTAAATTCTTCAAATTTGCTTCTTTCTTTGTTATTGTTGGAAGAAAATATTTGTTAGCGTAGAAATCCATTAGGACGCCAGAGGTAGCTGAAGTTGGGAAGGTGAGGCCGATGGAACTTGCAAAACAAAGTCCAAATCAGAGGTGGGAGGCTCCGGCAAGACCCTCCAATGCTCAAGTCAGTTCTTCGATCAACTAGAATGGAGTGTTCAGAAAATAGAGAAGTTGAGTGATGGAAAAAAGAAGAGAGCTTGGAAAAAATGTATCTGGATGGTTTCTTTTACAGATGAAAAGTGTAACAAACTGATAATGACAGCCATAACCATCTGGTAGTGAGCCACTCAGGCCATATGGAGTGTCTAATATGAGTTAAGTTATCATTTGTCATAACTTGCGGATGTTTGAGATCTATTTGTCAGAGTTCCAACGTAGGTCGAAGACTTCTATGTATATAGCAAACTCATTGCCAGTTGAGTTCGGTCGGGATGATGTCTTGTGATTTTAAAGAATTCAAAAGTTTTTCAGATTGTGTGCAGGTAGATGCCTCTTAAATTGGGATCTGAAGCACCGTGCTCCATCCTTCGTAGAGCAGTTGTCATGAATCAGTAATTTGATGAGGTTCTTTTGGAGGGCTTCGATTGATAGGTGTAATATAGGCTAGGTAGGTCCATGACTAGCTGGAAGAAGCTCATCCTGAAAGATATTTGAATGGGAGGATTTTTGCTGAAGAAAGCATGACTGAAAGGAGTATGTCCGAAAGGAGTCTGCTAGAAGGAGCACTATTGGAGGGAGCACGATCGAAGGAGTTCGTTCGAAAGGAGCATGACTAGAGGAGTTCGTCTGAAAGAAGCGTGACTGGAGGAGTTCATCCAAAAAAAAATGATGGAAGGAGTCTGTCCGAAAGGAGTACAACTGAAGGAGTTTGTCTAGAAGAAGCATGACTGAAGGAGTTCGTCCTGAAGAAGCACGATTGAAGGAGTTCGTCCGAAAGGAGCATAACTGTAGAAGTTTATCTGGAAGAAGCACGACTGGAGAAGTTCGTTCGGAAGGAGCGTGACTGGAGGAGTTCATCCAGAAGAAGCGTGACTAGAGGAGTTCATCTGGAAGAAGCACTACAGAAGGAGTTCATCTAGAAGAAGTTCATTCAAAAGAAGTTTGACAAGAAAGAGGCATTTTTCGTGATACATGACTTCAATTGTCTTCAAAACTCATCACCAATCAAGCTCGAGGGGGTGGAACTTTAGTTTCGTCATTCATTCTAAGTTAAGAAGCAAGGTTAGTTAAATAATAATTCTTTTTTTACCATTCATGACCGCCTGGCCAGGTTTCATTATGCCTTTCGACAAGTTCTGTGGTATGGACTTATAGTTGGGAGGATTGGCAAATTTCTTCGGAATGAGGGTTGGCAACTAAGGACTTTGGTGGGATCGTTTTACCTTCAATACTTGTTTTCCTACTTCCGAGTTTGAAGTTCGAATGAAGAAAGTATAGAAAAATTATTGCAGTCGAAGTCCTTTGTTAGCTTTCTGCTCTTGGAGAATGAAACTTTTTGGCTTTTTTGAATTGGTGACGAGATTTCTTAATACACGAATGACCCAAAAAGATACATCCATTTTGAAAACTCATCCAGCATGGAGCTCTATGTATGGCATGATAAATTCCCTGTTAGGCATCAAAGATGGGCACGATGGATGGGACATGCGGTAGGTCGAAACTTATGAAGGATGATCTGCAATCATAACCGCCTTAAGCTCCTTGGGATATTTAAGCTCGCCTTCTTCCTCCGGGGCTTCACTTTGCCTGAGTTCATATTTGTCTTCCTCCTATTTTCATCTCCCTCCTGCTTGAGAGTTTTGGCTTCTTCCACAACTTTCTCTAGTCCCAGGCGCTTCCCTAATCGACTTCTATCATGCCCATTGCCTCGTTACTCTTTCCAATTAACTTAGGTTAGTTCCACAATCTTTTCTTTGATCATTTCTGTGTCTTTTGCATTTTGTCCTTTTAGTTTCTTCAAGAAGATTTTGTGCCTTATTTTTCTTGCTTTTTGAGGATTTTTCTAAGTTCAGTTTGATCCATATGCCTATCGAGGAATCCTGGTCGATTTGTTCTAGGAGTCCGGCTTATCCAACCTTGATGGATTCCAGCCCTAAGAAAATCGAGCCTATAGAAGCACCTTGTCCACCCTTCATTCTTGATACCATCCCTCGCACACTTCATCACGAAAATCTTTCTCTAATAAGAATTTTACATGGGATCCCTTCTGAATACAAACTTGAACTCTCTAGACCTAGTGACCGAGCTTGCTCCCCCCTATGATTTGCTTTTGCTTGTATATAGAAGCTCTTCGTACTGGACTAAGACTTCCTCTCCCTCCTTTTGTGGTCACTCTCTTCCACTTTTTAAATATTTTTCTTGCTTTCATGGTCCCTAATTCTTTTAGGTTTGTCATAAGTTTTCTTTTCTCTGTATTTTGATCGAAGTCCGTCCAACCATCTCTTTATTTCGTAGTTATTACACCTTCAAGCACCATCCAACCACTAAGAATTGGTGGTACCTATCCCCTCAGGCCAGTAAGAAAGGGTTGCTTAAAGGTGCCCCTTCTTCCATTCATGACTGAAAGAAAAAGTTCTTTTTTGTCTCCTATCCATCTCTTAGTTTAGGACTTCCTCCTTGTAGAAAGCTGAGGAATTCAGTTCATCGGGCTCCGAGCTTGGAAAGGGACAATCTTGACTCTGCTAACAAGCTTAGAAATTATCAAGCCCCCCTTATGTTCGAGCTTCTAGAAGGTCAAACCTTATTCAATCTAGGCCTGAGTCCTTTCAATCCAAATGGTACACTTTTTGATTTCATAAGTCACGTTTTGATTTCTTCTTTTAATTTTAAATCTTTTTTTGTTGTAGAAATGGATGCGGTCGTGCTTCAGCAACTATCTAAGGGATTTTAAGCCCACAAAAGAAAAGGTGTCGTGCCTGCCGAGCCTTCAGAAAAGACAAGGGTTGATGCCTTAAGCTCCACCGCGCCCACTAATGTTGCCGCTACCCCTAAAATCATGACTGCCTCCGAGGCCGTGGCTCCTCCGACCTCCCTAAGCCTCCCAGATGAAGTCCCCACCTCAAAACCCCCTATTAAGAGGGTGATGGAGGTGGAGAAGAAGAAGAAGGAGAAGAAGAAATTGGCTGCTACGAAAATCCAGTGCAGGGTTGTCACCAGGGGATCAAACAATTCTGATGAGAATCTAGGAGAGAACCCCTTCAACAATACAAAAAATCATCAAAAAGTTGGTCGATGGATGTACCCTGCCCAAAGTTGTAGATAGGATTATTGAGACCAACCCAAGCAGCGCACCTGGAATTCTCTAGGGTCTTTCCTTGAGGTAAGTTGACCCATCTCTCTTTTTCCTTCATCCCTTCTTTAGCTTATCCATTACCTCTTCATTGACACAAGTCGCTTGGTCATTTTTCACAGATAGGACACCAGTTGATCGCTCATATCAAGGTGATGAACCGCATGAAGTCGGAGGTCGTGAAGGCTAAAGAAGATCATCAAGTCGAAGTCACATGCCTCCTTGAAGAGAAAGCTGAGGTCAATCATCTCCTCAAAGAGAGGTCAGCCAAGGTTGAAGGCCTTCGCTAGACTGCACGAGATGCCAAACAGGCTTTAGCGAGGGTGAAGGAGGAGCTGGCCCTCGAGGTTGAAAAGGAGGAAAAGATGGAAGCTGAAATGGCAGAGGAGTAGTGAACCATGGATTGGATTATGGAGGCCAAGGTCCAGGCCATGGAGGAATTCAAGATCTCCTCTAAGAGGAGAGATCTGAATGTCAAATTCAACCATGTGGCTTTTATCAAGAGATTCGAGCTTTGCGAGGGTAGGCTAGCTAGCAAGATCCCCAAGCTCGACCTCAGCTTCCTTATGGAAGGGGTTCTTGATAAAGAAGCAGGACCACCTACTGTCGTTGTTGACCTTCCCCATGCCGAGCTTGCCATCAAAAAGTTAGGGCCGATCGATGCTGTATCAAATTCCTCAACTGCTCTCCCAGAGGTCTGAGACCTCTCAATTTGTATTTTCTCTTTTCACCCATCTCTTTTCTTGTATTCGAGGAGCATTTTGATTAATGAAAATAAATTTACTTTAAGTTTGTATCTGGTGCACATGTTTTTTAGAATCCATCTAGTGAAGATAACCACACTTCGACTCCTCCTACCGATGCTACCCCGCAACCTCAGGGCCTTTCTTTGCGATCTGTCATTAAGAATATGAAGAAGGAGGTTCATCAAACTAAGAGAAAATTAAAGAAAGCAGAGGATGAGCTTCAAAAGTTGAAGAAGCATTATTCCGAAGCTATAATTGAAGTCACTCGTCTTTGTCAAATCTATAAAAAAGATGCTATGGACTATATCAATAAGAGGCATCATCTGACAAAGGAGTTGGAACAGGTGAAGAAGCTTGGTAGTGATAAAGCATGGACTCTAATGATCAAGGTAAGTTCTCTAGAGGTCGAGTTGAAGGCTGTGCAAGAAAGAATTCGATTACTCAAAGGAAGCTTGGCATGGTCAACCAATCGAGAGGAACATAACTGGAACTAGATAAAGAAGTTCTCTAAACTCCAAAACCAATTACAGATAGCTAAGAATTTTCATAATAAATATAGACGTGACTGGTGTGGCCAAGTTGCCGACCTCAAGGAAAAGCTTCGAAGGGTTAATGATGAAATCGCTCATCTTCGATGATAATTGTCTGAAGGAGCCCAAGCTAGCTCGAGTAAGGACTCAGCAGAGGTCCTATCTTTACGGAGCTCTCTGGAGAGCTTGCCCACTTTGTATGGAAACAGTCAAATGAAAGTGTGGGAGTTGAAGATGCAAATGATCCACCAATAGGATGCTGTGAAGAATGCGGAAGCTGAGTCAACTGTGCTAAGAAAGAAGCTAAGAAAAGTTGAAGATGACTCGCAAAGGCATAAAAAGTTATTGAGTGAAAGCTTGATGGTCCGACGAAAACTCGAAGAGAAGATCAAAGACTTGAAGTTGTCCTTAGTATTGGTCGACATTGGCAGTCCGAAGTCCGACTCCAAATAAGGCTTCGGCATCTTTTTCCCTCTTCTTTTTTTTCTTTTGTAACTGATCTTACGGATCTCTCCATGTATTGAACTTTTTATTTTAATAAAAATATTATTTTGACTACTTCATCTCAATTGTATGCTTGCGTAGCTTTTTATCCTCTCCTCCTATCTTAAATAATCGAAGGTTGTCAACTATGTCAGGATAAGGTTGTCTTTCATCCTTGCTAGGATGAGGTTCTCTTCCAGTTCCTAACAAGATCGTCAGGGCATGAAAGGGCCATTGATAGGGCCTCTCCCCTTTGACCCATGTCAGGATAAGGTTCTCCATCTATTTCTGACATGATTGTCATTTTCTTATCCCCCTATCAGGATGAGTTCCTCCTCTTGTTCTTGACGGGATTGGCTTTTATCTTTATTAGGATGAGGTCCTTCTTCTTTTCCTAACAAAATCATAGAGGCATAAAAGGACCGTCGAAAGGATGTCTCCGCTCATGATATCTTAAATAACTAGAGGTCTTCATTTGTGTCAGGATGAGATTCTCCTGCTATTCCTAACATGATTGGCCTTTTTCTTGTCCTTCTATCATGATGAGGTCCTCCTCCTATTCCTGATGGGGTTGGCATTTATCTTTGTTAAGACGAGGTCCTCCTCTTATTCCTAATAAAGGCATAGGGGCACAAAAGGACCATTGAAAGAGCATCTTTCTTTCTTCTGTCTTAAATAATCGGAGGTCTTCATCCGCGTCAGGATGAAGTTCTCCTCCTATTTCTGATACGGTTAGCCTTTTTTTTGTCCTCCTGTCAGGGCGAGGTCCTCCTATTTTTGATGGGATTGGTCTTTACCTTTGTTAGGACGAGGTCCTCCTCCTGTCTCTAACAAAGTCATAGAGGCACAAAAGAGCCATTAAAAAGATCTCTTCCCTCCTTCTTAATGGATCCTGGTACCTCTCTAATACCAATTATTGGAGAGAAGAAGATCAAAGTAGATGGCCGGCACCTAGGGCTTAAAGTTGGAACCAGAGAGAGAAAAGTAGAGAGTTTTTAGGGACAAAAGCTCAATTATATTCCACTCTATTATAAAGATACAATACCTAGATTTATATATCTTAAAGTTTCTACTATACCACATGAATCCTAATAAACTCAAATCTTAGTTGAAAAACTCCTCTAAGCTAACCCAATATATGAACATACTCACCGAGCCCATGTGCATATGTCTCACATGCTCTCATCTCTTAGATCTAAACCTGACCTATACATGAGTTAACCTCTTTAAGACCTTATTGATCCAGGTCTTAAGAACCTAGGATAAAAGTCTATCTTAGATCCAAACAAAAAATCTAGTTCAGTTCTGCTCACCACCGTCAAGCCAGCTTTGTCAGGAGCCAACCCAGCTAGGTTGCATCTTGCTCGAACCCAGTCTTCTATCTGCCAGAGATAGCTAGCTCGACTGTGCCCCGAGCCGACTCGATCTCAGCCTGAGCCAGCTCGACTGTGTATCCGAGCTAGCTCACCTATGTGTCAGCCTCTTGTCTTAGTTGATTTTTTTTTTTTGGCTTTGGTCCTTTGCTCCATCTTATGTCTCAGATCTCTGGAGCCCCTACAAAGCCCCTCAAGACCCTCACACCTGAACCTCGAGTTCGTGTTGGGCTACACACCATCTTCACCTATGACAACTCTTGTCCTAGCCCTAAGACTCACACCCATCCTAGTCTTTCGGAGCCAACATCCTGGCTCCTACTATGGCCTCTCAAGGCTTGGGAGCACCACACCAAATTCTACAATCTCTATCTTGGTGCGCCCAAGTCTTGGCACACCTGGCAATATTTTTCTGCACGAATCCACTGTCGATGCATGCCCTGATAGCTACTTGTGCACACCTTGCTACCGCCATTCTTCTTCAGCTGTTGAACTCCCTTTGAGGCCTTTGGAATGACTGCCTTCACCGCTGAAGATCTTGACTTATTTCTATGCACCACCCTTGGAGTTGTAAGCATCCTTCTGCTTGGCAGCTGCATCAACTATCCTAAACTTTTCTGAAAAATTTTCAACAATCCTATGCCAGTGCCTACTGCATGCCCTAACATGATCTTCTCAAAACTTCAGCTCTCCTCCCACACATGTTGCTCCACTTGGAACTATACATCTCCGATGTTGGTGCTAGGATATTGGTTCTCCTACACTCCTCCGCTTTGAACTCATGTCATAACTCCACTAGTGAAGCCACCTCTATTCGGTGCTTCACCTAAAATCGATGTCTCCCTGATGCTATAAAAGCCAACTCTGTAATTGAGTCTCCGAGGACAACCACTCACCGTTGCACTACTGAGCCTGCTGCTGCACTTCAGACATCGTTGCTATCCCTTCGGACCCTCCGCACTCCGTAGACCTATCCAAAATTATCTCAGATACATGGCACCCCATGGGCTCCTTCGAGACCACCAAGAGCTCATCCGACTCTTCACTTATAGTGATCGAATCGATGAAATCCGAGTATTTTTCTCTCTTGCACTTTTTCCAAAGTGGATATTTTCGCTTAAAGTGTCTTGCTTCACCATACTTAAAGCATCTATTGGATCTCTTGCTGCCCCTTCACTGACCCTTCTTCTTTCCTTGCCTGGGCCTTTCTGAAATCATGAGACCCTCCTAAAAGACCTTCCTCTTCATCATCCATTTTCACTGCTTGTTGGACCTTAGCATTGATATGATCTTCTCGTACACCAACATCTCCTTACCATACGGCAACATCATCACCAATGGATCGAAGATCTCGAGTAGCGAATATAGTAGCAATAAACTTTTGTCCTTCTCTTTAAGATCCATCTTAATGTTGAGCAAATCCATGCTCATCCGATCGAACTACTGAATATGCCCCACAACATCCTCATCCTCTTGCATCTGAAGGTTGTACAGTTGCTTTTTCAACATTAACTTATTACACATATTTTTCCTCATGTACAACTGATGTAATCTCGACCATAAATCCTTAGATGTCTTCTTCTCCAACATGCCATACAGTTCCTCATCTATCAAACTAGCCCTAATCATGACACATATTCTTTTCTCCAAGGACACTACTTCTTGTCTGTCATCTTCTCTGACCTATCTTCCAAGGCCTAATCCAGTCTCATCTGAACTAGTAGATCCTCTATCCTAATCTTCTATATTATGAAACTTTTTTTTCTATCAAATTTCTCAAATCTGACCTTCAACCTGTTGTTCTTCATGATTATACAAATCAAAAATAGTAAATAGATGGATCTAAAAAAAATATCTTGACTAGGGATGGTGGACAACAGTCTTATGATCTCTTTCTTTCGCACGAAGCCTAGAGAAAGCCTTTAGATCTGAACCTCATCGCTGATTTCTGTTGAAATCTAATCTTCTTCCTCCTCCATGCTCAACCAAGCTCTGATACCACTTGTTGGATCCTGATACCTCATACCAATTATTGAAGAGAAGAAGAATAAAGTAAATGACCAGCACCTAGGGCTTAAAGTTGGAATCAAAGAGAAAAGAATGGAGAGTTTTTAGAAAAAAAGCTTAATTATATTCCACTTTATTGTAAAGATACAATACCTATATTTATATATCCTAAAATTTCTATTATACCACATGAATCCTAATAAACCCAAACTCTAGCTAAAAAATTCTCCTAGGCTAATCCAATACATGAAAGCACTCACCGAGCCTATGTACATATATTTCACATACTCTCATCCTCTGAATCTAAATTTGATCCATACATGAGTTAACCCCCTTAAGATCTTATTTATCCAGGTCATAAGAACCTAGGATAAAAGCCTATCTTAGATCCAAACAAAAAATTTTGTCTAGTTCTGTTCGCCACCATCGAGCCGATTCTGCTAGGAGCCAAGCTGGCTCGGCTATATTTCATCCAAACTCTGTCTTTTATCTGTCTGAGATAGCCAGCTCAGCTGTGCCCCTAGTCGGCTCGATCTCAGCCCAAGCCAGCTCAACTATGTATCCAAGCTAACTCACCTATGTGTCAATCCCTTATCTTGGATGATTCTTTTTTTTGTCTTTGGTTCTTTGCTCCATTTTATATCTCAGATCTTCAGAGCACCTACCAAGCCCCTCAAACTTCTCACACATAAACCTCAAGTTCGTGCAGGGCTACATGCAACCTTCACCTAGGATAACTTCTATCCCAGCCTTAGGATTCACACCCATCCTAGTCTCTTCGAGTCAACATCCTGGCTCCTCCTGTGGCCTCTTAAGGCTTGAAAGCACCACACTAAATCTTACACTTCTATCTTAAATAACTGGAGGTCTTCATCCATATCAGGATGAGGTTCTCCTCCTATTTCTAACATAATTGATCTTTTTCTTATCTTTCTTTCAGGACAAGATCCTCCTCCTATTCTTGAAGGAGTTGGCCTTTACCTTTGTTAAGGCAAGATCTTCCTCCTATACCTAACAAAAGCTTAGGGTCATAAAAGGATAGTTGAAAGGGTCTTTCGCTTCCTCTTGTCTTAAATAATCGAAGATGTTCATCTGCATCAGGATGAGGTTCTTCTCCTATTTTTAATATGATTGATCTTTTTTTTTGTTCTCCTATCAGGACGAGGTCCTTCTTTTATTTCTGATGAGGTTGGCCTTTATCTTTGTTAGGATGAGGTCCTCCTCCTGCTCCTAACAAAGGCATAGGGGCACAAAAAGGCCATTGAAAGAGCCTCTCTCCTCCTTCTATCTTAAATAACTGAAGGTCTTCATCCATGTTAGAATAAGGTTCTTCTTCTATTCCTGATATGGTTAGCCTTTTTCTTATCCTCCTATCAGGATGAGATCCTCCTACTATTTTTGACATAGTTGATCTTTTTTTGTCCCTCTATCAGGATAAGGTTCTCCTCCTATCCTTAACGGGATTGATTTTTATTTTTGTTAGGATGAGGTCCTTCTCCTATTTCTAATAAAATCATAGGGGCACAAAAGGGCCATTAAAAGGGCCTCTCCCCTCCTCTTGTCTTAAATAATCGAAGTTCTTCATCCATATCAGGATGAAATTTGGTTAAGTCATTTTCTGCCATCATATAATTTTGTGACAAAGAACAAGGGTATTGAAAATAAGAAAGTTTTATTGAGACAAGATTACTGGTAATACATTCTCAAGTTCTTCGAGTTTCAAGATCGTGGAAGTGTTGGCCCTCCAAGCTTCTTCAAATAGTATGTCCCCGATAATGACTATTTTCATGACTTCATAGAGGCCTTCCTAATTTGGGGCAAGCTTTTCTTGGTTTTAAGGTTGCAAAACATCTGCTCACCAGAGTATTAGATCTCCTATTCTGAACGTCTTGCTTCTGACCTTAAAATTATAGTAGTGGGCTATTCTTTACTTATGAGCTGCCATTCGGATTTGAGCTTTCTCTCATTTTTCTTCAAATAGATCAAGATTTGCTCTGAGATCTTGTGAGTTACCTCCTTCATTAAAGGCCTCAACCCGCGCTGAAGGAAGCTGAAGTTTGACTGGAATAACTGCCTCTATCTCGAAGGCTAGTGCAAAGAAGGTTTCTCCAGTAAACAATTTTTGGATAGTTTGGTAAGCCCAGAGCATATGATAGAGTTCATCTACCCATGTGCCCTTGGCCCTCTCAAGTCTTGCCTTTATCCCTTGAAGCAAAGTTTTATTAGTTACTTTTGCCTTACCATTTGCTTGCAGATGAGCTACTGATGTAAAGTAGTAAGATATATTCAGACCTTCATAGAACTCAGTGAACTTTGCACCTATAAACTAACATCCATTATCAGTGATTAGTATTCAAGGTAGACCAAACCTGCAAATAATTGACTTTTAGATGAAGTCCCGCACTTTGGCCTCAGTGATTTTTGTCAGAGGTTCGGCCTCAATTCACTTAGTGAAATAGTCTACTGGCACTACCAGAAACTTTCGCTATCCAAGCGTCATGAAAAAAGGCCCAAGTATATCCATCCCCTATTGTGCAACTGACCAATGGTATCCCTGATGGAGTAACTTATATGATAAGGACCTCGCCTTCAAATGATTTCTGCAAGCTCCTTCATAAACTTCCTTCAAGACATAGTTAGCTTTCGAAAATCGAAGATATTTAAGGAGTGGTAGAAAGTACAATCTCTTGAATAGCTTATTTTTATATAAAATATAGCAGGAAGCTTGATTACTTAAATTCTGAGCTTCTTTATGGTCTTTGAGAAGAATTTCATCCTTGAGATAAGTAATTAATGGATTGATCTAGCTGAGCTCATGATCAACTTGCACTATTGCCTAGGGCTTTTCCAAACTTGGGTGCTGTAGGACTTCAAAAAGGACTTCTTTTGGCAATTTGTTTGGGGCTAAGATGGCTAGCTTAGAGAGGAGGTCGGCTCTACTGTTCTCTGCCCTGGGGATTCATTGGATATCAAAATTATTAAAGACTGAGATCAAGATCCTTATCTTTTTCAAGTACTTCTTCATGCTTTTCTTCTAAGCTTCATAATTATTACTGACTTGCCCCATAATTAGTTGGGAGTCACTGTAAACCTTCAGATGCTCTACTCCTAGCTCTTTGGCTATTTTGAGTTCTGCAAGCAGGGCTTCATACGCTGCTCCATTATCAGTGGTGGAGAAGTCAAAGCATAATGCATACTCCACTACAACTTCTTTTGAATTGATGAGAATCAAGCCCATACCTGCTTTAGAAGCATTAGATGAACCATCCACATATAATGCCCATAAGTTTTCAGGAAGATCAGTCTTTTCTTCAGGGGAGACAGGGATAAGAACTTCTTGGTGCTCTAGTTCATTTGCATCCAGAATGATGCACTCTACTACAAAATCGACCAGTATCCGAGCTTTGATGGCTGGTCGAGATTGAAAATGAATATCAAATTCAATCAACTCAATTGCCCATTTTGTCACTCTTTCGAAGCTATCAGGTCAGTGAAGAACCGCCTTGATGGGTTGATCAATAAGGAGAATAATTATGTGTCCCTAAAATAAGATCGAAGCTTTTTGGTTATAATCAATAAGACATAAGTTAGTTTTTTTAATTTGGTATACCTCATTTCTGCATCCCTTAGGATCCTGCTTATATAGTAAATCGATTTCTAGACTTTAACTACTTCCCTGACTAGTATGGCTCCGATAGCTGCAGAGGATATGATGAGGTACAAGAACAGCTCTTCTCCAAATTCTGGTTTGGCTAGAAGCGGAGGTGAACTGAGATAGTTCTTCAATTCTTCAAAGGCTTGTTAGCACTTAGGAGTCCAGTTAAAGCTTTTAGGCTGCTTGAGTACTTGGAAGAAGGGCATGTAGTGCTCTGCTGACCTTAAAATGAAATGATTTAGGGCTGCTATCTTGTCTGCAAGGCATTGAATTCTTTTAATTATTTTTAGGATAGTCATTTTCTAGATGGCTTTGATCTTCTTTGGGTTGGCCTCGATATCGTGGCTTGACACCATGAATCCCAAAAATTTTTTCGAGGTTACCCCGAAAGCATATTTTGTAGGATTCAGCTTCATCTTGTACTTTCAGAGGGTGCTGAAGGTCTCTTCAAAATCAACAATATGATTTGAAGAAGATCGACTTTTGACCAATATGTCGTTTACATAGATCTCCATGTTGCAGTCGATCTACTTCTTGAAGATCTTATTCACCAGGCGCTGATAAGTTGCTCCTGTATTTTTAAGCCCAAAGGGCATGATCCTGTAACAATAAAGACTATGATCAGTAATAAAAGTAGTCTTCTCCTCATCCCCTAGTGCCATTCAGATTTGATTATATCCGAAGAAGGCATCCATGAAGGTGAAGAGTTCATGGTCTGAAGTTGCATCCACCAGTTGGTCCATCATGGATATAGGATAGCTATCTTTTGGACAAGTTGTGTTTAAGTTTGTGAAGTCTATGCACATCCTCCACTTTTTATTTACTTTTTTAATAAGAACAATATTTGCAATCCAATTCGGATAAAGCACTTCTCGAATGAATCCTATCTTAAGGATCTTGTCGACCTCATCCATGACAGCCTTCTACCTCTCTAGTGCAAAACTATACTTTTTCTGCTTTATTGGCCGACGCTTAAGGTCCACACCTAGGCGGTATTCCATGATCTCTATATCAATCCCAGGCATGTCTGCAGGCGCCCAAGCGAATACATCAGCATTTCTTTATAAGAATGTGATGAGCTGCTTTCTGATTTTTTCTTTCAGATTCAAGCCAATCTTCATAGCATGTTCTTTATTTCCATCATTCAAAGGAATCTCTACAAGATCGTCGATGAGTTCTCCCCTTTCTTTAGATAAATCATCATGGGCATCAAGCCCATCCACCGAATAAGGATCTACTTGTCTTCATCCCTATAGGACAATATTGTAGTAGTGTCGAGTTAGTGCTTGATCTCCTCTGACCTTCCTAACTTCATACCTTATTGAAAACTTTATTTTTAGGTAGTAAGTCAAAACCACAGTCTGGAGTGTTTTTAAACCAGGTCGGCCAAGGATCGCTTTATAGGCAGAAGGAGCTTTGACTACTAAAAAATTGACTTGAGCTCTAGATTACTTTGGATATCGGTCTGCTACCATAAGCAATGTTATTATTCCTTCCACTAGCATTGCATCACTTGTGAATCCTACTAATGAAAAATTCATCGATCTCATTTTGCTATCAGGTATAGACATTTTAAAAAAAGCATCATAAAATAAATATCAACAGAGCTTTCATTATCAATTAAAATATGGCTTACATCATAATCGATAATATTTAAAGTAATTACAACTACGTCATTATATGGAAGCTGAACTTCTTGGGCATCTTCTTCAGTGAAAATGATGGATTCTTTGATCTGCTGCTTCTTTGCTAGCTCTGTTGATGCACTGGCCTCTCCTCGCTAATATCCCCCAGTGATGGTGTCGATGATTCTAAGAGAAGGCTGATCTCCTTATGGCTCATCCCGTCGAGATGGTTCAGACTATGGTAGGGCTCTTGGATGGTCTTCTCCTTTCTCCGATCGACACCTGATAAATCGATCCAGTCGATCTCTTCTAATTAGTGTCTCGATCTTGTCTTGAAGCTGGATGTATTCTTCAGTATCGTGACCATGATCACGATGGTAGAGGCAGGACTTGTTGGGGTTGTGCTTGGTTGGATGAGTTCGCATCCTCTTTGGCCCTGGTAGTTGCTCCCTTATCTCCATCAGCACTTGAGTCTTTGAGATATTCAAGGGAGTATGGTTGTTAAATCTTCTAGGAGGAGAGTTTTGCTAGGTCCTTTAATCTAGACTTTCCTATCAACAAGCTCGAGAAGGAGTTCGGACTCGTCTGTGCTCGAAAGGAGTTTGGGAGCATGCCCAAGCTTCACTCGGCTTGCTTTCAGGTGTGGGTTTGTTAGATTTACAAGCCTACTGCTCTCTTGCAGCCTCATCATCCTTTAATTTGAAGGCCTCCTCCGCTTAGGCATAACCTTCGACCTGAACCAATATATTAGTGTCATTCCTATGGCTGCTTAGAGCCATAACCATAGATTCGATCTCTTATATGAACCTGGATGTTAATCCAGCAAACTGAAGAAGATCTAAGAAAGATGAGAGAAACTAAGATTTTGATGTTAGAACCAGAGAGAAGAGAGTTAGAAAGAAAAGCTCAATTGTATTCCCTTCTATTGTAAAAGTTACAATGTTCTGGTTTATATACCATAGAGTTCTCATATGAATCCTAATAAACCATAGCTTAAAAACTCCCTTAGGCTAACCCAATACATGAAAGCACTCACCGAGTTCAAGTCTCCCATGCTCTCATCCCTTGGATCTAATTTCAACCCATACATAAATTAGCCCCCTTAAGATCTCTCAAACGAAGCCTTAAGACCCCTAGGATCAACCTAGACCCTAGTCCAAAATAGATCCTCGCATAACTCTACCCACGCACTAAGCCGGCTTAGTCTCAGCACTGAGCCGGCTAAGTTTCACTGGGTCCGCTCAATTTCAAATTGAGCCGACCCAATTTTGTGCCGTGCCTATAGTCCTAAAATTCAATCTTTCTATTTTGCCTATGCTCTAAGTGAAGGAAAAAACCTTATTTCCTGGGTCAGGTTCGTTCAAATCTGATTGGATTAAGAGGAATATTTCAAAAATTTTTCTCTAGGATCCTAATCAGATATGAGACTCTTTAGATCTAATCTTATTGATCTGATAAAATAAAATAAAATATAAATTAAATTAAATCTAATTTAATTTTACCTTTATTTTGGATAATCTAATCATCCTGTGATGATCTCGATGTTTGCCTGAGGTTCTGACTAGCCAGCAAGCGCCTATCTCCGAATCCACCAGGAACCCGAAAAACCGGAGAAGATAAACCAGAAAATTTCCAGTGTTAATTTGTTTTGTTTAAGTATGTTTTAATGAAACTTGAATTCTTTTTGTAGAAGTTATATGCCTGCCTGTGAGCCACTTCAACTATTATAAATTTTGAGTGCTTAAGTGAAAGTTATAGTGGGCCTTTCACCAAAAAAAAAAAAAAAACTTGATATTTTTGAAGGTGATTAATGGATCTAGCAATCGTAGAAATGACACCAGCACCACGCTAGCTATCTTTTGTGGATTGTATCCTAGAGGCATCATATTATGTATAAAAGGCAATGCTAAGTTTGTAAGTGGAGACCTTATGAATTATAATCCATCTTTAGTTGTGAGCTCTCTTTTTATGTAAGAAGTTGTGCTGTATACAACCATATGATTTTCAAAGAAAGGATTAATGTTCTACCACGTTCACACATGTTTGATTGATTACAATAGTCATAGTTTAAGCAACATCTAAATTCAAGTCTCAAGGCATGGTGCATTCCTCAACCCGTCAATTCTGGTAGACTAATTTCAAAGCCAAGGCTTGGGAAACCAACCTCAAAACATGAACATTCCAATAAATCATAGAAATGTTTCCATAAAAATCTGAATAAACTGCAAACTAAAATCTTATAAATTTTGATCGATCACATATTTATGTCCCATTCATTTAATTTGAAGGGGCTATTGATCCATCTTGTTGAGCATTGGATTGAGTGGTTCATGAAATGAGACATACCAAACTAACCATCAATCATTCAATCATGAGAAGCCTTTTCTCAATCTTCATCAGTTGATATCAAAGATCAATAATTGATTGCATGTCCAAAATCATCTATGGATAAGATGCGTGCAGTTGATGTATCTTTTATGGTGTAGGGTCACTAGTAACTTGCAATCAGATGGGTCCTTATGTTTAAATTTAAATTTTGAGACTAATGCTGTCTTCCTATGTAAGTACATCAATATTTTTTGGTTTGTAATTGCAAATCCAAGCTTTCCTTTCACCCATGTCATTGATCACTTATGGAGCCTTAATACAGTGCATCTTTATATTTGTTAGATAAAGTAAATAGCCTAGATTTGATAGGATCATAATAGCTTGAAAGTGTTTTGGCAGAATGAGGGGTGTAGCTGTCTTTCTCTTTTACTTTCTTTAATTGCAAATCTAATCCAAAAGTTAGATTAAAATAGTTAATCCATTTAAAACAAGTTTAAATCAAATATTGCTCTCGGATTGAAGTCTGAATGACCTATATATGTAAAGGTAACCAGCAAAAGGCCTCCATAATACACTAAGAGGAGAAGGGAATGGAAAAAATAAAGAATAAGCGGCAATTACAAGGTGGGTTCAGATGTTGAATTTTGGCTGAAGAGGATATCTCCTATTTGAGAAAACCTGAATCTGTCATTTTTGAAGTTTACCTTAGCCAATTAATTTCAAACTTGACAAAGAAGTGTATTAACACTTATTTTCTTTTATTGTTCATCAGTTCCATCTTCTATTCATCATTTTTTGTTGACTAATTTCAAACCAAGGGGCCCGAGGTACAGGTTGTTAGATCAGATTCAATATATCCTAAAAATCTGAAAATAATTCAGGTATAGATCCAAATTTCTAATCTGAAACAATTGCAGACCCTAGCCTTTTGTGGGTTTGGTGATCAAAGATCTGCAGCATGTCCTTCAATAATCATTCTTTCTGGTCCTACTGCTTTAAAGTAATAACACAATCTTCAAAACAACTGCAGATCCTAGCCGTTTGAGGGTTTGGTGATCAAAGATCTGCGGCATATCCGTTAATAATCATTCTTTCAGGTACTATTGCTTTAAAATCGATACCACAATCCTCAGTGCTTCTTTATATGTCTACCTTGAACATTTAATATTTTGATCTTCCTTCAAGCAAGTTTGCATTATCCACTGGAGTGGGCTTGTTTAATTGCTTGCCTCTTGAGATCCAGTGACTTGTCATTGGTTCATTACCTACTCTATTATGTTGAAGTTGGAGTCAGCATTCAGAACGAGATCTTAACTCACATTCTTTTACCAAATTTTAGGGCCTGTGAGAGAATCCCATCAGATCCTGGTAGGATTCGCTGGTGAGAGTGCCACGGAAGGGAGCAGGGGAGCAGGAGCTGGAGCACAATTGCGGGGGCTGGTCCCCATGGAAGGAATGCAGAGTTCGGGCCACAAATCCCCCTCAATCCCTCTCCCTTCTCTTATTCCCTACCTTCCTCTCTTCCCCCCATGCTCTCTCCCCACCTATCCTATCGGATCCAGCAAGATTTTGCCAAACAGACCCTTGGTGAATAAAATTACAATCCCCACACATGAGGAGCTTAATAATGTGATATTTGGATAGATTAGACACTGTGAGCCATATGTATTTTACTACAAACAGTCATAGAGAAAAGAATGAGATGGCAGATGACAAATCATTAAACGAATGTATTTAAAGGAATGTCTTTGTTTAGTGTTCCTTAAAATAACACTATAAAAGTTTATATTCTCTTTATTTTCATTTATAATATCAACCTATTCAAATAAGTTTTCAATCCTTCTAAGTTCAAAAAAGCAGAAAAGTTGAGATATCTTTGCTGTTCAAGGACTTCAGGCTTCACAGTTCTGCAAATTAAGGGTCATAAATTGCTGGCA
>QRFJ01000077.1:0-167939 GCA_006176705.1 Cocos nucifera
TTGGAGGAGATTCAAGAAGTCAAGGATGAGAAATGTGCAGGTGAGGCATAAAAATATTGCAGATAATGTCTTTACAAAATAATACAAGCTTTCTGACTTGGACAAGCTCTCAGTCAGACAAAGTGAAGGCTCTAAATGGGCACACAAACTATATGGCTCAGTCAGGTAAACTATTTATGATAGTAAAAGAGAGACCGTTAGGTTCAATCGGAGTGCTAGCACGATTTTCTTGAACCTAATTGAATCTCATTCAGAATCATTGAACTGGATCAGTTCAATTGATGATCACCCAGATTCAAACCCTTATTTGTTGACCCAGTTAGGTTCAGTTCTGTATGGTATGGGATATGTCATGATCTCTATCATCGATTCATTAAAACTTCTTTCGATGGATCAGAACTCTTCTGATTCGACAGCTAATGATCGATCATCATCTAAATCATTCTAATTACTCCCAAAAT
Organism: Cocos nucifera; assembly: GCA_006176705.1. Taxonomy (NCBI): domain Eukaryota; kingdom Viridiplantae; phylum Streptophyta; class Magnoliopsida; order Arecales; family Arecaceae; genus Cocos; species Cocos nucifera. Next base: position 462 of record QRFJ01000077.1, read on the forward strand.
CCCATGACCCTAGCAGTTATGTTTGATGACACCCATCAGAGCTGAATGCGAATCTCTTGGTTTTGCAGCTATCTGTGTGATTAAGTTCTTTCTATCTTGAGCCCCGATCAGATTAGGGTTAAGGTGAACTCGTCAACCCTAGTCTCTGTCCTATGATGTAATCATTTGATTTCGAGTTCCGATGTGAAAGCTAAATAGAAAATCTTTCTATTAATTTCACTCTGCCATGGCCATGGGCTTCAGGACTTGATTCTCATGATCATCATAGGGCTGCTCCTTTTACCATCGAGGTAGATAGATTCCATCTTTGATGCTATCCAGTTCCTACAAGTGAACATGCTATACCACATACACCTCAGGGTTCCGAATGGCTAGAGACCGACTAATTGGTGTAGTCAACTATAACCCTCTCAAGGTGAACTGCCGATGCATCTCAGGTCAAAGAACCAGACACACACGTGCATTGCATATCATCAGTCATTGACGAGAAGGTAGACTCCCTAAGGACTACTGGAGATGGTCATGCTCAGTGCCCTCGTTTCTCTAACGAGTACCTGTACTCTCGCTCTGGTGTCTCCACACGTAGACTCAAGACTCATCTATTAAAGAGAAGCGATTATACACCAACCTTCCGGATCAATCACCATCCTCGTGATGATCCTATGGTCGGAAGCATTTTATGAGTTAATAATGATTATTCATGTCTTAAATTTTCAACTCTTGAAAATATGAATTATCATTACCATTAACTCAAAGGATGTATCACAGACACTAAATACACATATGTGATAGAAAATAACCCATTTTATTGATATTAGTCAAAATTACAATTTTGCCCCTAAAAAGTGTATTACAAGTGTCAGCCAATTCTGACTTCTAGGGCACATATATCTAACAATCTGTACAGAAAACAAATTAAACAGGTAATTTATCATTCCGCATTCAATCTGATAACTAATTTGGCATGATAGTCACTAGTCCATATCAAAGACTCCTTATCATCCTGTTTTCAATACTTGAAATTTGTCTTCCTACATACTGTGCTTTAAAAACAGATAATACCTTGTGCGCAAATGATAAGAGAAGCCAATTTTAGTATTTCAACTGCTGTATATGAAATATCACTTGTTTGACCGTATCAGAACTTGTTTTTGCTGAAATAGGAATGCAAATTGCACTGTCCCTAATAAAATTACACCGACACGGCAAAAGTAGGCTCCAATTCTTTTGTTCAGTTTCACTGGGTAAATGACTATTAAAGTAGCAAATATGACATCCAAACCATTGTATTATAAAACGACTAAGTTCTGCAATCCTATAGAAGTATTAACCCTGCATTTAGCAACTGACACAAGCACAAAGTAACATCTCACCTACCTAATAATCCTAATCAACCCCTGCCTTGTTGCGATAAACTCCCATAATAATATTAGTATGCGGTATGGTATGATATATCTGTATCCATACTAGTATGCGGTATGGTATGATATATCTGTATCGGTATGGAATGGTTCGGCGTACTAGTACTGTACACCCCATGCTACCTGGCATGGGGCGGTATAACGGATGCTGGACACTTGTTTGCCTCTCATTTTTACAATAGCATGCCAAAACTGGTCATTCAGCGGCCCATAAAATAGATCACTTGGGAGCAACTTTCCCAGCCATGAAAGAGGGGTGACCAGCATTATGACTTAGATGGCTTGTCAGTTTCTTTCAGATGAAGCAACCAACAGGAATATAATCCAGGCATCATATCAAACACCAACCGTACCACCATTTCAACATCACAAACTTGTCAGTGGAAAACACAATCAAGTTCTAACAGGAAAAAGGAAAAGAAAAAAAAATATATCAACCTGAGAAAGAAGAGCAAAAACCAGTCTATGTTGTGACTTAATATCTTCATTTAATCCTTGAAAATGACAAATCTACAGCCACTTTGTGGCTATTGCTGCCTGTGAGCATCAAGCAATCCATCCAGGACTGGCATAAGTTCAATTAAGTTCAATACTAATGCTCCAAACCAGAACAAGCAGACAAGATTACAGACTACATTGGAAGAAAGTTGACTTTTCCATAGGAAGATGACAAGTAGTCGATGTATTACAAAGGACAGAGAAATCCGTGCAAGAGGAATATAAGATTAACATGTGGCAAAGTTCCATCCAGGACTGGTATAAGTTCAGCGATCCAGGCACCCAAGATTAACATGCATCAAAGAGGAATATAAGCAGAGGAGGCTCTTTTATCACTCCTATATTCCTAAACATGGTCATCTCCAACCTAGTATTCAAACTATTTTGAAATATTACCAAATGCCAAAATAAAGAAAACTTCAAATTTTGAAGTAAAATGTCAAGTCAACTACAAACCTACGACAACATGAGTAATCTAACCGAGCCATTTCGCATCCATGCATGATCAAATGTAAGATTTCAACAGACACACAGCATAGTTGAGTTGCAACATGGGCTTCTTTTGAGAATCAATTCATCCTTAAACTTTTACAGCATGGAGTCTTGCTGCAGAGCATCTTTGAAAATTTTCATATAGTAATGTTTTCTCAACCATGGCAATATCCCTTTGCTAAAAATGAATTGCATTTCAGAAAGCAAATACCTGTTGCTTCTTAAATCTAATTTTCAGAACACTAGCAAACTATTCAAGATGGAAATGAGGCTAAAACTAGATTCACAAGAAAAATGAACCTTTATTTGTTTTTCAGTTTCATTTCTTCAACAACTAGTCAAGGATAATCACTAAAAACATAAGAAAGGCAAGAAGTATGATGAGAAGGTCTTTCATAGTCCATACCACTCTGATCTGAAGGATAAATTGCAAGCAACCCAATATAATTTCCAGAAAAGGGAGAAACGTAATGATTACTTTATCTCCCAAGCTGTACAAGTCAAGGCACTGAAGTCATCCCACCTTTTAGCCTACCTTGCATCATCAGTCAAGATTGTCTGACAAGAGTCATCATATCCCTCGGTGGACTTTTCAAATCCTTGTCACTCCTATCCCTCCATAGCTTCAAATAGCATGTAAGTATCTATGAGTTGGACATTCCACCAGTTTCTAGTAACTCTTTCCAACCATGCATGGGCCATTCCTTATGAAAGTTATCAAGAGACCCCAAATTAGCTCAAACAACATCAAAGCTTTCTCAGAGTAGAAGTTAAACATGCAATTTGTGAAAAGATGAAAGTTTTTCACTTCTCTTGGAACAAAGCTCGCCAGTTTTATTTAACTCCATTCTTCATATTCAAACTAAAATCTTATTCTAAACAGGCAAAAGGATACATAATTCGTTCATATGAACCGCACTCATTCAACCAACGTAACTTGCTTTTCTTCTAGTGTAGCCCACTCTCCTTTTCCGGCATCAATTATGTTCAGCCTATCATTTGTTTTCTCTACATCTTTTTTGGTGTCATATGTACTTATATTTATATGGCAGCAGCGACTTTGCTTATTGTGTTGGAGGTGTCCGTTTACACCTAAGTTGAGACAGTTCAGTTACAATACAGTCAGGTGATTTTAAAACTGGGAGCATAGCTCATACAAGTGAAAAGCAACATCATACGTGAAAAACTGATAGATCGCTTAATTTGATCCCTTTCCATATCCAAAATACCATTAAGGAGAGCCTTCAATTGAAACTACGGCATAGAGAAGGGAAAAAACAACTAAGAATCAATCCTACCAGATTCTAGCAAAGATCCCATCCTGTAGTACAAAACGGGCAACCCCAATTACATTATCATACACCTTCACTGAATATTTCAAGCATATTCTCAAATAACAATGTACGTAGATATTCAATTAAAACCATGAAAATGTATTATATACTGATCTTCAATTAAAACCATGAAAAATGCATGCATTATGCACGATAAAAGCAATTCGATTATTATAAACCAACTTTCCAGAAACCATTCTGACCCATTACTACAGATTTTTCCTTATAATCATGGAGGAGACACTATTTAGCAACTAATTGATACCTGACCCATAAGATTTGCTGTACCTTCATTCAGAACGAGAATGGTGAAAGTGGCACTTAACCCTAGTCGACATGTTACCTACATAGAGAAATGTTGTTGAATCTGAACAATCATTCTTATTAATATCCAAAAAGTCATGATATAGGATATAAGCAAAACCATTAGGCCCAAAAATTCTCTCCTTCCATTCCAAATTAGACATCTCTAATCCTCTCAAATAGTGAAATGCCTTTTCCAGCTCAAAAGGCCCCTGCTCCATCAAGTCCTTGAACTTAAAATTTTCCAAATTGGATCTCTGCAAAATACTCTTTTCAAGTTGACTTAAATATGACCATTCCCAGTCCATGCTTTTCTAGATCCACAATCTACTACAACCACAGATAGCAATAGCAAACTCATATTTAAGACCAATACCTAAACTCCTCATTAGGTAGTTTACAGTTTCCATTATTTCATCCAACAAGCGAAAACAATCTACCAGACAACCCCTAAAGTCCCCGATCAACCAACAAAGGTGGTGTTCATCTAACTGGCTCCATTTTGCCATCATACAGCCTATTCTTGATGGGAAATGTACTTTTCTAATTCTTGAATATCTCTGCAGAAGATCTCTCTCTCTCTCTCTCTCTGAGCAAAAAGGTAGCCGATCCACCCCGTTTCATCAGAATATAGAAAAGATTTTGACGGAAATAGAAAATTCTTTAAGTCCGTCATATCATAAATTATATCAAGCCAAATAAAATGACAGCATAGCAAACGGCTGGGCAGAAATTTGAAAGTCTGTACATTTCCACCATAGTAATGCTCCAGCTAACCGGTTGAAATAGGTACCCGAGATCCACAAAACAAAACAACTAGCGGCCTTCCATCCGGACCCGCAGCCCACCCCTCCCTCTCATGAAAACCACCAATTAGTTTGTCAAAATCCAAATTTGACAGCCATAATCGCAAAAGAATCTAATCCTTGACCAGCATCCAAAACAGGCATAGAGTACATAATAAAAAATGCAAAACGATAACAATTTTTTTTTCAAAAAAAAAAAAAAAAAATCGAGATGCACTGTTAATTGAAAAATCGAAAATGTCTGGGCTTTACATGCGAAGGGCAGGAGCCATCTTGCTGGTAAGGGTACCAGCGACAATCATACAGTCGGACTGTCGAGGGCTGGGCCGGAAGATCATACCGAACCAATCAAAATCGTAGCGAGCGCCGCCTGTGTGCATCATCACCGCGTGCACGCGAGGCCGAAGGTCATCGGCCAGATGGACCCGCGCCGGGCCCAGTTCATCAAATCGTCCACCTTCGATATCAAGTGCTCTACCACCTTCGACAGCCCCGTCGGCAAGGACTTCGATGAGAAGGGCGGCGGGCGGGCGTACGGGACCGAAGACGGCGGCGGCGGAGGAGTAGGGCGCCGCCGTTGGGATCGCAGCCGAAGTTCGCTAATAGGAGAGGAGGGCGAGGCGGGCAGTTCCTGGGAGAAGAGCCATCATAGAGAATAAGGGTTTGGTCATGGAGAAAGGATGAAGGCCAGCTTGAAATTAATAAAAAAGGAGGAAAAAAATGAGAGCATGGCGCGAAGGCTCCGACGGAGAGCGAACCTTGCAGAAATTTAGAAAGTAGAACGCGAGCATCATTACTGGGCTATTTCACCATCCTATGTTTCCATTTGACGATTGTGTAAGTGCATGTCCGTACGGGTTGTAGGTGCCTTGCAGCCCGGGAAATACGTAATCCGGATAAGTACGTGGAGATACTAAAATTGAGAAGGCCGACTCATTTGCTTCGTTCGCGATTCCACACAACTTGATTTTGTTAACAGATTTAAGTGATAGAGAACCAAAAAAAAAAAAAAAAAAAAAAAAAAAAAGAAAAAAACCAAACTTGCCATAGTGCGCCAGAAGGAGGCTTCTTAGCCTTTAGGCCGAGTCATTTGCTTCGTTCGCGATTCCACACAACTTGATTTTGTTAACAGATTTAAGTGATAGAGAACCAAAAAAAAAGAAAAGAAAAAAAAAAAACAAACTTGCCATGGTGCACCAGAAGGAGGCTTCTTAGCCTTTCGGATTACAAATTAGATATGGAGAATATTAGTTTTTTTCATTTTTTAAAATATAATATAATATAATAAATAATTTTTCACTGATCGAAATTTTGTTATATATTAATTAATTTAGTTATGATGGAGCAAGAACTTCTATCATTGTAGACATCCACATAAAAAAAGAAAAGACTATGCAGTAACTTTTATTATTAATACAAAGATCATTAAAAATGACAAACCATATTATAATAATTAAAAATTATAATAAATAGAATATTTTAATAGCTATTGTTGGAGATAAACTTCGCTCCTGCCGAAGTCTAGTCCGATGTTTTGCCTAATACAACCAGTAGCCATGGAAGAGCTTCAACGAATGAGTCTTAGCCGAACTCCTGAAGTCGGCCGAACTACTTAGCGGTCGAGCTCCTCGAACTCCTAACATCCGAGCTTCTTCGAATCCGTTCAGCCGATCAAACTACTTAGCGGCCGAGCTCCTTGGACTCCCAACGGCCAGGCTTTAGCCGAACTCAACCGCCGAGCTTCAGTCAAACTCCCACAAAAGCCGAACTTCCTCCAAGCTTCCTCTTCGGCCGAATTTCTTCAAGGGCCGGACTTCTCCCAGACATCTCCTTCAGCTGGCTGAACTCCTTTGCGGTCGGACTCCTCCCAAACTTTTTCTTCGGCTGAACTCCCCTACAAGTCCAAACTCCTCTAGACGAATTGGCACCATCAGTCTGCAACAGATGACAAGACCGGACGATATGGCCGCCACTACTGGCGATACCACTTTCTCCGTAACTAACCCCATGCGGTCCATGACCTACCAATATGGCTGTCACTATCTGCCTGACGATGCCTTCCTCTTCCTACCGAACTCTATGCGGCCCCAATGGCTCTCTGCCAGGCGGTATGGCCGTCACCATCAACCAAGCTCCACCTATAAAGGACCCTCCAGATACGTTGATCTCTGACCTCTCGAATCTCTAAGCTCTCCTCTTCTTCTTCAAGCTCCGGAACTCATTCCCGAGCACTCTATTCCTGTTGACCAGAGCTGACTTGATTGTCGGAGGGTCCTGCCGAAGCCACCCCCTACCAGCTCCAGACGGAACTTTATTTTGCAGGTCTCCGACGGCGACCTCATCGGCCTCCACTCCAGCAGATTTCGGTGATGATCAGATTTTGCATCAACAGAGTGGCGCTGGAGGAAGGGCCACCCCAAACCTCCGAGGTTCTCTTATTCTTAAAGGAGTGCTCGGCGATGATTTCTCTCTCTTCAGAGATCTGTTCTTCCTCACTAGAGTTCTTCTCCGAAGAGAAAATGCCTCGAGCGCTTCGACTCGGCGATTGGCAGCCTGCGCGCCAGATCTGTCTATTCCTGTTTCAGTCCCGACAGCCCAGGTTCCACACGAAGCCATCGTAGACGTGGAGCAATTCAACCTGCTGGTCGGATCCATAGCTCCACCGAAATGATGCTGGCCGTGCGACAACCTCCGACGGAGACTTTGCCAGCAAATCCGTCATGAGGATGCGAGGAACCGACGTTAAGAAAAAGCATTTGGGCATACTAATCGCCCTTAAAAAGGAAAAATGGAGAGCAGAAGTTCTCCCACAGAAGGTTTCACAAGGAGGTTGGAACGAAGTTCGGTGGAAGCAAAGCCGAACTCCCCCTCGAAGCTCATCATCGGAACGAAGTTCGATGGAAGCAAAGTCGAACTCCCCCTCGAAGCTCATCGCTCAAGTCAGGCCGAACTCTCCCCATCTCGAGTATGTCATCAACGAAACCCCCTACAAAGAATTCATAAGAGGCGGAGCAAAGTTCGGCAGCTCAAGCAAAGCTGAGCTCCCCCTCGAGCTCGTCATCAAGGAAGTCCGGGCAAAGAAGCAAGAAGTTCTCCCACAGAAGGTTTTGCAAGAAGGCGGAAGAAAGTTCGGCCGCGTCCAAGGAGGCGGAATGAAGTTCGGCCACATCCACGACCTCGAAGCTCATCATCGAGGAAGCCCCGACAAAGGGGCATGAAGTCCTCCCGCGGAAGCTTTCGTGAAAAAGCGGAATGAAGTTCGGCAGCTCAAGGAAAGTCGAGCTCCCCCTCGAGCTCGTTGTCAAGGAAGTTCGGACAAAAGAAGCAAAAAGTTCGGTACAAGCGAGGGCGGAACGAAGTTCTCTCGCGGAATGAAGTTCGACGCAAGTAAGACCGAACTCCACCTTAAAGCTCATCATCAAGGAAGCCCCGACAAAGGGGCATGAAGTCCTCCTGCGGAAGTTTTTGCGGAAAAGTGGAACAAAGTTCGGCGCAAGCGAGGGCGGACCAAAGTTCTTTCGTGGAATGAAGTTTGACGCAAGTGAGGCCGAACTCCACCTCGAAGCTCGTCATCAGAATGAAGTTCGGTGCAAACAAGGCCGAACTCCGCCCTCAAACCTCATCATCGAAACGAAGTTCGATGCGAGTAAGGCCGAACTCCCCCCTCAAACCTCATCATCGGAACGAAGTTCGATGCAAGTGAGGTCGAACTCCCGCTCGAGTATGTCACCAAGGAAGTCCCGACAAAGGGGCATAAAGCTCTCCCGTAGGTTTCAGAAGGAGATGGAATGAAGTTCGGCTGCGTCCACGATCTCTCCAGCGCGAGCAAGGCTCGAACTTTTTGAGCTCACCATCGAGAAAGCCCCGACAGAAGGGCGCGAAGAAGCCTTCCTCCCGAAAGATTCCGCGACTATGCCCCCCTCAACACTCCTCGAACTCAGATTCTCATCGAAGTGAAGAACCAGCTGCCAAGACCAGAAGGGTTACAGTCTCCCCCAAATAAGCACGATCGAAATAAATACTGCCTCTACCATCACAACCATGGCCACGACACCAAGGAATGCATCCAGCTCCGAGACGAAATTGAGGAGCTCGTCAGAAAGGGGTGGCTGGATAAATTCCTCCGGCACCAGTCTGAAGTAGAAAAAGATCGGCCAAGGGCATTGCCATAGCCAGAGACGGCAAGGAGCTCGACACTGCCATAGCTAGAGACCGCAAGGAGGTCGGCCACCTTACGACCTCATCCACATTGTCCCTGGGAGGAGCTTGGTGCATTAGCGATTTGTCATCTCCCAGTGACAAAAGCTTGCACCAAATTGAGAAGGCCAACATGAGGAGGTCGTCCACCCTGGGACTTATTGCCGAAGAAATTCGGAGGAACAATGCAACCACGACCTTGAAATATAGAATTTGAGGATGCGCTGCTAGTAACTTCCTTTCAATAAAATTCTTTCCTTTCGATAATGTTATTTCTGGATGCGAAAACTATGCGATGACAGGGAAGAAGCAATCAATGATTGCCGCATTAGGAACAGGAGGAGAACCTCGTCCTAACACGAGCAACAACTTCGACTAAAGATAAGATCTCTTCCAAGCGACCGTGGACAACCTCGGCTAGAGATAAGATCTCTCCCGAGCGACCGAGCCAACCTCGATTAGGAACAAGAGGAGAACCTCGTCCTAACGCGAGCAACAACCTCGGTCAGAGATAAGATCTCTCCCGAGTGACCATTGACAACCTTGGCTAGAGATAAGATCTCTCCCGAGCGACTGTTGACAACCTCGGCTAGAGATAAGATCTCTTCCGAGCGACCATTGACAACCTCGGCTAGAGATAAGATCTCTCTCGAGTGACCATGGACAACCTCGGTTAGAGATAAGATCTCTCCCGAGAGACCGAGTCAACCTCGGTTAGGAACAAGAGGAGAACCTCATCCTAATGCGAGCAACAACCTCGGCTAAAGATAAGATCTCTTCCGAATGATCGTGAATAATCTCGGCCAGAGATAAGATCTCTCTCGAGCGACCGTTGACAACCTTGGCTAGAGATAAGATCTCTCCCAAGCGACCGAGTCAACCTCGGTTAGGAACAGGAGGAGAACCTTGTTCTAACACGAGCAACAACCTTGGCTAGAGATAAGATCTCTTCCGAGCGACCGTTGACAACCTCGGCTAGAGATAAGATCTCTTCCAAGCGATCGAGTCAACCTCAATTAGGAACAGGAGGAGAACCTCGTCCTAACACGAGCAACAACCTCAGCTAGAGATAAGATCTCTTCCGAGCGACCGTGAACAACCTCGGCCAGAGATAAGATCTCTTCCGAGCGATCGTTGATAACCTCGACAAGAGATAAGATCTCTCCTAAGCGATCGAGTCAACCTCGGTTAGGAACAGAAGGAGAACCTCGTCCTAATGCGAGCAACAACCTCAGCTAGAGATAAGATCTCTTTCGAGCGATCGAGTCAACCTCGGCTAGAGATAAGATCTCTCCCGAGCGACCGTTGACAACCTTGACTGCAGGAGATAAGATCTCCCCCGAGGAAAGCTCGGCCGTAGGAGATAAGATCTCTCCTAAGGAAAGCTCGGCTGTAGGAGATAGGATCTCCTCCGAGCGCCCGCAACAACCTCGGCTGTAGGAGATAAGATCTTCCCCGAGGAAAGCTCGGCCATAGGAGATAAGATCTCCTCCGAGTGCTCGATTCAACCTCGGTCGTAGGAGATAAGATCTCCCCCGAGGAAAGCTCGACTGCAGGAGATAAGATCTCCCCTGAGGAAAGCTCGACCGTAGGAGATAAGATCTCCCCCGAGTGCCCGGTTCAACCTCGACCGTAGGAGATAAGATCTCCCCCGAGGAAAGCTTGGCTGCAGGAGATAGGATCTCCCCCGAGCGTCCGCAACAACCTCGACTGCAGGAGATAAGATCTCCCCCGAGAAAAGCTTGGCCATAGGAGATAAGATCTCCCCCGAGTGCTCGGTTCAACCTCGACCACAGGAGATAAGATCTCCCCCGAGGAAAGCTCGGCTGCAGGAGATAGGATCTCTCCTGAGCGCCCGCAACAACCTCGGCTGTAGGAGATAAGATCTCCTCCGAGGAAAGCTCGACCGTGGAAGATAAGATCTCTCCCGAGTGCTCGGTTCAACCTCGACCGCAGGAGATAAGATCTCCCCCGAGGAAAGCTCGGCCGTAGGAGATAAGATCTCCCCCGAGTGTCCGGTTCAACCTCGACCATAGGAGATAAGATCTCCCCCGAGGAAAGCTCGACTGCAGGAGATAGGATCTCCTCCGAGCGCCCACAACAACCTCGACTACAGGAGATAAGATCTTTTCCGAGGAAAGCTCGACCGTAGGAGATAAGATCTCCTTCGAGTGTCCGATTCAACCTCGACCATAGGAGATAAGATCTCCTCCGAGGAAAGCTCGACTATAGGAGATAGGATCTCCCCCGAGCATCCGCAATAACCTCGACTGTAGGAGATAAGATCTCCTCCGAGGAAAACTTGACCGCAGGAGATAAGATCTCTTTCGAGGAAAGCTCGACTACAGGAGATAAGATCTCCTCCGAGCCCCTGATGAGCTCAACCTCTGACCTCGATCGTAGCAGACTAGGCCTACCTCAACCTCGATTGGAGATGGGATCTCTCCCACACTTCAACTTCAGCATCAACTTTAGCTGAAGATGAGACCTCCCCCAAGCTTCGGTCTGAACTAGCACGGAGCCCAGAAGAAGACTTCGGCAGTCGTCTTTTCTGCACTCCCTTCCTTCGAGTTTCGAGCTCGAAAGTGGGGGGGCTACTGTTGGGGACAAACCCCGCTCCTGTCGGAGTCTAGTCCGATGCTCTGTCTAATGCAACCAATAGCCACGGAAGAGCTTCAACGGACAGATCTTAGCCAAACTTCTGAAGTCGGCCGAACTACTTAGCGGTCGAGCTCCTAACGTTCGAGCTTCTTCGAACCCGTTCAGCCGATCAAACTATTTAGCGATCGAGCTCCTTGGACTCCCAGCGGTCAGGCTTTAGTCGAACTCAACCGTCGAGCTTCAGTCAGACTCCCACAAGAGTCGAACTCCCTCCAAGCTTTCTCTTCAATCAAATTTTTTCAGGGGTCGAACTTCTTCCAGACATCTCCTTCAGCTGGCCGAACTCCTCTGCGGTCGGACTCCTCCCGAGCTTTTCCTTCGACCGAACTCTCCTACAAGTCCAAACTTCTCTGGACGAATTATCGCCATCAGTCTGCAACAGACGACAAGACCGGATGATATGGCCGCCACTACTGACGACACCACTTTCTCCATAACCAGCCCCATGCGGCCCATGACCTACCAGTATGGCTGTCACTATCCGCCTGACGATGCCTTCCTCTTCGTACCGAACTCCATGCGGTCCCAATGGCTCTCTGTCAGATAGTATGGCCGTCACCATCAACTAAGCTCCGCTTATAAAGGACCCTCTAGATATGCTGATATCTAATCTTTCGAATCTCTAAGCTCTCCTCTTCTTCTTTAAGCTCCAGAACTCATTTCCGAGCACTCCATTCCTGTTGACCAGAGCTGACTTGATCGTCGGAGGGTCCTGCCGGAGCCACCCCCACCGGCTCTAGACAAGACTTTGTTTTGTAGGTTTCCGACGGCGACCTCGTCGGCCTCCACTCTAGCGGATTCCAGCGACGATCAGATTCTGCGTCAACAGCTATATTAAATAATGAATTTTAATCATGGTCGATAATGTCATTAATATATATTATATACCTTTGATAATGGCCAAGTATATTAATGTGATCATAAAAACCTACATTCCCTTGATCATCATAAGCAAAGCTATAAGAGCCCTATTTATTATTTAAAATAAAGAACCAAATTGATGATACTATCAATAGAAAACAAATTTGCTCTTAAACCAAGTAGATGTAAAAAAAAAAAAAAATTGATAAGGAGATCCTCTCTCACTATATTTATTTATAATATAATATTAACTTTACGATAACTTTTTGCCTATAGGATGGCGCACTATAATTTATAAGGTATTGATCTTACAGTTAGTATTAATATAATTTGCTGCTTTTTTATATGCTAATATTATGTTGAGTTTTGCTAGGGTTTCAAACTAATGTTTGTAATAGTGCATGTTTTTTAAGAACTACCATTTCCTCACTAACAATTGAGTCAACAAGGATAAGTCTTCTATTTACTTGTCTAGCTGGATGCTATCTTAAATTGCAGTCTATAGTTGCTCATAGCTATTGATCTTCATGTTGATCATTGTTCCTTCAATTATTTGGATTCCAAAATATGAGGACCTTTTCTATCAAAATCATTAATTTTTATTTTTTAAAAAGTCATACTAGGATAGCTCAAATTTTTATGCTCACTTGGCTATATTTTTTTTTTCCGTACCAGCAGAAGCTAGAAGTTGAAAGCAATAGAGTGAGTACAAACAGCAAAACACAACTTTAATTTCAAGGAAATTAGCACCAAAATAGTCCACCTGAAGGATGTATTACAAAGCCGGTTGAGGTTGCTCTTATTATTGGAACTCGCAGAGATGTTGCTGCTAAGAAATCAGCTGCCTGGTTCCAAGTACTAAGTTAATTCTTAAATAAAGTAATAAATTACCACTCTGGTGGTAGCCGGACTTTTCTTTCCAACTAAGTAATCCAGATCCAAATCATGGTGGACCCCAGGACCGACCAGAGGGATAACTACGCCTGATCACCCCCTTCCAAATCCCTCTTGTTTGGTTTGTGGGGACCAAGGTGGACCACATGAAAACCCTATCTCTTTCCAAATTCAAGGTGAACGGTAATTGGGTGCGGATAATAGATTCATAGCACAAGCATAGCATATATTTCTTATTTTCATCAATTGCGATCTTTTGTTCAGAATTCCCGAGCCATACAAATGATATATCTCGAAGTGTCTTATCGAGTGTGCAACCTGCATCCTAATTAGTACTAGCACTCAACCCCCGCATTACGGGGGTTTAATTGATAATAATAATATATTTTTTCATCCTATTAATGTTAATAAGTCCAAAAATCAAGAATGCTATAACATAATTTTGTAAAATATATTCTATAAATGTTAAAAAAAATTAAGTTATTTGACATAAAAAGAAAAGCTCTGCTCCTCTTAATTTTATTGATAATTCTATTGCATGAATTCTTAGCATAAAGCTTAGAAGTAAAAGGAGAAAGAAATTTAGACTCTTCGAAAAAAAAAAAGTTGAGAAATAGAAAGTTGATAAATTTATTTTTTTTAAAAATAAAATTAAGAAAAGAATGAAATAGATTTCTATCCTAGCTTTTGAATTAGTAAATTTTATACATTTCAAACAAAAAGAACAATATTTAACATGAGATTTACAGTAAAAGAAATTTTGTATGTAAAAAAAAAAAGTAAATTATGGAATTGATACATCAACAAAATTTTAATTCTTTAATATAACTTTTTAAATTAATTATAAAATTATATCAAGTGACTCAGAATAATTAAACATAAAGCATTACCAAATACAGTCTTTCAAAGATTTTACAGTTTGCTATAGACATTTCAATATCACCAGCACCCATAATCTTCGAGTGTCAATAATGGTTTAGGAGCTTATTAAGTTTTTCAAAGAATTATCTTGAGGGCTATTTATATTTTACCTAATAAGAAGAATGGCTTAAAATCAGAATTTGAAAAGACAAATAAAAATTTTGAGTAGTTAATATCATCATATAGCTATGTCGCTACTACAGAACAGGACTACGACAGCAGTTTGTAACAACTATTATATCCTAAAAAATCACTGCCAGCGGTTAGCTAACTGCTGCCACTGCGGCTATCACTGTAGGTTTATAACAGTAATTATTGCAGTGGTTATAAGAACTGTTGTCATATACGGTCTATCGTAGCGGCTTCGTAACCACTACTATAGGTTGAGTTATGGTAGTGATTTTCGAACCGCTGTCATAGGTTGAACTATGATAATAATTTTCTAACTGCTGCCATAGATTTATCTATTGCTGTGATTACGAAACTGCTGCCATAGGTCTAATGCAGTGGTTTCATAACCGCTACCATAGGTTAATGGCAGCGGTTGGCACGTAAAGTTGCTATCTTGCTTGGCACATCTATGGCAGCAGTTTTGCAATCACTGTCGTAGCTTTTGAATAATAAAAAATATAAAATTTTTAATTTTTTATATATTTTATCTGATAAATGCAGAGATATATATAACATAAGAAAAAATATAAGAAAATATTATAAATATAAGAATATTTTTGAAATGCTCAAATTTTATTATCGAATAAAATTTATTATAATATTTTTTTAAAAAATACAACAGAAGTCTTCTAAATATACATCATCGTCGTCACCGGTAGATGGAGCACGAGCTGGAAGAGCTGGAGCCGAAGTCGGAGCGGAAGGAGCTGGAGCTGGAACGTCGGCCAACATGTCCCCAAGGTCCGCGAAGTCTGCTTCAAAATGCATCCTGAGCCTCATCACCATAGCGCTCAGGATGCCCTCCAAATGAGATGTGCACTCCTCAACATGAGTAGCCCACGCCGTAGCTTGATCTGCTCGAGCTGTAGCTTTAGCTGTCTGCACCAATCTCCTCAAGCCGCTCCCGACTGACGACACTGAAAGAATGTGAAGAGACACTCGCCTCAGACCAGTAGCTCATCGGCATATGTTCAAGCCTACATTGAATCCTCCCAGAGTGCTCAGGCCCCAAGACCTGAGACAGATGGTTATGAGGCCAGAAGTATATGGGTCCTCGCTCGCAAGCGCATCTAACTGCTCCTGTAATTATAAATTCAAATAAAATTTGATAAGAAATGTTATAATACTGATAATATATACTAATATATTTGTTACTTACAAAAATTCTTTCAATCACGGTGTTCATCGGCCTGCCCTTCTTATCTGTATGCCTGGATCGAAAGATTTCGCTCTCCATCTTTCATTAGCTATAATAATGAATCAATTTATTAAAAATATGAAAAAAATATCAATAATTTATTTAGTAAGATTCAGAATTCATTATTTCTCTATGCACACGACTGATTATAGACTCACCATCTAGAGTATGCGTATACTCCTGGACTGTCTGATTCTTTCGATTTTGACGAAAGATAGCCTAATAAGTATTTAAATAAATAATAAATATTTAAATATAATTTTAAATATATTAAAAAATTTAAAAGTTAAAAATTTTATCTCGAACTTCTGGCTCCTCCAATGTCTAACCATCCCCTCCCACTGACTTCGGGGATAGTCATATATCCAAGGAACAAGCTTCTCCGGAGTATCTCATTGGTGCTCAAGCCATCCTCTATAGAGCTTGACCTTTTAGCTCCGATACAACTCTCCAATCTTCTTTAGTCAGGCATCTCGAGTCTTCTCATGATCTGAAAAGTCATACCTTCTCTGCACAAAATTATCAAAAGTCTGTTACTAAATTATTCTAATCAAACAAAGTATAAACATATCAAATGCATATATATAATTAAGATATACTTATCAATATCTCCTTCCACATCCGGTCCCTGGTACTAGCATCCATCAATCACCAATCCATGGGTAATACCGAAATAATGTCGGACCATCTCACAAGCACTCTAAAAAAGAAATGCATCTTCCGCGCAGTCTTCCCTATCGACCTTTCCTCTGCATTATACTATATCATTACCTGATGCTGATGGTTCCATATATGCAGTATGCATGTGGGATCGTGAAATACCCTACTGGATGATGCACCTATAATAAAAATATATTATGCAAATATATAAGAGTATACAATAATTATATAAATAAATAAATAAATATCATAATAAAAATATACACTCACTGACCATGGGATTATGCGACGTGGATGCTAGCAGAGACTCATTAGTGGGTGGAGCATGTGCCAGAGATGTGGTTGATGCTAGAGGCTTAGATGCTGATGGAGGAGTAGATACCGATGAAGGAGTAGATGTCGGTGGTCTTTGAGTAGCCGATACGAAGGTGGATGGAGTATGCTCTGTCTGCAGATACAGAGCTCCACATAGCCCATCGAGAGGCCAAGATGAAAGCTAGATGACGTTTTAGTGCCATCATGACCTACAACGTTAATGAACATTATTTTTTAACTTGATAAATGCTGTTAAATATATATAATATAAGAAAATATTATAAACATAAAATTATTCTAAAATACTCAACTTTTATTATTGAATAAAATTTATTATAATATTTTTTAAAAAAAATATATCAAAATTTTGCTAAATCTATATCAGATGTCTACGATGAGCTCAATCTATCCATATAGATATATCAGCAAGAACAATCATCTAGATTAATCAAAATAAATTTTTACAAATCTTAATATTAATTTTCAATGCAATATTTTCTAGATACTGCTTATTTTTCCTACTAGATACGTGCTTTGGTAAGTAGTATCTAATAATATTATAAATATTATTATAAATAGTATAAGTAATTAATAAATAATAATATAAAATTAAAAAAAAATTATATTGATGGCTACGGAGAGGGGATCGTATCGAAAGCTCCGAGGATCACTGGCGACAGCACTAGAAGAAAATGATGGTGCTAGAGGTAACCTATGAAAATATAGCAAGATAATGAGATAGAAAGAGAAGAGAGAGAAAGAGAAGTGAAAGAGAGAGAGAAAGAGGGGAGAGAGAGGAAAAGGCGGCCTAGGGGGTGCCGTGATGGGGAGGCCGGGGGAGGGTGGTGGCGTGCACGATGATAGAGAGAGGGGCGGCTCGGGGTGGGGGATCGACCGAGGAGGGGTAGGGAGGGGCCGAGAGGCGGGGGCGGGCGTGGTGATGGGGAGGCCGAGGGGGCATGCACGGTGATGGGGAGGGGCGGCCTGAGAGGTGGGGGTGGCGGAGGTTGGAGGATTGATCGGAGAGGGGACGAGAGGCTGGGGCGGCCAGGGATGGGGTGGCCGGGGCAGGCATGGTGATGGGAAGGCCGAGGGGGGCCGTGCACGGTGACGGGGAGGGGCATTCCGTGAGGTAGGGGTGGCGGGGGTTGGGGGATCGATTGGAGAGGGGTGGGGAGGGGCCGAGAGGTAGGGGCTGTCGGGGATGGAGGGCCGAGGGCAGGCATGGTGATGGAGAGGCCGAGGATGGGTGGACGAGCGAGAAGGAGTGGGGGCACCAAGAGGTGGGGGCAGTCGGAGGGGAAGGAGGGGCGACACCGACTGGGGAAGGAGAGGGGCAGAGACTTACTGATGGTGGAGAGCAAGGAGAGAGAGAGAGCATGGGAGAGGAAATCCAAAGAAAATTTTAACCTAACCTATGACGGCGATTTTTGAATTGCTGCCATAGCTCTAACTGCTGCCATAGATCTATAGCAGCGATTTTCAGTAACCACTGTCATAGGTTAGAAATTAAATTTTCATACTTTTACTCTAAATATTATATAATTTTAAAATTTAATATCCATCTTCATCATTCATTATGTAAATAATTATCATTAGAGTATTATCACAAAAGATCATCTCGATCCGATGGTCCTAGCTTCATCGATCAAAAAAATTTGATTTCGACAATCATGAACGACGATGCGATGATTTGATAGATAAAGGCCTTCGATGGATCCAAAAATTTACAACGATGATCTCGATAATATTTATAGCATACTATCGAAGTTTTATTTTAATCGAATATCGTTATCATGATCATTTTGGTATGGAATAATTTCGAAATAAGTGATCAAAGAGCTAAACGGTATCCGATTTTGAGATAATTTTTTAGTTAAATGATATTTACTATAATTTTAATGATTTTACATGATGATGATCATAAAATTTAAATCATTTTTGTATGAACTGTTCATGTTAAGTAGATCTTATAAAAGCACGAGCATAACTACCAATAGAGTTTAAGAATATGGTTATCAAGCGATGTATAGTTTTGGATCGTTCTTAGACCCACGAATTGAATTTTATGATCATCACCATAAAAATAATTAAAGTAGTAGCTAAGATCATTTATAAAAAAAATTATCTCATAATCGAATACCATCTTTATTTATCATTTAACGACCAAAATTATTCTATACTAAATTGATCAAGATAATGATATCCGATTGAAGTGAAACTTTGATAGTATGCTACATGCATCACCAAAATCATTATTATAGATTTTTGGATCGATCGAAGATCTTCATCTATCAGATCATCGTGTCGTCGTTCGTGATTGTCGAAATTAAATTTTTTTTATTGATGAAGTTAGGACTATCAGATCAAGGTGATCTTTTGTGACGACATTCTAATAATAATTATTTAGATAATGAATGGTGAAGATGGATATTAAATTTTAAAATTATATAATATCTAGATCAAAAATATAAAAAAATATATAGCAGCAGTTATGCTTAACTGCTGCCATAGGTCCGATCTATTATAGCAGTTATTCTAAACCGCTGCCATAGGTTTGACCTATGACAGTGATTCTTTGTAAACGCCACCATAGGTCCAACCTATGGCAGCGATTTAGCGTAACCGCTATTATATGTCGAACCTATGATAATAGTTCTTTATAACCGTCATCATAGGTCGGACCTATGACAGCAGTTCTTTTTAACCGCTATTATAGATTAAATTATGACAGTGGTTCTTTTTAACCACTGCTGTAGATTTTATTACAGCTGTTGGTGCAGAATCTAGTTGACACCGGATCGAGTTGGAGTCAAAGAAGATGAGATCGCCGTTGGTAACCTGCAAAATAAAGTTCCATCTGAAGTTGATGGTGGTAGCTCTGACAGGACCCTCCGATGATCAAGTCAGCTCTTTTGACCAACAGAAATGGAGTGCTCAGGAAAGAGTTCGACAGAATTTTAGAAAGAAGAAGAGAGTTTAGAGAAAATGTATTTGGAGGGTTCCTTTTTATAGATGGAGCCTGTAGTAGATTGATAGTGACAGCCGTAGCCGTCTAGTAGCGGACCGCTCGAGGCCTGATGGAGTTTATCATGGATGGAGGCACCGTCTGTCGTACCGCCTGGTACCGCTTATAGTAGACTGATAGTGACAGCTGTAGTCGTCTGATAGTGGGCCACTCAAAGCCACATGGAGGGGTAAAAAACTTTGACATATGTCAATTTCAGAGGAATTCGAACTTCTAAAGGGGATATAGCTAGAGGGGATCATTGGGAAGAAATGCTAGCTGAAATCTGGAAGCAATCTGCTAGAGGAATCCGACTGAAGGAGAAGTTCGAAAGAAGTTCGACTCATAGCAGGATTTGACTGAAGAAAAAATTTGGAAGAAGTTTGGCTCCTAAAGGAGTTCGATTGAAGGAGAAGTCCGGAAGAAGTTCGGCTACTGAAGAAAATTGACTAAAGAAAAAATTCGAAAGAAGTTCGGCTCCTGAAGGAATCCGATCGAAGAAAAAATCTAGAAGGAGTTCGGCTCCTAGAGGAGTCCGAAAGAAGTTCGGCTCCTGGCGGGACTTGACTGAAGGAAAAATTCAGAAGGAGTTTGGCTCTTGGAGGAGTTCGACTGAAGGAGAAGTTCGGAAGGAGTTCGGCTCCTGAAGGAACTTGACTGAAGGAGAAATTTGGAAGGAGTTTGGCTCATGGAGGAACTTGACTGAAGAAAAATTCGGAAGGAGTTTGGCCCTTGGAGGAATCCGACTAAAGGAGGAATCCGAAAGGAGTTTGGCTCCTGAAGGAGTCCGATTGAAGGAGAAGTTCGGAAGGAGTTTGGCTCCTGAAGGAACTTGACTGAAGGAGAAATTCGAAAGAAGCTCGGCTCCTAGAGGAGTTCGGCTGGGACTCGGCCACTGAGGAGTTCAGCTCTTGATTGAAGCTCCTCTGTGATTATCGATTGTATTAGGTTAAGCATCATGCTGGACTTCGGTGGAAGTGGGGTTTATCCCCAACAACAATAATTTTGAAAATCGTTGCTGTAGTATACACTGCTGTAGATTTTTTTTGTAGTAGTGTGTGAATGTGCTCTCCTATAGATTTTTAAAAGAGAAATACCTGAAAGCACTTGTTGAATATCGTTTAGCGGTATGGAGAAAGCCAATAACATAGAGAGGTCATTAACTGTTATGGCCATTACATCACTTTCAATAAATATGTAAGCAAATCTACTGCGAAACACCAGAAATAGCATGAATAGGACAGATCTAACAATCAAGGATGTAAGCACTACATTGACGATGGAGAACTTTATCTTTTTGCACTTCCTGCTTCAAGTTCATTGGCCACTCGAACTCTGATTTTTTTTTAAAAAAAAATTTTAAATTCAAGATAGAACAAAACATCCAATGAATTCTCCATGGTCAAGAAAAGAATTTATATCATGTATCAAAAAAAACACCTAGCTATACATTGTTGTGGGCAATGTAGTATTAGTTATGGATGCCTTAATGCTTTTTGAGAAAGGAATTATGTAAAGGATCCAGAGCCCCATCAATTGAGAATTTTGTAGCTAAAGAAGAATCCTTTCAACCAAAAATTCCCAAACTCTACAAAATATAATGCTTCTACCAAGATTAAGCTCTCTAAACCTCCCGGACCAACTCACACCTCCACAACGCACGCAAAATCCAACTTAAGAAAAAAAACCTCAATCGGAATAGAGGCATCATCACGAGAATAGAGCCCCATAAATTGAGAATTTTGTAGCTAAAAAGAATCCTTTCAACCAAAAAGTCACAAACGCTACAAAATGTCATGCTTCTACCAAGATTAAGCTCTCAAAACCTCCCGGGACCAACTCACACCGCCACAACATGCACAAAATCCCATATGCTTGAGAAAAAAAAAACAATCAGAACCTAAGAAATCCCTCTAATCTCTCTCAAGTGCTCTCCTTTCCCACATATCTAATGAAATGAAAAAAAAAAAAAAGCGGAAAGAAAAAAAAAATGATCATCTATGTGAGGAAGTGTCTTACCTTTCCTTCATTTTCATTGATTTTTCATATGTTTTCTTTCTTTTTTCTTTTGTATCTTCCCATCCTCAGGGTCCAATCAGAACGTCTTTCCTTCATTTTTGTTATTTTTTTTTTTAATGTTTTTTTTCATTTTTTTTCTATTTTCTCATCTCTAGAAGTTCTAATCAGATGGGAGGCTTAGAGTAGCCAAACAGGAGGAAGCTGAGATGATGGCTGGGAGGCTTGGAGCAGCTGAATCAAAAGAAATTGAGATGATGGCTGGGGTTTTGTGTTGCAAGTGGAACGATTCTATAATCCGATGTGTCAACACGGGATATCATCTCTAATCTTAGTTATCAATTTACTAATATTATATAGATAGATATAGATAGATAAATATAGATTTAATCGTTGTCATTTAAGTGCAGCCATGCAAATGAGATTTGGCAACTTTTAAATGGCCAATGGTAAGTTTTTCTTTTCCTTCTCTCATGCCGGTGGAATACGGGAGTGGCTCAGCTTGGTATATATGGATATGCATCTTACCTAAAAATGAATATAAGAAAAGTTGCTTATCAGAACCTATCGAGAATGGTGTACCCTAATGAAAAGTCTTGTATGGTAAGTAACCTACACCCTAAAAGCATATAGGACTTGTTTTCTCAATGTCGCCATGTTAATGGGATTTGGCAACTTTTAAATAGCCAATCGCTGGTTATTTTTCCTTGCCCAAATCGTCCGCCTTTTGTTCTCTTATATATTTTGGCAAATTTGGATTTTTTTTTTTTTGGTAAGTAGTAGATAGAACATGATCGCTTGTATGTTCAATAAAAAAGCTATAAGAAGGGTGATGCAATATGCAAAACCTCATGAGGCTACACCCATGTATGTTGAGACGATTGGTGCCTTTCCCTTTGGGATGGAAAAAATTTTGGCATTGATGGCTCTCTTTACCTAGATTAGGTTTCATTATGTGTGTTGACAGTATTTTTAGAGTTAATTTCATATAAGATTTTGAACTTTGAGTTCGTGTTTAATTTAATTAAATCCTAAACTTTAATTTCTCACAATTGGACCAACAAACCTTTAACATGTTAATCATTAGAACTTACTAAGGTGTTAAATACATAATGAAGAATGTCACGCACCTCAAATAGAGGTGGATATATATAGACTAGCTAGCTAATAAGAGTAGATATGAAGTGATAGATGCTAACCATATGCATGACTTTCCTTTTAAATTAAAATAACCGATGTGCATAGATATATCGACAACTTCTATGGAGCATTGTTAATTGCAACAATAATATTCGTTTGTTAACAAAAAAAAAGAACTTTTTAATGGAAAAGAGAAAAAGAATTTAGTACCTATTTGTTTATAGAATTAGTTAGTCTAAAAATAAATGAATTGGACCATGTTTAATATATTTTTTCTTGGATAAAGTTATTTTCACTTCATAAGATCAAGGTTAAAGTGGAAATGTAACCCCTACTAATTTTAAAATGTGAGTCTTTTGCAATGTCTATACCATTCTAGGAAAAGTAGCCTTCAAAAGAATTTAAACAATAACCGCAGGAATAAGTGTATTAAGATGAGTTAAAGGGGTTTTATTCCATCCTTTTCTGCAAAAGGTTGGGGCTTCAAGATTTTGCAAGAATAAAAAGTGGCTCCCTCATGGTGACATGGTGAACAGGCAAGTTGGATAATGCAATAGATGATAGGAGATATTATTTATGTTTTTAAACACTCACCATGAGGTATGTTTTTGATAATGCGATAGATGATGGGAAATATTATCTATGTTTTTAAATACTTCAAGACTTTAAAAGTATAATATACACATAGAAAAGTGGATATATGTGTAGACTAGCTGGCTAATAAGAGTAGATATAAAGGTATGAACTAATCGTGTGCAGGACTTTATTTCTAAATTAGAATGACCAGCATGCACGGATATATTGGCAAATCCTATGGAGCATTTTTTTTTAACCACAACAAATAATAGAAATTTGTAATTAAAAGAAAATAACTTTTTGGTAGAAAAGAGGGGGAAAAACCATAATATGTGTTTAATTACATAATAAGTTATTTTGAAATAAATGACTTAAATCACATCTCATCTATTTTTCCTGAACAACTTTATTTTCACTAGGGTCCAAGCATACAAGCCGCAAATACCTTTTTTTTTTAAAGGGAAAACAGGTGGTATGGGCTTCTGAAAATGCCTATACTATCTTGGAGAAACATGGCTTTTGGAAGAATCTTAAACAAGAAGAGCAGGAAAAAGTGGGTTAACGAGTTACAGAGGTTTTATTTCATCTTTTTTCTGTAAATGAACAGGGCTTCAAAAGTTTGCACTAGAGCAGTCGGTGGTGCTTGCTGCTTCTTCCTAGAGACAATTCCTAAACAGTAAGGGTTTCTAGAGGTGCTTTTCCGAGGCCAATGCCAATCCAAGCTTCTTATGGCTGCATCCTCTGCCCTTAAAACATTTGTGAAATACATTTTGTTTGTTGCCTTATCTCTTAATAAATAACCGTTATATAATTCAAGCAGCCAGAGAAAATCTTTTCTTTACGATGTTTTTGTTACTTTTGTTTTATTTTTTGTTGGCCATATGATGCAAACGATTATTATTTATTATGATGTAGGTGAAAAGACATCATTAGGCTCATGTTGGTTATATGTCGGGATGAAACTTTCTCTCCTATATGAGGCATCTTTTTAGGAGCAAAATCGTAAGACCCCATAGACTAAAGATTGAAGCGGATAATATCTTACATTTGCAGGAGCTGAGATTGATCCATCCGAACCACAAGCATTGGACCATAATATTGGTACCATGGCTTATATGAAATAAAATATTTTTTCTCTTGTAAGGTGCAAATCTATGAGACCTGTATCATGGGCCAGAAGCCGAAGTGGATAATATCTCATACATGTAGAAGCAAAGATCAATTCATCTGAGCCACGAGCCCTTGATCGTAATACTAATTTTCTTCGTAACCTTAAAATAGTTAAGCAAAAACTATGTCACCCCTTCAAATGGTAACTTGATCAATGTAGTTTCTCAGTTCAACATCCTATCGATGGTAACTTTATTATTGAATTAGGATTTCCTCTCTCTCTTTTTTATCTACAAAAAATGAATTAGAACAATGATTTCTTCTAACCTCACGTCAGCTCTCAACTTATCATTTTCAAGACCAGTTTCAAATGCGATTTCAGCAAAAAATTTAGAGCAGAGTTTGGATATTTCATACTTGCTTTTAAGTCCTCAACAGTACATCTTCGACAAAGTAATTGATAAATATGGTATATGCTAAAGATCGTTGCGCATCCAAGTTATTGCAATTATTTTGTGAACCATATGAAGCTTCTACTATAACAGAATAGAATATATCTGAAAGGTTGTTTTTATGTACGAAGTTGCAATCTCTCCGTGGGATCATCTATAACAACAGTCAGCTACTTAAGGAGATCCATGAATAGAGTAATAGCAAGAATTAAACTATAGAGATTTCTCCTGCAGCTCACCAGCAGAATGATTACCGCCAATCACAGCAATGCCCCTTGATTGCCTTCAATAGGTTGCAAGTCTAAGAAGATTCCAATGTAGCACGAATCTATCCTTCCCTGTCTCTCCGAAGGGTGCCCCTGATTGCCTAGTTGTCTCAGCCAGAATTAGATAATATCTTGGGGCAAATCATTAGCATACTTGAGACGAACTAGCATGCTGGAAATAATTCTTTAAAGGATACTGATCCTACTAGCGGCACCGCTCGGATTCTCCGACTTATATCTTTCTAGTCTCTTAAAATCCATCTTGGTTGGGTTGAAGAAGATGGCCAGGACGTTTGCATGAACTACGTGTACATGCAGTATAGTATTGGAGTACACATGGCTCCTCACACAACAAATCAACAATTGCCCATGCAAACCTTGTGCTGCATTGACCAACTGACAAGGCTAAAATAGATGAATTCATCTCGAAGTGGGTATTGCATAAAATAGCATACGACAAATAGATGAAAAAGAAAAGAAAAAAACTATAGGAATCTGAAAAACAAAAGTTGGCATTAGAAATCACAAATAAAAACACATTAGAAGGAGAATGGTAGTGCCCATATATGGACATATATATATATTACATATTAGAGTTTATAGAACCATGCAAAACAAACAAACAATATGAGGATTTGTACACATGTATATTTAGCCTCACATCGGCTATGCATTATATAGATATTTGGTACTTATAAAGGATAATAAATTCAAAAAATATCTTTTAACTAGTTTTTTTTTTTTTTTTTTTTGAATGAGTT
Source organism: Cocos nucifera (assembly GCA_006176705.1). Taxonomy (NCBI): domain Eukaryota; kingdom Viridiplantae; phylum Streptophyta; class Magnoliopsida; order Arecales; family Arecaceae; genus Cocos; species Cocos nucifera. Next base: position 26,522 of record QRFJ01000077.1, read on the forward strand.
CCTAGGTTGTAATAAATAGTATCAAAGCAGCATCAACCAATAAACCTATATGGACTAGAAGATATTGGAGCACCGATCTATTTGGCTGCATAGGTTGAGTATAACATTTTTGATTGGATTTTGATCCTTAGCTCGATGAAGATACTAGAACTTCAACAAAAAGAGTATGTGAGGACTTGTACAAGTACATATATAATCCCACATCAGCTATATATTAGATAGTTCTTAGATGCTTATATAGGACCAGAAAACTTAAATAGTATCTTTTAACTAGTCTTTTTGAGTGAGGTCATGGGTTATCACAAACAAAATCTTAAGATTCAAGAAACTTCAAATTCGATAATGCTAATTGGTGAAAAAGATGATCAAAGAAGAGACATGGAGGGGCCATCCATGCATTTCTAATTTTCTACCATATGGCCAGGTCACTGTCTATGAAGATAGGTGAGATGTGAAATCATTTTCTTGATAATATAATTTCTCTCATTATTTACAAGATTACCAAGCACATGAATCCAATACCAACGTATTCCACTTTCACGGGCGCCATGGCTAGGTGGTTGCATTAACAGTTACCACATGCCAAAATAAATTATTTTCCATTTTTATCCTCTCACACCATGATGCTGGAGTCATAATATTAAATACTCGATATTCTGCTTCCATCCTCCGAGACTTGCATGCCCAAGATCATATGCAGCTTATGGTTATCTCACCACAAAGCCTAGCGCTACGCTCACTTTTCAGAGCTTTGAAGGACTCTCGACTCATTGTCATCATTTTGAGGGTCCAACAAGAGATGCAATGTGTACATGGATTCAGTAGATCAAATAAAGTTACATACCTTCTCTCTCTCTCTCTCTCTCTCTCTCTCTCTCTCTCTCTCTCTCTCATTGTTTGGTGGTAAACTGAGAAATTAGCCTAAAAAAACCTATAGTTGCATTCTACTGTAATCAGTGTAATGCCCAAATACTACTAAATCCAAAACCATTTTGATTGCCGATTAGACTACAAGGCGCATTGTCTCCTCTTAATTTGAAGATGCATATGCATGCAAACTCTTCATTTTTTTGTTAGTAGATTTGACCATTAATTGCTAATCATATAAATGTGAAATTAGGTCAACCACTTGTCAAGTCCAGGAATACCGGAATAATTTTTATAATTAATCCTAGTTACCTAATTTACTGACAACAAATATCTCGAGATGCATCGAGCATAACTTTTGAAAAATCCTTCATAGTTATCTTTAACAACCGCAATTTGATCTCCAGTGGATGAAGTTACAGCATTCTAGTTGTTTTTTTAAAGTTGAAGCCACATGTGTTCACACTCATAAAAAAATAAAAAAAAAGAAGGCAATCAACACTGTTGCCATTTCTGAGTCTTCTGCAATCAAGAAGTCCTCATGGAAATCATAGAGACAGACATGGATAATCTAAGATCATAGATAGATATGTAACCAAATCAAACAATTCCGGTTTTCCGAATAAGATAGCCGGGATTGCAAAATCAAAGGATTGTTTCTTCTTTTTTATTTTTGCCAAAAAAAAAAAAAGGGGGGGGATTGTTTTGGTCATTTTACATCATCCAACCGAAGATGTATCCTAAAATAATAAATAAAAAGGCGGGGAGAAGAAAACAAAGGGGAAAGGGACGCAGAACCTCGCTAGGGCGAAAGAGAAGAAAGAGAGGAGAGGGGAGCATTTTTCTCCTCCATCAAATCAATCTCAATCACCAACCCATTTCGCCACCACATCCTCCCCCTGTTTCGCCCAAAACCCTCGCCTTTTTTTTCTGCCCCTCCGCGAACCTTCTCTCATGGCGGAAATTGGAGACGGCGTTCCGGCGAGCCCCGACAGCTGATCTCCCCGCTATAGCCACCCGGATCGTTGATGCCCGACCTCCCCGGCCCCGATCTCGACGGAATTTCAATCGGAAAATGAACGGAAAAGGACCCGATGACGCGGGGGATCCGGCGGCGCCGCCCGCTCTCGAATGGAAATTCGCCCAGGTTTTCGGTGAGCGTACCGCGGGAGAGGAAGTCCAGGAAGGTACGATCTTTTTTTTTTCCCTTCGACCCATTCTTTCAATCTAGTATGGATCCACTCGATTGTTGAGACTCTAGGGCTTCCGATAGCCGAGGTTGGGGCTTAGGGTTTCTTGCGTCTGGCGTGGCTGAACCGGTTGATTTTTTTCTTCTCTTGATTAGATTGGAAATTATCGTCACCGAACCTTCTTTTTTTTTTTTTTTTTTTTTTTTTTTTCTTTTTCTGTTCATACGATTAGTTTTTGATGAATAAGTGTGAAAGATGTCATGGAAAAATTGCGATCTGATTGATGCGAAATGGTATATTGCCGTATGTTTTAAACGAATGGAACTTGATACATGAATCTGGCCTTTCCCCCTCATGATATAAATTAAATGTTCCGAGTTAAATATCTTGGTTATTTTTGTTTCCTAATCGGGAATTTTCATGAATATATATATATATATTTTTAACTCATTGGTTTATGGCAACTTACTAGTAGATGTGGAAGAACTTCTTCGTCATTACTTTTGTTGCTTTGTAGCGTCGTTTGTAGGTGAAATCCACTGCCTTTTTTTTTAGTGAGTGTTACGATGTACTTGCTGTTCCCTTGTCTTTAGCTTTGGTTAACCTATTTTGAGTTTGGAAGTGACCTTTGGCCAAGGTTCATCTGAATGTGTTGGTTTAGTGGGGTTCTGTGATCCTTTAATGCCAAAATTGGCTCATAACTAATCAGAACATTTTTTTAATTTCTGTATCTGTTGGTCATCAGTTTCCAGATTCTAGTCCTATATTCTATTGCATGTTGTGGTCTGCTGTTCTTGCGTGCAAAAATTATTTTCTTCTCTTCGTGTGTACTCTAGGATAGCTAATTATAAACATGTGGATTAAATGATGAACAGGAATAGATCATTATCTTAAACGATGCTGATGAAATATGGATGTGTCAAGAAGGAAATGTTGCAGATAGGTTCTCTATTTAATGGCAATCCTTGACAAAATGGTGTTAAATTCCTGGTAATGCAACTTTGTGAGAGGGTGGGGCTTGCTATGAATGTTGGAGGGAAATGTGTGGGAAGTATACTGTCTTATTTGTTACTCTGTGTAATCTCATGCCTTCAGGAATAACGAGCTTGAGTGACATCATGCACTGACTGTTTTGGATATGGATTTCTATCATCTTTTCGCATTTCATTAATTTTTTTCTTTACAATATTTGAGGTTACTGTTTAATACTTTGGATTGGCTGCCTTTTAGTCCTTATTGATGGCACACATGAAGGAGAAACCTGCAAATTTGATTAATTATATCTTTAGACTTTGAGATGCTTTTAGAACAACAATTGACATCAGCATTGAGGAAGAATTGCTTGGCCATATTTTTGTTTACCAAGAACCCAACTTGTGTCAAACTGTGAAATTTTAATTGATCTGAAAGAATTCTTAGCTGAATTTTAAATTGAAACTTTGCAATTAACAGTCTATAACAGCTGGAGGACACTGTTGCTTGGATATGAGTTATCGAATAGAAATGACTTAACACTGATATTTGCTGAGTGTCGTTGAAGGGTCTGAGCATTGCCACTGCAATCATTCCTGACTTCGCACAACTCATCCGAGGCACAGTCTTTGAACAAGGACTGATTATTTGCATTATTCACAAGCTACCCAATGCTTATCTCAATCTTTAGAATATGTCATGTCAATCCTAGTAAGATTGCAATTGTTATCGACTGAACTCATTAGTGTACAAGCATCGACACCATGTCAGTCCTAGCCATCTTATCGCAAGGATCAGCTTTTGTAAGCATCCATTACCTCCATGGCCGACACTTTTTCACATTAACCTTGTCAAATCATGGTTCATGATGCATTAGCTGTGGTGGCTATGTCATTCTTCACTACTCCAGTCTATTTGTGGTTCATGATACATTTTCTAATGGTGCTGGATTTAGGGGCTTCACCTGCATTTCGTTTGATCTAAAAGCTGTTTACAATCAACACATGTGGGCAATAACTGTTCATTTTGTCTTATTCTGCCAACAGAAATCTCTTTGAATATTTCTTAGGTTAAAGTTTTGTATTCGTAGTCCCATTTCTATATATTCTTAGAGTTCATGGTTTTAGAGGCCTTTAGGTTCAAGGTGTTGCTTTTCCAAAGGCATAATTGGATGAATGTTGAAATTTTAACGTGTCTGAGCACTAATGCAAAAGGTAAATATTGCATCTCAACTTCTATGGATGCTGAAAACCTAACCAACGTTGAGATTAGGAGAGGCTATGAATTTGAGTCATATATTAGGATAATTTTAGAACAGTACATTGCATGTGTGAAGCAAGGTTAGGACCTGTGCTATTTATTGTAGTGTTTTTTTTTTTTTTAAAGGTATTATCGCTTTATCTTATCTATGTAGGAGAGAGGCCTTCCTTGAATGGTTCCAACTCATCACTCAAGTGGTTTTTTCGTGATGAAATTATCATTTCAGTTATAGCTGAAATAGGAAAATGTAAAAGAACTTTAACAATGTGAATTCACATTTTAATGAATATTTCTCTCCCCATTCTAAGCGCTATTTCGTTTGATCTCTTAACTCATAGATGGTCAGGCCATTGTTTTGTTATACGACCCAAAAAAATAAATCAAAATCTTCATCAAATTGGATTCTCGTACATCAAAATATGATCGAATCAATAATTAATGAAGCAACACAAAAAGTGGCCTTTGTGAATGAATGAACATCACATTGTCTATTTTCCTTCATCAGCCCCCCTTCCCCATCCGACATGTTTCACTTGATGTGCAGACAGTGTTGGATTATTTTTTTTTGAACTGCTCAATTTTGAATTCTGAGTTTATGATGTTGTACTACGGTGCTTGTTGCACACTAGCTAGTAGCTGGCTTTCTTGGTTTCCTGGCAGGATTGTGATATTTCTGGTGTGCCTGCTGATGCTTTTAATCTTGTATGTTGCAGTTGACATTATTTCAGCAATAGAATTTGATAAATCTGGGGACCATCTTGCTACTGGAGATAGAGGTGGCCGTGTAGTTTTATTTGAAAGGACAGATGTTAGAGCTGTATGTTCTACAACTTATCTCTTTGCCGCTTTTTTCTGTTTGCCTTGTTGTGCTTCCGCTTCTGATATTATTTCACATCTTTTATCTCCTTGATTCATAGCATGGTTGCAGAAGGGATCTAGAGAGGCTAGACTATCCAGTCAGCAGGCATCCTGAATTCCGCTATCAAACAGAATTTCAGAGTCATGAACCAGAGGTATTATCCTTCTGGAGTGTTACTGATAGAAATGTGATACTTCATCTTGATCAATCATGTGATTTGGTGTAGTTTCATGTTTGTGCCATCAGTTTGACTACCTCAAAAGCTTGGAAATAGAAGAGAAGATCAACAAAATCCGATGGTGCCAAACGGCTAACAGTGCACTGTTTCTCCTCTCCACCAATGATAAAACAATCAAATTTTGGAAGGTAGGCTTGCAGTTCCCTTTAGCATCTATTACCTTTTTTAGAAAGATATTCGTGAATCATGATTTAACATGATTCCTGATGGATTGTTTCTTATGTGCTCCACTAGTCTGTTTGTGTGCTCTCCAAGATTTGTCATGCTCCTTTAAGTTTCAGTATTTGAAAATCAGCAAGAGCATTATAATCTTGTGATATGTTCTTACATCTAATGGTGTTCTTTAGGGAAAATGTATCTGTGTTGTCTATCTGTTGTAAAATCCTAAATGTTTTCCTGTAGTTTTATTGCTGAAGACATTCATCAGATATTTTACTATGTAAATTAGTAAATTGCAAGCATCAATCAGTTGAATTAAACAAACCAGAGCTGTTCTTTGGAATGATAAATTATCTAAAGATCATATACGGTGAATCATTCTCTTCAAGGAAGTCATGAATGAGGAATATTTGATCTGTCATAATTCTTTTTCTATAACAGATATTTTATATCATTAATATATATATTCCGATTGAAACCTTCTGAAATTTCTTAACTTTCCTGAGAAAAACCATCCATTGCTGTCATTGTGCATATAATGTAACAATTAAAACAGATCTGAGTTAGGAATTCCACATACTGTAACAATTCTGAAACAGTTGCTCGTATTGCCTGCTGTTGGCTGTTTCAGGGTGTGATTTCACCCTGTTTTTGTTGATTGGTTTGTCTGGGCTTTTTGGTTTGACCTTCTTACAAATATTCCCTGTTAAATTTCTAAAGTTTGTTTGCCGATATACAGGTGCAAGAAAAAAAGGTGAAAAGAATTTCTGAGATGAATTTGGATCCTTCACAAGCTGTGGGAAATGATAGCAGTGCTAGCTCAAGTACGCCTGGCCCTGGATCATGGCTTCCAAATGGTGGATGTTCATACAATTATATGGGCAACGACTTTTCCTTTCCTCCTGGTGGATTTCCATCACTACGATTGCCTGTGGTAGTTGTACTGAGCCCAGTCTACTGACTATTATGTCATTCATGTATAACTTTTGAATTTTTAAACGCACACACATGATGTTAATATACATGCGTTCATTGAGAAGAGGAGAGGGATGCCTGTATTTGCACGTCACAGTGACACTCGTGTATATCTATTGGATTAGTTGCCCTGTTGTATTTTCTCACACCATATGCATCAATTATCCTATGTCATCCAGTTATATTTTTTGTCTATAACTCTTTATCTTGACCTTCTAATGAATTATTAATGCACATATGCAATATCTATTAATTATAATTATTTCCATCTTTTGAAGTGATCACCAAGATTCTTGCATGCATCTATATATTATGAACAGGTAGCAAGCCAAGAAACAAGCCAGGTTGCTAAATGTCGGAGAATATATGCTCATGCACATGATTATCACATCAATTCAATTTCCACTAACAGGTTCATGTTGCACCTTTCATCTTTCCTTCTAGTGTCATAAATTCTCCAGTTTTGATTTAGACGTCATATATTTTTGGTTTGGAAATTTTGGATGCAAGTTCCATATGTTCCCCATTTTTCTTTGTTGGGAACAGCTGAACCTCCTGTTGGGTTCCATGTTTATTGCTAGGGACAGTTTATTGTGTCTTAAATCAGATTGTAAGTTTTGCTACTAATTAAGCTAAGTGCATAGAGATGAACAGTGGAACAGGAAAAAATGCAGCTAGAAATTTAAGAATGTAGTAAATGTCTTGAAAAACTTGAATGTGTTATATGTTGAATTTGTTGTTTGAGGTGGAAATGTTTTGTCAGTTTGTAAGAAAGGATATCAATTCCACTGCTGAAAAGGTGGCTTGGTTTGGAACATCCCTTGAGAGGGCAAATTACTTGGCAAGGTTTAGATTGTACATGAAAATGTGATTTAACGAAGTTTCATTTTAGCATTTGACCGTGGCTAATGTGTTTGGAGGATTGTATGGTATACTGGTCATTTTTTTGGTATTCTCCAAAAAAATAACCTTTTGGAATTGGTGTACATTTATATCCTTATATAGAGTTTCAATTTAATCCTTTTCTCTTTCCTTTTTTTTCCTTTTTTTTTTAATTTGAAGATTATGAATTTACTGAACTCAACTATCATATTCTTTGGAACTTTAATGATTAACTCTAGTGATCTATTTTAACTTGATTTTCTTGTTTGTTAATATTGGTTCTCCTGACCTTATGGTAATGTTTTGGATTGCATATGATTGAATTCTTATGGCTTATGCCTGACCTGGTGTGTTTTCTGTCTTGACAGCAATATGTAACCTTTTAGGTCCTGTTTGGATAATCCTGTGCTTTCCAACAGGATTCACAAGAACACAGTTCATGCAGGCCCATTTCACAGTATTCACAGAAATCCTTTTAGAGTGGGCCGACCCAAATCCCATAGGGAGAAAAAGAAGACCTCACCTAGTTTTTTTTTCCACCCTACAAGAAACAAGAATGGACTGGAAAAGGTCCAGTTGACATGGGCTGGGCCAGCTTGGCCTAGGCCTCATATTCTATAATATTAGGCATAATCTGTGCATATAGTTTAGAAGATATGTCCTACACGAAAATCCTACCGGAATATCCAAACAGGACCTTAATGTTTTCAAGAGGATGTAGTATTTAATTTAGATGCATCATGCATCTTCTTACTTTATTTGTTTGGATATCTGCACTCTTTCTTCTTGTAAGTTTCTTATTAGATGGTCACTTATGCAATTCCATTATTTTCCTATTGACCAGTGATGGTGAGACTTTCATATCAGCAGATGATTTGCGAATAAACCTTTGGAATTTGGAAATTAGCAACCAGAGTTTTAACATTGTTGATGTGAAACCTGCAAATATGGAAGATCTTACTGGTATGAATATTTGGCCTGCATAGATGATACTTCCGTCTAATAAATTTGGAGCTGGAATTTTCGAGTTTACCAAGCATCGTAGTTTGCTGAAGCTGTTCAAACATATATAAAGGACTTCCCGATAAAATTACATATTTTGGTAATTTGATGCTAATCCACATGTCATGTAGTTATAATGATAAATGTAAAATTAATATCAATGGGCTATGCCTGGTTGTTACCTGAGTTGAGTTTAAACCCTATGCCTGAGACCGGCCATCCCCAAAGCTAACTCAAGCATAGGTTTCTTATTTATCTGGGCAGGGCAAAAAGGCCTGAGTCATTTTTTCACATCTCTTAAGTCAAGGACTGGCACAAAAGGCTTGTGCTTGAGCTCAAGATGGTTATTTCTTTGGTGGGCCTTCTATCTGCTTGAACTGCACCAGCCTACCGGCACTCCTTTGTAGAACTGCATGTTCAATTATTTACAGTTCTGCTGGCGCTAGTTCATTCGAAATATAATTCAACTGATTTGTGGGGTTTTCAGTATGTATTATAATGGTTGTAGCAATGAAAATAAGCCAAATTAACTCATTTTCTGACCTGCCAGAGGTGATAACATCTGCTGAGTTTCACCCTGCTCATTGCAACACATTGGCATATAGTAGCTCAAAGGGCTCAATACGGCTTCTTGATCTGCGTCAATCTGCTTTATGTGATAATCATTCCCAGCTGTAAGGAACCACTCTTCTTTTTTTTTTTCTTTTTTTTTTTTTTTTTTCTAATTTTCACATGAAAATCTTGCAAGTAACTATGCTGATGTTGAGCAGACAATGAAATTGCAATCAATTGCTCGAAGAAGTATCTTTTTGGCCTCTTTAGCATGTCTGGTGTTGCTTTATGTAATGAGACTTTTCCATACACAGGTTCGAGGAGCATGAGGCATCAAGTTCAAGGTCCTTTTTTACCGAGATTATTGCTTCAATTTCAGATATTAAATTTGGAAAAGATGGAAGACACATCCTAAGTCGTGATTATATGACGCTTAAGGTCATACATTTGTATCTGTCTTGCAGTTTATTTTTTTAATTATTATTATTATTTTTTGAGTGATTAGCAATATGAATTATGCTTGCTGGAACAGCATCATATTTTATATGTTGTCAATGTAGTATTCCAAAAGTAAATGATCTTTTGTTTTGGAATTCATTGCATTGGTTTCAAAATTTGACAGTAATTTTTGGGACAAGATAATTAATCGGTACTTATAAAGGACCTGAGTCAGAAATCTTCTGAAAATAGTGTTTGATAAATTTTACATCATATTTAAGCACATGATGGATCATTTTAATTAATCAAGAATGGTCAAGATGCTGTGGTGAATGATATGAATTTTTGTAGTAATAGCTGAAAGTTTGCTTTTATTTGGTTTCTGTTATGGATAAGGGTGTAATACTCTGAAGATGTCATTGGTGAGAGGACTTCAGCTGAATTGATAATGTGACTTTTTTAACAGGCTTTGCTAGCTGTTTTGGTCATGTTATTTTGTGTTGATGGTTTGTATGGTTTCCAGTTATTAGAATGACAAGTAAATGGTTTAAAAATTTAATAATAACATGAAATGGATGCTTGAACCATTAAGGTTGTGATCTACTACTGCTGGGATCAAGAGGTTCAAATCCATTTTAAAGAAGAACTTAATAGTTTCAGAACATCTATATTTGATCATGACATTCTCTCATGCAATAATGCTCAACTAGATTGTCTAAGACATGAAGTATCTTTGGTGAATTATCAATTCTTTGGGCCAAATGATGCTAGAACAAGGTAATAATGGTGTTTAAAAGATGCGCACAGAAGGAAGAAGTAATATACTGCAGTATCATAAGGAGAAATTGTGTGCATCAGAACTATATCAGTCTTGCAAACTAAGTGCCTAAGCTGCACAATTAAGTCATCTCAGAAGTTTATGGAATTCTCCTTATGTCCTTATGCTGTGTAACTCTTACAGCTTTCTTTTGGATCACATATCTAGATATTTAGAATTCATTTTAGACAGTTTGCTGCTATTATGTGCAACAATGTAACTTTTGCGGTTGGCCCTTCTAGTTTTTCAAGTCTATGATGACTTTTGCCAGTGTCCGAAAAGATCAAAGAATGGACTCTCCATTTTTTTAAGCTGTGCAAGGTTTTGATGGAGAAATGAGGTTTCTCCTTGTTATACAATTTGTGATCCTAATTTGAAGGCAAATGAGGATTCAAGGGGTGCCTGGTATTGAGCTGTACTGATCTAGCCTTAGACATTGCTTTGCTCCATTTTGTGTCATGAGAAGTTAGTAGAAAGTAAAGTCAAATACCCATCCTTATAAAACTGATGCACCCATAATCCTGGATTGGCAAGGTTGATAGTCTTTATGTACAAGCTCTCGACCATGCAAACACATTAATTAAAATAATCATATGTGCTTCACATTTGTCCCCTGGCATGGACACAACAAAAAAACAAATATAGGTGAAATTTGTGGTACAGCTTCATTCTAGTTCATTTATGAGCTAGCAATTCTGCCATTTAATTGAGGCATATGGAAGTTGTCCCCTTTCCTGTTAATTTTCTAATATGAAGAATGGTGCTGTTAGTGTAGCAGTATTGCAGCTGTACCTTGATTTATGTGTAACTATTTCTGGTTTCTGTAGGATCTATCTGTAGTCACTTTGATGTCTGTTTGTAGCTCTGTTATGTCTTTTGCAGTATTACAGATCAAGCAGAGATCATAGCTCATAATGTTGGTTTTTATAGTATTCTGTTGCCTCTCATTTAAATCTGCTCTTTTCTTTACTTTTATTTTTTCATGTGATTTTTTCAGCTATGGGACATCAACATGGATTCTAGTCCTGTTGCAACTTTCCAGGTCCATGAATATTTAAGGCCTAAGGTAATTTGTTTTGTTACAGTTAAATTATAGTTGGTGCAGTCCAATGTTCCAGTACTTAGGCCATGATAGTTCCATTTTCACACAGCTATGTGATTTATATGAAAATGACTCCATCTTCGACAAATTTGAGTGCTGCCTAAGTGGTGATGGACTACGGGTAGCAACTGGTTCTTACAGGTATGCGGTTCTTCTGGCCGCTTTATTTGTTTGTTGCTATTTCTTTCCTTAACATTGACGATGCTACTGCTGTTTGTGCAACAAGCAATCTCTTCCGTGTGTTTGGTTGTGTTGCTGGAAGCACAGAGGCAACAACTTTGGAGGCCAGCAAAAATCCTATGAGGTACAACTGTAATGATTATTGAAATTTTAAGTATTCAATTTCTAATGAAAATTGATTAAAGTGGGGAACTCATAACAAAGTTGAGGGTTGAGGGAGAGAAAATAGTCAGTTGGACATTTTTATCTTTCTTGATTTAGAATTGCTTAAATACCATGATATGAAGGATTGTGTCTTTGCGCATATCCAGATCTGGTCAATACAATTTAAGTTGTATGGTTGAAAACACATGAAATATGTGTACTTAACCTTAATATCATATTAGCTGAAAGAACATGGTTTATTATTATTATTATTATTATTATTATTATTATTATTATTATTATTATTATTATTATTATTATTATTATTATTATTATTATTATTATTATTATTATTATTATTATTATTATTATTATTATTATTATTATTATTATTATTATTATTATTATTATTATTATTATTATTATTATTATTATTATTATTATTATTATTATTATTATTATTATTATTATTATTATTATTATTATTATTATTATTATTATTATTATTATTATTATTATTATTATTATTATTATTATTATTATTATTATTATTATTATTATTATTATTATTATTATTATTATTATTATTATTATTATTATTATTATTATTATTATTATTATTATTATTATTATTATTATTATTATTATTATTATTATTATTATTATTATTATTATTATTATTATTATTATTATTATTATTATTATTATTATTATTATTATTATTATTATTATTATTATTATTATTATTATTATTATTATTATTATTATTATTATTATTATTATTATTATTATTATTATTATTATTATTATTATTATTATTATTATTATTATTATTATTATTATTATTATTATTATTATTATTATTATTATTATTATTATTATTATTATTATTATTATTATTATTATTATTATTATTATTATTATTATTATTATTATTATTATTATTATTATTATTATTATTATTATTATTATTATTATTATTATTAATAATAATAATAATAATAATAATAATAATAATAATAATAATAATAATAATAATTTGGATTTGGTAAAAAAATTAGCCTTCCATATTAGTGAATGTTGGGGAAGGATATGCAGTGTTAACCCAAATTTCTTGTATAGTAAGCTATGGGATTAATGTCTATAATGCACAAGAGCAGGCACCAGACGAAGCTGTGGTGGCTTAGAAGCTACAAGTATAAAATTATGCCTGTAATTCAGCTGTTGTTTGTTGTGGAGTGATGACCTAGCAGTAGTAGTAAGTGCTGAGGCGTGAATCACATCATCATGAATTCCTGTGGTTATTGCTGTATTGTACAACTCTGCTAGGATGAATGCTGGAATTACCGGGTATGATAGGTTTGAATAAAGTGATTGATGATTCAGAGATGATTGAGTGCTGATGAGTTGTTGGATGTGGCATTGATGTCTTTACAACATTGATATGCCAATGATAGATGCTTAGCCTGTCAATATGTCAATGACATTGATAAAGAAGTTCTAGGTTTTCTAAAACACTACAATTTTTTTTTTTTTTTTTTGGACATCATTAGTTTGTAACAATAAAGAATGTTAAGGGCCTGTTTGGATGTCCAGGCCCAAAATCCTAGGGGATTCATGGGTTTGGACTAATGCAAATAGAAAAAAGAAGTTTGGGCCAAACTTATATTCCCAATACTCAGGGGTCTTTGGAATGGGCTGGCCCGAATCCTATAGGGAAAAGATACTCTTGGATGGTTGTTGGCAGAGGTTTAGCCCAGCCTCTAATTTAATATTTTTTGATGGTTGTACTGGCCCAACCCATCTTCTAATTCAATGTTTTTTGATGATTGTACTGGCCCAACCTATGAATCCGGATTTTGGGCTCAACTATCCAAACAGGCCCTAAATGTTCAGAAATTCCTAATTGTTGATTCCTTGTTTGAGTACTGCAACTCTTTGCTGGTGGTGTATGAAACCAATGCTCGGTGAAACAGGCATCAAGGGACCGTGTTTATGATATTAAATGAGAGAGATTTTACTTGAGTGATAGAAGATGTCTTGTTTGAGATGTGTACCACAATAACGTATTTGCTCAATCTTGCCTTGATGTTGTTATTCAGGAGACAAGTCCAAAACCCTGTGAGGTCTGCAAGATCTCTGAGCAGTTTGACGCGTGTTGTCCGACGAGGTGAGTATCCAGCCATCAACTTTAGTAGCTTGCAACAGCTTATACTGCATGGTTGTTTTTCCCTCAGAAATCTTTGCTACTTCTAAGACACACACATAGACCAACCTGTTGCAGGAGCTGAAGGCCCAGGCATTGATGCAAATGGAAACTCATATGATTTCACAACCAAGTTGCTCCATTTAGCATGGCACCCAACTGAGAACTCGATTGCTTGTGCTGCTGCCAACAGCTTGTACATGTATTATGCATAGAGAAGGCCATGGAAGGAAATGAATTAGCAAGCAATTTTTTCCTGCGAGGGGGGAGGGGTTGCTTCCAGTGAAAGCAATTTGCTTTTCATGCAACCAGCAAAATCCGGGAGGAGGGTATGCGATTAAATGATCACACTTGTTTAAAATTGGGGCCAGAGGAGCTGTTAGAATCCATGAGGGAGTAATCCATCTTTTCTTCCCGGGAGGGCAGCGCAGCTCTGATTTTTCTCTTTTTTTTTTTTTTTTTTCTTCTTTTATTTTTTTTCTGGGAAAAGATTCACATCTTTTGTTATAATGTTCAGCTAGGTTCCAAGGTGTGATTGTAGCTCTCCTACAACCAAACGAAAGGCTGATCAAGGGTCTGTGTCTCTGATGCTATGAGAGGGCTGTTCTGCTGCCTGTCATGCAGGAGCATGGGGGCTTGTATCTTTAGGACAAGCATTTTGAGCCTTGTTAAAGATTGTTATCATCATTATTGTTCATCTCTTCAGCGCTAACCCTTTTTAAATATCGAAAGAGTTGCTGGCCTTGTGCTTATCATTAGAATAAGTGATGGTTGAATGAATGCTTGTGTTTGGCCTGGTATGCTGTGGTTGGCTATTTAATGCCAAATATTCACGCGTAACTAAATTCGGGATGCCAGGAATGGATGGCTTTGCCATACATATGCCCGTTATCTTTAAGTTTCATATATTGTTAACAATTATTTCCGGTATCAGCATTCATAATCGGGTGACGTGGTTTCCATGAGCCTCTTTAATGCAATGGAAATGGAGAAAGCTTCATCATCCGCTTTTTGATTTGTGGCGGGCATGCTGCACGTGAATGTGTATGGGCAATGTTCTCAGCTCAAGCTGGTCGATTTGGTCAGAGGCAGGTCTGCCATTATACAAATTCTGAGAGGCTTGGTCCTCATAGAACATGTTAATAAGATCTAATCATCTGAAAGGCTTCTTTACTGACAATTTTCTACAGACCACCGAGCAGCAGAGTAGCACACGTGTTCTCGAGGCAGTTTGACGAATGAAGCTAAGAAATGAGTTGGCTATTGTGCTCTTGGTGCATGATTAATTGTGTCGCGATGGGAGCATCTTTGGTTTATCGTAGCAAAGTTAATTGGTGTTGATGCGCATATGTACGTAGGTCGTTGTATTATGAAATTTGATTTAGCTGATATTTGTCAGAACTCGCAATGATTATCATGCTTGTTTTTTATGGCTTGATACTTATCAGTGGCTTGTTGCTTCACTTTGATCAGTAAAAAAGAAAGCATTTAAAATTCCCCGCGTTCTCTTTGACAATTTCCGTAACTCTCCAGTCTATGGTTAACCTGTATGCTCTATCTTTGCATGTTGTGGCAGCAGGTGCTGTTTTATTTTTTTGCAAGCACTGCTAAATAATGTATTAGCTAATTTCAGCTAAAAGATTGATAACATTTTCATGGTATGCATGGAACCTAATATTCTCGTGTAGACTATGATTTCTATAGCAAAAATATTTAAAAGTAATACCGCATGTTTTCAAAAGTATGCGATATGTTTACATTATTGTCAGCTATATTTTGAATCAGTTGATCAACTGGTATTCGGGGAGTTCAAGTGAACATACTTTAATCAAGACAAGGGGGCATTGGATGATGGTTATGGTACAAATAGTCAATTTATTTGTAGTAAACTTAATAGCTATTTTTGCAGTTTATTTTAATATTTAAAAGAGGGTGTAATGTAAGGGGAGCTGGACTTTCTGACCACCGTCCCTAACAAGTGTTAGGTACATTAGAACGGAGTTGAAGAATAGGGTATGCATTGGTTAAAAACTCATAAAAGTTTGCACAGTTAGATTTGATAAATACATAGACAAACAATAATAACAATAATAATATCCGTCATAAGCACTAATTTTATTATATTTATACAAAAATTTGAGTTCTATCTGAAGACAAACTCAAACTAAGAAAACTTATTGGTCTAATGCTTCTCAAAAGCCAGTAGGGCAACTTCTAGAATATTAGCCAATACCATCCGATGAAACTCATATTGCTTCAAGTTGGTTCAATTAAATTTGGGTCAAATATGAGTTAGAATACCTGTATAGCCCAAATGCAATTTCCATTTTTATAGTTGGCTTTGGCTTCACCCAACCCAAATTCGTTCCATATAAAAGCTTCTCACCCTGGCCTAGCCATTACGTGGGTTTCTATAGCAGTCGAACCAAAACATCTGTGAAAGATAGATGTTTGGAAAACTCATGGTTTGGGTTGTATCTTTCATACGTTGGATCATGGCTGTTTCCAGATCTGAAAGATAGATGGAAGAAGAAAATTAAAATACTTTGAGATCTGTGCAGTATACAATCTAATGATTGACGTCGTGAGAGAAGATCAATAATTCGTTTATGTGAAAGATACAATCCAAATCCTTGGTGACCCATATATATATATATATATATATATATATATATAGAGGATGGTCTTAAGAAAAATGTTAAAAGCCTCGTGTAATCAAGCAAGAATGGCCAAAAAATATCGATCCTACAATATTCCCCCTACTCTCCCTCCTTTCGCATGGGTTCGGGTTGCATCTTTCGCCCAAAAAATGATTCGCTTCTTTCGTAATGTCGACTATTTCACAATCTGCGAAGCACTCTGAATACTTTCATTTATCTTTTTGCACAGATCTCAAAATGATTACGGGGCGTTGCACAGGCCGGGATGATTGAACGGGCTCATGAGACGTTTGATATGATGCCACAGAGGGATTCCGTTTCGTGGGCTGCCATGATTGCTGGGTTGTCTCAGGGTGGGTTCGGCGAGGAGGCGTTGCGGCTCTTTGTAGAGATGGGTAGGAGTGGGGAGAGGATGAACCGGTCGTCATTCACTTGTGTGTTGAGCCCATGTGCTGACATTGCAATGTTGGAGTGTGGAACGCAGGTGCATGGGAGGCTTGTGAAGGCAGGTTACGGGATGGGTTGCTTCGTTGGTAATGCGCTCCTCGCGATGTATTGTAAGTGTGGGAGCATAGATGAGGCATACAAGGCATTTAAGGAAATGGCAGAGAGGGATGTTGTCTCGTGGAACACCATGATTGCTGGTTAAGCTAGGCATGGGTTCGGGAAGGAGGCATTGGAGATATTTGATACCATGAGAACAACAGACACAAAGCCAGATGACATTACCATGGTAACCATTCCTTGATCCTACAAAACTTTGCTATATGCTGCATCTATATTATTTCATATCTAAATAGTTCCATTAATAATTGAGAAGTTTGTTATTGCCATCTAGATAATGGTCTCTTGATAAGATAATAATATTTCTGAGAGAAATGGTGGGAGATCAACCCAATACTATATGGTGCTGCGCGATTTAGTTTGAGTCGGAAGGTGAGCGACTGAGTGCACGAAAGGTATTGAAGTGACCTACAAAAAATTTGAGTTGGAGGTTTTCGTTCCGACGAGGATCCTAGTCAGAAAATAGAGAATAATAGAGCAACGAGTTTTTTGAGAGAAATTACTTATCTGGATCTTCGAGATTTTAGATATTTATAGAGAAAAATGGTCATAAAAACATGCAGTTCAATAAATCTCAAGCCGTTAATCGTGCTGCTATGATGTGATAGCTTTCTTTTGCTCTCCTAAAATGAAGAGTCTATTATTGGCATGATTTGAATATTCTTTATCTGCTTCCGCGAATCATGCAGAGTGGATAATAGCTTGATCATGGTTGGATTACAACTGAGTTATAGCTTATTCGTAGGATGGATTGCTACACATGCTGATGAATAGACTGGCTGAGATAATTGAGGAGATTCACGTGTTGAACAAGCTGTGGATCAGGTTGAAGGAAATATAGCTTAGATATTCGTATTTTAGCTCAGCTTTTGGATTGGCAACCACATGGATAGTTCAGGCATTTAGAGTGTTTGTGATCGTATGCTGATTTGAGGTATTCATAATTCCGACATGATCGATTCGATCGAGGTATTTACGTTATCATCATAATACTATCCTTCTAATCCTGAGTCTAAGAATCAGGTAAAAAGACTATTCCTGAAGTTGTACCTTAGATCTAAGAATGCGTGCTTATGTCTTCGGACATGCTTTCTGGCATTTAAAGCTGGTGACATCAGCCTATCGTATGAGATTATTGAAAACGACTGCAATTTGGGGGGACCACCTAGCCAATAGTCTTTTCGAGAATTTAATTTGAGAGGTGGCTTTTTGTCTTCATCTTCTCTCTTCCTTTTTAATATCTATTTAACGAGCATGTTGGAGAGACGATTGTGATAAAAGTGATTGCTATTCTCCTCACTTTGAGCTCTTGCTGCAATCTTTAGAGGCAATATGGATTCTGTGTCATTGAGGAAGTTAGAGTTATCATCGGCTCGAAAGAGATAAGTCAAAGCTTCATCCGATGGTCCATCGGCTTTCGAAGGCACTATCCTTAAGGTTTTGACTATTGTTCCTCCAATCCTACCTTCTTCGGTTTCGGTAAATATAGATGGTGAAAATTCTCCCTTGATGGCCAGATCTGTAGCTTCAATGGTGGAGGCTGCCCTATCGATTTCTTCAAAAGAGGTTCCCATAGAGGAGCCTCTGATAGGAAAGATTCTTATGGAGGAGCTTCCAGCCGAGGAGGTAGAGGTCATGGAGATGATCGAGCCTCCGGAAGCGGTAGAGACAATAGAAGTTAGGGCTCTGCAAGAGAAAGCAGTTCCTAACCTAAGTCTTTCTTTGGCCGTAACCCAAGTAGGATCTTCACAACCGGCACCTTCTTCTCCATCTGCAGCGGAGAATCTCAAGACAATAGCGGAGTTTCTGGAAGGTTTTCTCTCGTCCGATGAAAAATGAGTTTTAGATGAGTAAGGAGCTCAACGTCAAATGATAGGTGCACTAAAGTCTCTTGCTCAGATGGGATATTATCTAGTCAACTTCACCAGGATCACTTCTGGGGCTTCGGCTTTAGAGCTTGTAAAGGCGAAGGAGGAGATTGACAAGCTGAACTACCTTCTGGTGCAGGAGAAGACTGCTAACACTGAGCTAGTCAAGGAGATTGACTACTCTAAGAAAGCTTTTCGTGAAGCTTGAGAGATGATTGACTGTCGAGATAATGAAATAAAAAGAGCCCACAGAAGGAGTGAAGATCTTGAAAGATGGAGATATGAAGCTGAGCGGAATTGTCGCCGAGCTCATGATGACATCGAACATCTAGAAAGGATGCTCAGAGAGAAAAGAAGTTCTCCTTTTGAGGTCTATTTTTCAAGGAACCTCGATAGGAGTTCGATAAAAGGCCCAGAACTTTTGATAAAGGGGATCACAAAGAGAGAACATCTCTGAGGGATGAAGATTCTTTTTCAAAGAGAGTGCAAGCAATCCAAGAGCGACGACGCCTCAAAATGAGCTTCAAAAAACTCTATCAAGGGTAGAGCACCTAGAGGAGTTAAAGTTGAGCGAGGAAAGTTGGACCCTCCTCCTCAATGAATTTTTGGATCGGGATCTTCTGGTTTCGATTGCTCTTAGGAGATTTGATTGATTGGTCAAGAGGGAGACCAAAATCATGAGTCAGGCTTACAAGTCAGCATTTTCTGTAGGCTTTGAGAGATGTAAGATGATGGCTCGAACATACATTCTAGTAGATAGTGTCGAGCTTCTGTAAGTCAATTTTTCAGATAAAAGTTTGAAGGTTGTGATGGATGACAGCATCAAAAAATTTATGAAAGTATCGGTGCATCTTGCTGAGACGAGAAAAAGCAATGCCGCTACCCAGACGGAAGAGATCATTAATGTTGAAGAAGGTTATTCTGAAGCTAGTCAACCGTGATACGAATAGGTTTTGAGCTATATTTTCTTTCTTCTTTTTGATTGTAAGCCGAATGCTATAATCGGATATTTATATAAATGAATGAATTTATTTTTATCAATGATGCTTGCACTTTGATGATTAGACTTCGAGCTATATCCATACTCAGATTATGATTCGAGCCATGGCTCAAACCTTAGTTTGAACCATGGTTATTGTTGACTCATCGGAATCAATTGGAGTGGTGGTGGATGAGGTCGTCGTCGAGGATTTGCAAAATAAAGTTCCGTCCGGAGCCGATGGAGGTGGCTTCGATAGGATCCTCCGATGATCAAATCAGCTCCGGCCAACAGAAATGGAGTGCTCGAAAATGAGTTTCACAGAGCTTAGAGAAGAAGAGGAGAGCTTAGAGCTTAGAGAGATTAGAGGTTAGTGTATCAGGAGGGTCCTTTTTATAGGCAGAGCTTGATGGTGACAGTTGTAGCCGCGTGCTGATGGACCGCTCGAGGTCCGACGGAGTCAATTTTAGGGGGAGGCATCGTCTGCAGCGGGTTGATGGTGACAGCCATTGTCGTCTGGTAGCGGATCGCTCTCGCTTACGGTGGACTGATGGTGATGGCTGCAGCTATCTTGATACTGAGCCGCTCAGGGCCGAATGAAGAGTTGAAGGACTTTAATGTGTACCCATTTTGGAGAAGTTCGGAATCCTGAAAAAAAGCTCGAAAGGAGTTCGACTCCCGTAGGCGTATGGCTGGAGGTGCTCGGTTAAGGCTCGATCGCTGAAAAGTTCGGTAGGAGCTCGACCGACTGAAAGGGATGTCTGGGAGGAGTCCGACTCTTGAAGAAGTTCGACCGAAAGGGGAAGCTCGGAGGGGGTTTGGCTCTTGCAGGCGTCTGACTGGAAGGGTGCGGAGAGAGTTCGGCTCTTGCGGGAGTCCGATTGAAGCTCGACCGCTGAGGGTCCAAGGAGCTCGACCACTAAGCAGTTCGATCGGACCGCTGGGAGTCCGAAGGAGCTCGACCGTTGAGGAGTTTCGCTAAAGTCCGACCGCTGAGAAGTTCGACAGGCTGAAGGAGTTCGGCCGGACCGCTGGGGGGTTCAAGGAGCTCGATCATTGGGAGTCTAAGGAGCTCGACCGCTAGGAGTCAAAGGAGCTCGACTGTTGGGAGTCCAAGGAGCTCGGCTGTTGGGAGTCCAAGGAGCTCAGCCACGGCTACTGATTGCATTAAGCAGAGCATCGAATTGGACTTCGGTAGGAGCGAAATTTATCCCCAACAATAGTCCCCCCACTTCCGAGTTCGAAACTTAAAGGAAGGGAGTGCAAAAAAGGCAACTGCCGAAGTTCTCTTTTGGGCTTCGTGCTGGTTTAGGTCGAAGTTTGAGGGAGATCTGATCTATGGCTGGGGTTGATGCGGTCGCTTGGGAGAGATCTTATCTCTGTCCGAGGTCGTCCCGGACGCTCTGATTGAGGTGATCTTTTGATTTTATCTCTAGTCGAGGTTGGCTTGAGCGATCTGATCGAGGTTGGCTCGAGCAATCTGATCGAGGTTGGCTCGGGCGCTCTGATCGAGGCTGATGGAGATCCTGTCTCCCATAGATTTTGGAGCTTGGATTTAGACTTTGCTCGCGTTAGAACGAGGTTCTCCTCCTATTTTTAATGGATTGTGGGGGCACATGTGGACCGTCGTCCGAGCCTCTTCCTCCGTCTCGTCTAAGGTGAACGAGGCCTTCGACTTTGCTCACGTTAGGACAAGGTTCTCTTTCTGCTCCTAACAAACTGTGGGGGCACATGCGGACCGTCGTCCGTGCCTCTCCCTCCATCTCGTCTAAGGTGAACGAGGCCTTCGACTTTACTCGCGTTAAGATGAGGTTCTCCTCCTATTCCTAATGGGCTGTGGGGGCACATGCGGACCATCGTCCGAGTCTCTTCCTTCATCTCATCTAAGGTGAACGAGGCCTTCGACTTTGCTCGCGTTAGGACGAGATTCTCCTTCTATTTCTAACGGACTGTCGGGGCACATACGGATCATCGTCCGTGCCTCTCCCTCCATCTTGTCTAAGGTGAACGAGGCCTTCGACTTTGCTCGCGTTAGGATGAGGTTCTCCTCCTATTCCTAACGGACTGTGGGGGCACATGCGAACCGTCGTTCGTGCCTCTCCCCCCATCTCATCTAAGGTGAACGAGGTCTTCGACTTTGGGAAGGTCTTATTTTCTGCAGCCAAGGTTGACTCGGGGGAGATCTTATCTCCTACAGCTGAGATTGCCCCGGGAGAGATCTTATCTCCTGCAGCCAAGGTTAGAGGTCTGTGACCTGCTCGCGTTAGGATGAGGTTCTCCTCCTGTTTCTAATGGGCCACTTTCGCTCATTTTTTTTCTGTCATCATGTAATCCTTGTATCAGAAAACAATAATGTTGAGCGAAGGAGTTTTAAAGGAAGTCTACTGATAATACATCCTTAGGTTTTCTGAGTTCCAAGATTGGGGAAGCACTATCCCTTCGAGCTCCTTCAAGCGATAAGTTTCGGACTGGATGACCTCCACCACTTTATACGGACCTTCCCAATTTGGGATGAGCTTTCCTTGACTCTGAGGCTGAGCGACAGCGGCTCGCTGGAGCACTAAGTCCTCTACTCTGAACGTCTTATTTTTAACTCTGAAGTTATAGTACCGAGCCACCTTCCGTCTGTAGGCTGCCATCCGGACGTGGGCTTCCTTCCTTTTTTCTTCTAGAAGATCGAGGTTGACTCTGAGGTCCTGGGGGTTGTGTCGCTCGTTGAAGCCCATAACTCGTACAGACGGAAGCTTGAGCTTGACTGAGATAACTGCTTCAGTGCCGAAGGCCAAGACGAAGGATGTTTCTCCGGTCGGCACCCTCTGAGTAGTTCGGTATGTCCAGAGGACATGGTAGAGTTTGTCCACCCAGGCCTCCTTTGCCCTATCGAGCCTCGCTTTGATTTCTTACAGTAGGGTCCGGTTGGTTATCTCAGCTTTCCCATTGGCCTGCGGATGAGCCACCGATGTGAAGCGATGGAAGATGTTTAGTCTTTCGCAGAACTTGGCGAATCTTGCCCCAGCGAACTATCATCCATTATCGGTTATGAGGATTCGGGGTAGGCCGAACCGACAGACTAGTGACTTTCAGATGAAGTCCTGCATCTTGGCCTCGGTAATCTTCGCTAGTGGTTCGGCTTCGACCCACTTGGTGAAATAGTCGATCACGACCAGGAGGAACTTTCGCTGCCTAGACATCGTTGGGAAGGGGTCGAATATATCCATTCTTCACTACGCAAATGGCCAAGGTGCACTGAGCGGAGCAAGTTCGGATGTCGATTGCCTCTGCACGCTGGCGTTCTTCTGACAGCGGTCGCATCTCTTTACGTATTCCATGAAATCGTGAAATAAGGTCGGCCAGTAGTACTCCTGTCAGAGTAGTTTTTGCAACAGGGACCTGGCTCCTACGTGACTTCCGTAGAATTCTTCATGCACATCCCATAGCGCGAGGTCGGCCTCTGAAGGTTGGAGACATCTCAACAATGGAAGGGAGTACAACCTCTTATACAACCTACCTTCGTATAAGATATAGTGGGAGGCCTGATTTCTGAGCTTTCAAGGTTATTTTTGGTCGCGAGGAAGGACCCCCTTTTCAAGATAGGCGATCAATGGGTCGATCCAACTGGGCTCGAATTCCGTCTGCAGGATGGCCTGAGATTCCTCGGTGGTTGGGCACTTTAAAGTTTCCAAAAATACTTCTTTGGGTAGCTCGGCCAAGGCTGAAGCGGCCAATTTGGAAAGAAGATCAGCTCTTGCATTTTCCACTCCCAGAATGTGCTGAATGCCGAAACTGTCGAAGGCCAGGATCAAATTCTTCACTTTCTTGAGGTACCTCATCATGCCTTTCTCTCGTGCCTCGTAGTCGCCGCCAACTTGACCGACCATCAGTTGAAAATAACTGTAGACTTGAAGTCGATCTACTTTTAATTCTCTTACTATCTTTAATCCAACGATCAGTGCTTCATATTCGGCCCCATTGTTGGTTGCGGAAAACTTAAGGCATAGCGCGTACTCGACGACAACTCCCTCGGGACTGACCAAGATCAGCCCCGCACCAGCTCCAGCGGAGTTGGACGAACCATCCACGTGCAGAACCCAGAAATCTTCAGGGAGGTCGGTGCTTTCCTCGGGGAGTCTTGGCTGCGACAGCTCGGCTTCGTCGAAGCTCGACCTCGCTCTGGTGCCAGTCCCGCTCGATTCAAGCTCGGCTTCGACGAAATGGTGCATTCTAGCATAAAATCCACTAGTATCTGGGCCTTGATCGATGGCTTGGGTCGGTAGTTGATGTCAAACTCTGTGAGTTCGATTGCCCATTTTGCGATTCTTCCAGAAGTGTCTGCTCGGTGGAGGACTGCTTTTATTGGTTGATCCATGAGGACCGTTATGGTGTGCTCGTGAAAGTAAGGTCGGAGCCTCCTGGCAGCAATTAGAAGAGAGTAAGTTAATTTTTCTAACCTAGAGTACATGATCTCCGCATCCCTTAGGACTCAGCTCACATAGTAGATCGATCGCTGCGTCTTTGCTTCTTCCCTGATCAGGACTGCCGTCAGGGCCATCGGAGAGACAGCTAGATATAGAAATAATTCTTCTCTAGGTTTGGGCTTTGCCAATAGTGGGGGTGTACCGAGATAGTTTTTAAGCTTCTCGAATGCCTGTTGGCACTCCGCCGTCCAGCAAAAATCCTTCGATCGCCTAAGAACTTGAAAGAAGGGCATGCATCGTTCGGCCAATCTTAAGATGAAGCGATTTAGGGATGCCACCTTTTTGGTCAGGCGCTGAACTTTTTTGATCATCTTTGAAACAGTCATCTTTCGAATGGCTCGGATTTTCTGGGGGTTTGCCTTGATTTCGCATCTCGACACTATGAACCTTAGAAATTCTCCGAAGGTCACACCAAAGGTAAACTTGGTCGGGTTCAGCTTCATCTTATGCTTTCTGAGTGCATCGAAGGTCTCTTCAAGGTCAGTCAGGTGGTCTGTTGAAGCTCGACTTTTGATGAGCATATCATCTACGTACATCTCTATGTTGCGGTCGATCTTCTCCTTGAAGACTTTATTAACCAAACGCTGGTATATTGCCCCTGCATTTTTGAGTCCAAAAGGCATGACCCTGTAGCAATAAAGATTATGGTCAGTAATGAAGGCGGTCTTCTCTTCATCCTCGGATGCCATACGTATCTGATTATAACCAGAAAAGACGTCCATGAAGGTGAGGAGCTCATGGCCCGAGGTTGCAACCACCAGCTGGTTGATCCTGGGTAGGGGGTAGCTATCTTTCGGGCAGACCTTGTTCAGCTTCTTGAAGTCGATGCACATCCTTCACTTGTTATTCACTTTTTTTATGAGAACTACGTTCGAGATCCAGGTCGGATAGTTAACCTCCCGAATAAGTTCGATTTTGAGGAGCTTGTCTACTTCTTCGACGATTGCTTTCTGCCTCTCTGGGGTGTGGTGGCGCATCTTTTCTCTTATCGATCGGTGCCTCGGATCGACAGTCAGCCGATGTTCCATGACCTCGGCGTCGATCCCCGGCATGTTTGCTGGGGTCCAGGCGAAGACGTCCGCATTTTTTTTGAGGAAAGCGATGAGCTACTTCCGAACCTCGTCCATCAAGTTGGAGTCGATCTACACCACGTGCTCCACATTTTCATCATTCAAGGGCACAGAGATGAGGTCCTCCGCAGGCTCGCCCCGCTCCTCAGTGAGATCGTCGCGGACATCTAGTCCGTCAACAAGATAAGGGTCGGGCTGATCTCCCTTATGCAGGGCGATCGAGTGCAGTACCTCGTCAGAGCCTGGTCTCCTCTGACTTCTTCGACCCCATGATTCGTCGAAAACTTCATTTTTAAATAATAGATTGACACTACCGTCTGGAGTGCATTTAGACCAGGTCGGTCGAGAATCGCGTTATAGGCGGACGAAGTCCATACGACTAGGAAGTCGATCCATGCTTTGACCAGTTTTGGATGTTGCCCTGCCGTTACGGTCAAAGTTATTATGCCTTCGACTGGTACGGCATTGCCAACGAATCCTACCAGCGAAAAATTCATAGGCCCCAAGCGATAATCGGGTAGGGACATTTTTGAGAAGGCATCGTAAAATAACACGTCGGTCGAGCTTTCATTATCGATCAAAATATGGCATACATCGTAGTCAACAATGTTCAAAGAAATTACAATCACGTCATTGTGTGGAAATTGGATCCCCTGGCCGTCCGCCTCGGTAAAGATCATGGGTTCCATGGTCCTCCGCCTCTTTATCGATCCCTCGGATCCGCTGGCCTCTTCTTGTTGAAGTCCCCCCGAGATAGTGTTGATGACGCCAAGGGGTAGCCGATCTTCTTGCTGGTTTTCCCCACTTGACGGTAACGCTCTCAGCCGATCTTCTCGCTTCTCAGGCCATCTTTATAGAAATCGGCTAAGTCTGCCTCGCCTGACGAGCTCTTCGATCTCGTCCTGAAGTTGGATGCACTCCTCAGTGTCATGATCGTGGTCGCGATGGTAAAGACAGAATTTATTGGGGTTGCGCTTGCTAGGATGGGAACGCATTCTCTCCGATCTTGAAAGTCATTTTCGGATCTCCATCAGTACTTGGATCTTCGGGGCGTTAAGGGGGGCGTAGTTGTGAAATCATCATCATTGGAAAGAACTTCGATGCTGAGGGGAACCTCGGCGTGCCCTCCCATCGGGGCTTCTCTGCCTCCGAGCTTGAGGGGGAGTTTGGGCTCGCTCGCGATCAGGGGGAGCTCAGAAATGCGGTCGAGCTTCAATCCACTTTCTTTCTTTGATGGGCCTGCCTGGTCCATCGATTCGTCGATTGACATCAGCTTCATCGTCCTTAGCCTCGAAGGCCTCTTCTATCCGAGCATAACTTTTGGCCCGAGCTAGCATGTCGGTAAAATTTTTGGAATACTTCTTTTTCAGGGAGAATAGTAAGTCGTTCTTCTGAAGACCATCCTTGAGAGCGACCATGATGACTGACTAGTTCAGGTCCCGGACCTCCAATACAGCAGTATTAAATCGAATGACGTAAGTCCGGATAGGTTCTCCCTCCTTCTGCCTGATGGTCATTAAGAAATCCGAACCTCGATATGGACGCCGACTATTAACGAAGTGGGCCGCGAACTGTTGACTCATCTGGTCAAACGATAAGATGGTGCTCGGCTTGAGTGTTGAGTACCAGTTTCTAGCGGTCCCCTTAAGGATAGAGGGGAAAGCCCGGTACAGGATAGCGTCTGATACGCCATGGAGCAACATCGTTATCCGAAAGACTTTCAAGTGGTTGACCAGATCGGTGGTTCTATCGTAGCTCTCGAACTACGGAAGCTTGAAGTTCGGCGGGATCGATTTCTGCATGATTTTTTACGAAAAAAGGAGGTCAGTGCAGATGTCATTACCGCATGAGGAGGGAGTGTGATGAAGTTCTTTGATTCATCGGCTCATTTCTAGGAGCCTTTGATCCAAGAGATCTTCGCGGTGTCTGATCTCCAAGGTTTTCTTATAGAATGGGTGCGAAGCTTCACCCTGGGTCAAGCCACGGTTCGAGCAAGGGCTCTCCCTCCGTTGCCTTCCTCTTCGGGAGATTGGAGGTCGGATAGCCCATATCGATCGCCCCTGGACTGGACCACATGGCTCTGGAGAATTCTACGCTGGTTGAGCTGGTACTGGGGCCTGCTGGTGCATGGCCTGCACCGTCTGCACTGCCTCCGTGAGATCGCGAACCTACTGGACGAGCAGGTTGAACTGCTCCGCATCCACCATGGCTATAGAAGAAACCTGGGTCGCCGGGACTGGAGTGGAAGCAGATGGATCCGAACGGGATCGGGCCATGGAGGTCGTCGATCGTCGGGTCGAGGCTCTCCTCGGGGGCATTTTTTTTTGGGAAGAAATTCTAGAGAGGAAGAAGAGATCTCTGGAGTGGGAAGAGAGAAATCATCGTCGAGCACTCCTTTAAGAATAAGAAAATCTCGGTGGTTCAGCCTTTTCTCTAGCGCCAATCTGTCGACGCAGAATCTGATCGTCATCAAAATCAGCTGAAGCGGTGGTGGACGAGGTCACCATCGGAGACCTGCAAAATAAAGTTTCGTCCGGAGTCGATGGGGGGTGGCTCCAGCAGGACCCTCCGACGATCAAGTCAGCTTCGGCCAATAGGAATGGAGTACTCGAAAATGAGTTCCACAGAGCTTAGAGAAGAAGATAAGAGCTTAGAGCATAGAGAGATTAGAGGTTAGCGTATTAGGAGGGTCCTTTTTATAGGTAGAGCTTGATGGTGACAGCTGTAGCCATGTGCTGGCGGGTCGTTCGAGGTCCGACGAAGTTAGTTCCAGGGGGAGGCACCGTCTGCAGCGGATTGATGGTGACAGCCATCGTCGCTTGGTAGCGGATCGCTGTCACTTACGATGGTGATGGCTGCAGCTATCTTGATACTGAGCCGCTCGGAGCCGAATGAAGAGTTGAAGGACTTTGATGTGTATCCATTTTGGAGGAGTTCGGACTTCTGAAGAGGAAGCTTGGAAGAAGTTCGACTCCCGTAGGCGTCTGGCTGGAGGTGCTCAGCTAAGGCTCGATCACTGAAAAGTTCGGTAGGAGCTCGACCGACTGAAAGGGATGTCTAGGAGGAGTTTGGCTCTTGAAGAAGTCCGACCGAAAGGGAAAGCTCGGAGGGGGTTTGGCTCTTGCAGATGTCTGGCTGGAAGGGCGCGGAGAGAGTTCGACTCTCGTGGAAGTCCGACTGAAGCTCGATCGCTGAGGATCCAAGGAGCTCGGCCGCTAAGCAGTTCGGTCGGACCGTTGGAAGTTCGAAGGAGTTTGACCGCTGAGGAGTTCCGCTAAAGTTCGGCCGCTGAGGAGTTCGGCAGGCTGAAGGGGTTCGGTCGGGCCGCTGGGGGGTCCAAGGAGCTCGGCCGCTGGGATTCCAAGGAGCTCAGTTGTTAGGAGTCCAAGGAGCTCAACCGCGGCTACTAATTGCATTAGACAGAGCATCGAATTGGACTTCGGCAGGAGCGGAGTTTATCTCCAATAGTTATTATCTTAGAATGTTTATTAAATGTTATATGAAATTTGAAAATATTGAAATCTAAACTGCTTTTGCATGGTAGGTACCGTTGCACGTCTTCACACATTCTTTCAAAAATGGTGCAGGGTATGATTTATCTATGGCTTGCATTAATTGCCGTATCGGTGATAGGGACCATGCTCAATTAGCGACTTCCATGCATCTAGAATTCGTCGATTTATGCCTCCAGCAATCAATATTTCGAGAAGAGGAATCATTAAGAAATCCTCTGGATCTAGATTTACATAGAATCCTAGACAAGACGAGAGGTAAAAGTTTTCATTTTGTCTTCTTTCATCGCAAGTCCTTTAATCGTAGGTTCTTCTTTTCTCTGCTGTTCTTCTTTTGTTCTCCTTGCGAGGAGATGACTTTTCTAGCGACCCTGATTTTGCTCTGATGACTTTTCAATTTGAATTAATAGAGAGAAATATGGTACTACTCTATAATCAATTTCATATTTCTCTAAAATTTTAGCTAAAAATTTCAGTGTAGAGGAGCGGGTCTGCTATCCTCCCCTAGGTCGGATGAGCCTCTATGAGGAGTGTTTTCGAACCGGGTTGAGGCTTCTTCTCCATATTTTTTTTGTTATTTTTTTTTTGATTTTTTGAGATGTCATCGTGCTCGTTAGTCCCAAATTCATGATGGCATATCTACGATTTTACCACCGCGTACGTGTTGGTTGGGGTTGAACCCAGCATCGCACTCTTTTGTCATTTTTTTACTTTCAAGAAACACCTTGGGTCGCTTGGATGGTGGCATGTGTCACCATGGAAGAAGAAGACCGTCCATCCTTTGATCTAAGGTACTCCTTCCACCATTCACGGTTGGAAAGAGCATTTTTTGTTTGTTTCTCGGATATCAAATGAGAATTGGGGTTTCGTAGATTGGGGTGAACCCCAAGAGGCTATGTTGAAGAAGCCAACACTAGACTAGCACCTGAGGCAAGACTTGGAGATCCTGCGCAACTTTGTGGTCCCGAAACTAAAGGAGCTTTTATTAGAGCAGACTTTATTCAATGTTGGCATCAGCTAAATCGATCCTAAAGGTGTGCATGGGTCACTTGCCTCAAGGTCATGTATCCATTTGATATTCAGATTTGGCACCAATCAGTTGATGATTTGCATTGCAAAAATGGATCCGTGCTTATTAAAAAGGTTAGAACAAAAGGTCCACCGAAAAAGGGCAGCAGAGCCGCTAGTGGTTGAGTCACTCGTGCCAAGGTTGAGTGTCTTCCCGTGTTGCCAACTTCTAGGTTGGAAGAACCTGAATCTCATGTTGCTGACGACTTTAGAGTTGTAAGGATTCCACTCGATTCAACTTCTTCAGCTTCCGATGAAAATAAAAAAAGTCAGTGATGGAAATCATGTAGGGTTTAAAGTATGCATTTCAAAATTTTTTTGAATTTAAATTATAGTTGAAGCTAAAAATTAATCTAGTATTAACTTTATGCATGCATTAATCTAATAAAAAATTCTATATTAGAATCTAGACATGTATATATGCAATAGAAAATTAAATGCATTCGATCAACAAATTATATTTGCTGACTGACTCGTATTCAAAACATGATACCTGAGTGCAGGTAATTAAACTCCACAATCTGAATCTACTAAAAAGTAGCCTCTTCGCATTGCAATGTAGCCGCATAGTTGTTCGGTCTCTACGATCAGTTCACATGGAGCTCCTGGTCCCAACCAACTCCA
The DNA here is from genome assembly GCA_006176705.1 of Cocos nucifera. NCBI lineage: Eukaryota > Viridiplantae > Streptophyta > Magnoliopsida > Arecales > Arecaceae > Cocos > Cocos nucifera. Next base: position 57,185 of record QRFJ01000077.1, read on the forward strand.
CCAGAGTGCTAGCTCCTCACCGAAGCCTTTGACGATCGATCTTGGTCGATCCAATCGACTATCTTTCTTTTGAACTTTCGAATGCATCAGAAGGTCAGTAAAAATACTTTAGAGGATGACGAAGTAGTGTGCAAGATTTGGTGGAGAAATGATGTTCACAATGCTCAAACTTACCACATGAACCCTGGGTCCAAATCTTAGGATTTCACACACCAAAAAGCCCTGACGCTTGAAAAAGCCCTCACGCCCTCTCTCTTTGAAATTTTTGCATGAAACAAAATTTCATGGAAAGAGGGATTCTCCTCTACTGTACATCCACTCTCAAACCATTTTTTAAATGAGCAACCAAAGAGAGAAAAATAAAAGAAGTGGCATGAGAAGAATTTTGGTGCAGGAATTTCTTTCTCCCTCTAGGCTTTTCCATGCCCAAGATAAGCGCCCTATCCTTGATTTTATCTCTCTAAAAAACCCCTCTTGCCACTCTTAGATATCTCATGCATTCCCATGCATGCCCACGTAAAATCATATTTTAAATGGCATTGTTTTGATGGGAAATGCGCATGGAGTGGATAAGATAAATATGGTTAAACTAGTTCTAACCAACCACTTGAATTTAAATTCAAATGATTTCTTATCTACTTCAAATGCCCCATTCAGGTGGGTGATGCGCAGAAGGACTCTCCTTCTGTGCATCCACACTAAAAACACACATCAAAATGTGTGACAAAAGTAAGAATGGCATGGAGAAAGGATAAGGTTGGATTGGTTCCAACCTCCAACCAAAACTTGAATTCAAACTTCAAGTTCAACTTCAACCTAATCCAAATTTTAGATCCAGTCAAAGAGAGGGGGGGGCGGTGGTGCAAACACTCTTCTACATGAGAAAAACTCATGCAAAAAACCTAGAGGGTGGTGGAGAATGGCGTGAAAAAGTCAAAGGTGCAAGGAGAGTTCAAATTCAAATCTTATTTGACTTGTTCAAATTGGTTTCAACTAAACCAATTTATCCAAACCCAATTAGACTAGGTTAAATTTAATCAAATTAGACTTACTCCAATCTACTAAAATCTTAATCAAATTAAAAATTAATTAAGTTCAGATCTCGATCAAATCAGGATCAAATCTTTCATAGCGATTAGGTCACCTCATGATTTGATCGAATCAAATCCAATCGAATCAAATTCAATCAGATTTGATCAAATCCTCATCGCTCAATTAAATTAAACTAATTAGTAATCTAATTGCTAATTAATCTTTTAATAATATCATAGTTTCAATCTAGTGAAATTCTTAATCATAGAGTCTCAGTCTAGTGGGACTCTTAACCATGGAGTTTCAGACCATTAAAACTCTCGATCAGCCATCAAATTAAGTAAAAACTCCTATTGTGTGTGATATCATAGGTTCGAACCTTAAGTCGATAGTACAAAAATTAATTTTTGTACTAATCAATGTGACCATCTAGTAATGATATCCGACATTCGGACAGATTGAATAGTCGCAACACAATATCAATGAACTTGTGGCATATGGTTACCGTATAATTCATCTTCTTGATCTAAATGCTCAAAGGATGAACTAGGGTTTAACTACTATTGGTGCAAAATCTGGTTGACGTCGGATCGAGCTGGAGTTGAGAAAGAAGGGATCACTGCTAGTGACATGCAAAATAAAGTCCCATCCGGAGTCGATGGTGGTGGCTCCGATTGGACTTTTCGATAAATAAGTTAGCTCTTCTGATCAATAAAAATGGAGTGCTCAGAAAAGAATTCAACAATATTTTTGGAAAGGAGAAGAGAGCTTAAAGAAAATATATCTGGAGGACTTTCTTTTATAGACGAAGCTTATAGCAGACTAATAGTGACAGCCATAACCGTCTAGTAGTGGACCGCTCGAAGTTGCATGAAATTTGTTACGAAGAGAGAGGTGTCATCAGATTGGTAGTGACAGCCATAATCATCTGATAGTGGGCCGCTCGGAGTTACGTGGGATTTGCTATGGAGAGAGGGATGTCGTCTCTAGCAAACTGATAGTGACAGTCATAACCATCTGATAGTGGGCCGCTCGAGGTTGCGTGGGATTTGCTACGGAGAGAGAGGTATCGTCTGTCGTAATGTGCCCATTCGTCAGAATTTAATAGCCGAAGTTTGGAGGAAGCAGACGTTGGTTGGTGAAGAACTTTGATATATATCAATTTTAGAGGAGTTCAAACTTCTAAAGAAAATATGGCTAGAGAGGATCATCCGAGAGGAATGCTAGCTGAAATCTGAAAGTAATCCACTGGAGGAATCCAATTGAAGGAGAAGTCCAGAAGGAGTTTGGCTCTTGAAGAAATTTGACTGAAGGAGAAGTTTGGAAGAAGTTCGGCTTCTGAAAATATCCGATTGAAGAAAAAGTTTGGAAAGAGTTCGGCATCTGAAGATATCCGATTGAAGGAGAAGTTCGAAAGGGGTTTGGCTTCTGGAGGTATCCGAAAGGAGTTTGGCTCTTGGAGAAATTTGATTGAGGAAGAAGTTCGGAAAGGGTTCAGCTCCTGGAGGTGTTCGAAAGGAGTTTGACTCATGAAGGTATTCAACTGAAGGAGAAGTCCAGAAGGAGTTCGGCTCCTATAGGAATCTGAAAGAAGTTCGGCTTCTGGAGGCGTCCGAAAGAAGTTTGACTCCTGAAGGAATCTAACTGAAGGAGGAGAAGTCTGGAAGGAGTTTGACTCTTGGAGGAATCCGACTGAAGGAGAAGTTCGAAAGAAGTTTGGCTCTTGGAGGTATCCGACTGAAGAAGAAGTTCGGAAGAAAGTCGGCTCTTGGAGGAATTCGATTGAAAGAGAAGTCTGGAAGGAGTTCGGCTCTTGGAGGAATCCGACTGAAGGAGAAGTCCAAAAGAAGTTTGGCTCATGGAGAAATTCGACTGAAGGAGAGAAATTCGGATGGGGTTCGACGATGGAGAAGCCCGATCGAAGGAAAAGTCTGGGAGGAGTTTGACTGAAGGAGAAGTCCGATTGATGGAGAAGTCTGGGAGGAGTTCGGCCGTTGAAGGAGTTCAGCTGCTGGAGGAGTTCGACTGGGGTTCGACCGTTGGATGAAGAATTTTCGATCGAAACTCTTTCGTGATTATCAATTGCATTAGACTAAGCATCAGACTGGACTTCGGTGGGAGTGAGATTTATCCCTAACAATAGTCCCCCCACTTTTAAGTTCAAAATTCGAAGGGAGTACAAAAATGATGATTGTCAAAGTTCTTTTTCGGGCTCTGCATCCATTAAGGTTGAAGCTCAGGGAAGATCTTATCTCCTTCAATCGAGGTTGAAGGAGATCTCATCTCTTGTTGAGGTTGACATTGAAGCTCGGGGGAGATCTTATCTCTAGTCGAGGTTGAAGGAGATCTCATCTCCTGTTGACGTTGAAATTGAAGCTCGGAGGAAATCTTATCTCCAGTTGAGGTTGAAGGAGGTCTCATCTTCCACTGATGTTAAAGCTCGGAAGAGATCTTACCTCCAGCCGAGGTTGAAGGCGATCTTATTTTCTATTGATATTGAAGTTGAAGCTCGGAGGAGATCTTACCTCCAACTGAAGTTGAAGGAGGTCTCATCTTCCACTGACGTTGAAGCTCGGGAAAGATCTTACCTCTAGCCGAGATTGAAGAAAATCTTATCTTCTGTTGATATTGGAGCTTGGGGAAGATCTTATCTCCAATCGAGATTGAAGAAGATCCTATCTCCTATTGAAGTTGACGTTGAAGCTCGGGGGAGATCTTATCTCCAACCGAGGTTGAAGAAAATCTCATCTCCTGTTGACGTTGAAGTTGAAGCTCGAGGAAGATCTTACCTCCAGCTAAGATTGAAGGAGATCTTATCTTCCGCTAACGTTGAAGCTCAGGGGAGATCTTACCTTCAGCTGAGGTTAAAGGAGATCTTATCTCCTGTTGATGTTGAAGTTGAAACTCGAAGGAGATCTTACCTCCAGCTGAGGTTGAAGGAGGTCTCATCTTTTGCTGATGTTGAAGCTCGGAGGAGATCTTACCTCCAGCCGAGGTTGAAGGAGATCTTATCTCCTATTAATGTTGGAGCTCGGAGGAGATCTTATCTCCAGCCGAGGTTGAAGGAGATCTTATCTTCTGTTAAAGTTGACGTTGAAGCTTGGGGAGATCCTATCTCCTGTCCCAGATTTTCGCGCTTGTTGCAGACGCCGAGCTTGTTGCGGACGTCGAACTAGGACCTCTCTTGCAAACAAGGATAAGATTCTGCCTTTTGCATTTGACATAGTTAGGTTCTCATGGAAAAATACATATAAGGATTCTCCACCGAGCTTCTTTCTTCTCTAGATCTTTGGTCTATGAGGTTCTAACTTTTGCTCATGTTAGGATGAGATTCTCCTCCTGTTTCTAACAGATTGTAGGGGCACATTAGGATCGTTGTCAGGGCCTCTCCTCTCACCTCATCTAAAATGAATGAGATCTTCGACTTTGCTCACGTTAGGACAAGGTTCCTCTTCTGTTCCTAACGGACTTTAGGAGCACATTAGGGCCGTTGTCGGGGTCTCTCCCCTCATCTCGTCTAAAATGAACGAGGCCTTCGACTTTGCTCACATTAGGATGAGGTTCTTCTCCTATTCCTAACGGACTGTAGGGGCAAATAAGGGTCGTTGTCAGGGCCTCTCCCCTCATCTCGTCTAAAATCAATGAGGCCTTCGACTTTGCTCACGTTAGGAAGAGGTTCTTCTTCTGTTGTTCTTAATGGACTGTAGGAGCACATAAGGACCGTTGTCAGGACCTCTCACCTCATCTCGTCTAAAATGAATGAGGCCTTCGACTTTGCTCACGTTAGGACGATGGTCTCCTCCTGTTCCTAATGGACTGTAGGAACGCATAAGGGCCGTTGTCAGGGCCTCTCTCCTCATCTTGTCTAAAACAAACGAGGCTTTCGACTTTGCTCATGTTAGGACGAGGTTCTCCTCCTATTCCTAACGGACTGTAGAGGCACATAAGGGTCATTATCAGGGTCTCTCTCTTCATCTCGTCTAAAATGAATAAGGCCTTCGACTTACTCATGTTAGGACGAGATTCTCCTCCTATTTCTAACGGACTATAGGAGCACATAAGGACCGTTGTCAGGGCCTCTCCTCTCATCTCATCTAAAATGAATAAGGCCTTCGACTTTGCTTATGTTAGGACGAGATTCTTCTTCTGTTCCTAACATGGCCATTATTGATTGCTTCTTTCTTATCATCACATAGTTTTTGCACCAAGAAACAATAATATTGAAATGGAGGAGTTTTATTGAAGGAAAATTACTGGTAGTACATTCTCAGATTTTCTGAATTCTAAGATCGTGGGAGCGTTGTTCCTTCGAGCTCTTTCAGATGATAAGTTTCAGGCCGGATGACCTCCTTTATTTCGTATGGAGTTTTTCAATTCGGGACAAGCTTCCCTTGACTCTGAGGCTAAGAGATGGCGGCTCATCGAAGCACTAAGTCCTTCATTCTAAATATTTTATCTCTGACTCTGGAGTTATAGTATTGGGCCATCCTTCGTCTGTAGGTCGTCATCCGAACCTTGTCTTTCTCTCTTTTTTCTTCCAGCAGATCGAGATTGACTCTGAGATTCTATGAGTTACACTGCTCATTGAAGACCATGATCTATGCTGATGGAAGTTTAAGCTCGATTATGATGATTATCTCCATTCCAAAAGCCAAAATGATTGATGTTTCCTCAGTCGATAGCCTTTGAGTAGTTCGGTACGCTCAAAGAATGTGGTAGAATTCATCCACCTAGGCCCCCTTATTCTATCGAGTTTTGTATTGATGCCTTGCAGCAGGATCCGGTTGGTTACTTCAGCTTTCCTATTTGCCTATGGGTGAGCTACCGATATGAAGTGATGAAAAATGTTTAGATCTTTATAAAACTTAGCGAACCTCAACCCAGTGAACTATCGTCCATTATCTATTATGAGAGTTTGGGGCAGGCTGAATCGATAGACGATTGACTTTCAGACGAAGTTCTGTACCTTGACCTCGATAATTTTTGCTAGTGGTTCGGCTTCGACCCATTTGATGAAATAGTCGATCGAGACTAGGAGGAACTTTCGTTGTTCGGATGTCGTTAGAAAAGGGTCAAGTATATCCATTTTCCACTACGTAAATGGCTAAGGTGCACTTAATGGAGTAAGCTCAGAGGTCGGCTGTCTTTGTATGTTTGTATTTTTCTAACAGCAGTCACATTTCTTGACATACTCCATAAAATCATGGTACAAGGTCGGCCAATAGTACTTATTAACGTAGAAACTGGCCGTCGTCGAAATCAGCTAGAGCGGAGGTGGACGAGGTTGCCGTCGGAGATCTGCAAAATAAAATTTCGTCCAGAATCGATGGGGGTGGCTCCGGTAGGACCCTCCGACGATCAAGTCAGCTCTGGCCAATAGGAATGGAGTGCTCGAAAATGAGTTTCGCGGGGCTTAGAGGAGGAGAGGAGAGCTTAGAGCTTAAAGCTTAGAGTTAGCATATCTGGAGGATCCTTTTTATAGACAGAGCTTGATGGTGACAGCTGCAGTTGCCTGATGGTGGGCCGCTCGAGACTGCATCGGGTTTGATGTGGAGAGGACAGTATCGTTAGGTCAAAAGCGACAGCCATACCGTCCGACAGTGGTGGGCTGCTTGAGGTCTGACGGAGCCGCCTGTAGCATCGCCTATGGCAGACTGATGGTGATCGTTCGTCTAGCTTAAATAGCCATGGCTCTCAGAAAGGAGGCATTGATTGATGGACTTTGGCATATATCGATTCCAAAGAAGTTCGGACTTCTGAAGAAGAAGCTCGGAAGGAGTTTGGCTTCCAAAGGCATCTGGCTGGAGGTGTGTGGCTAAGGCTCGATCGTTGGAGAGTTCGGAAGGAGCTTGACCGACTGAAGGGGATGTCTGGGAGGAGTCCGACTCCTGAAGAAGTCCGACCGAAGGGGATGTCTGGGAGGAGTTTGGCTCTTGAAGAAGTCCGACTGGAAGGGCGTGGAGAGAGTTCGGCTCTCACGGAAGTCCGACTGAAGCTCGGCCACTGAGGAGTTTGGCTAAAGCTCGGCCACTGGGAGTTTGAAGCAAGATTTGGTGGAGAAATGATGTCCACAATGCTCAAACTTACCACATGAACCCTGGGTCCAAATCTTAGGATTTCGCACACCAAAAAGCCCTGATGCTTGAAAAAGCCCTCACGCCCTCTCTTTGAAATTTTTGTATGAAACAAAATTTTATGGAAAGTGGGACTCTCCTCTACTGTACATCCACTCTCAAACCATTTTTTAAATGAGCAACCAAAGAGAGAAAAATAAAAGAAGTGGCATGAGAAGAATTTCGGTGCAGGAATTTTTTTCTCCCTCTAGACTTTTCCATGCCCAAGACAAGCGCCCTATCCTTGATTTTATCTCTCTAAAAAACCCCTCTTGCCACTCTTAGATATCTCATGCATTCCCATGCATGCCCACGTAAAATCATATTTTAAATGGCATTGTTTCGATGGGAAATGCGCATGGAGTGGATAAGATAAATATGGTTAAACTAGTTCTAACCAACCACTTGAATTTAAATTCAAATGATTTCTTATCTACTTCAAACACCCCATTCAGGTGGGTGACACACAGAAGGACTCTCCTTCTATGCATCCACACTAAAAACACACATCAAAATGTGCAATAAAAGTAAGAATGGCATGGAGAAAGGATAAGGTTGGATTGGTTCCAACCTCCAACCAAAACTTGAATTCAAAATTCAAGTTCAACTTCAACCTAATCCAAATTTTAGATCCAGGTCAAAGAGAGGGGGGGGGGGGGGGGGGCGGTGGTGCAAACACTCTTCTACATGAGAAAACTCATGCAAAAAACCTAGAGGGTGGTGGAGAATGGCGCGAAAAAGTCAAAGGTGCAGGGAGAGTTCAAATTCAAATCTTATTTGACTTGTTCAAATTGGTTTCAACTAAACCAATTTATCCAAACCCAATTAGACTAGGTTAAATTCAATCAAATTAGACTTACTCCAATCTACTAAAATCTTAATCAAATTAAAAATTAATTAAGTTCAGATCTCGATCAAATCAGGATCAAATCTTCCATAGCGATTAGGTCATCTCATGATTTGATCGGATCAAATCCAATCGAATCAAATTCAATCAGATTTGATTAAGTCCTCATCACTCAATTAAATTGAACTAATTAGTAATCTAATTGCTAATTAATCTTTTAATAATATCAGAGTTTCAATCTAGTGGAATTCTTAATCATAGAGTCTCAGTCTAGTGGGACTCTTAACCATGGAGTTTCAGACCATTAAAACTCTGGATCAGCCATCAAATCAAGTAGAAACTCCTATTGTGTGTGATCTCATAGGTTCGAACCTTAAGTCAATAGTACAAAAATTAATTTTTGTACTAATCAATGTGACTATCTAGTAATGATATCCGACGTTCGGATAGATTGAATAGTCACAACACAACATTAATGAACTTATGGCATATGGTTACTGTATAATTCATCTTCTTGATCTAAATGCTCAAAGGATGAACTAGGGTTTAACTGCTGTTGGTGCAGAATCTGATTGACGTCGGATCGAGCTAGAGTTGAGGAAGAAGGAATCGCTGCTAGTGACCTACAAAATAAAATTCCGTCCGGAGTCGATGGTGGTGGCTCCAGCTGGACTTTTCGATAATCAAGTCAGCTCTTCTGATCAATAGAAATAGAGTGCTCAGAAAAGAATTCAACAGTATTTTTGGAAAAGAGAAGAGAGCTTAAAGAAAATATATCTGGAGGATTTTCTTTTATAGACGGAGCTTATAGCAGATTAATAGTGACAGTCATAATCGTCTAGTAGTGGACCGCTCGAAGCCGCGTGAAATTTGTTATGAAGAGAGAGGTGTCATTAGACTGATAGTGACAGCCATAATCGTCTGGTAGTAGGTTGCTCGGAGTCACATAGAATTTACTACGGAGAGAGGGATGTCGTCTATAGCAAACTGATAGTGACAGTCATAACCATCTGGTAGTGGGCCGCTCGAGACCGCATGGGGTTTGCTACGGAGAGAGAGGTGTCGTCTGTCGTAATGTGCCCATTCGTCGGAATTTAATAGTTGAAGTTTGGAGGAAGTAGATGTTGGTTGGTGAAGAACTTTGATATATATCAATTTTAGAGGAGTTCAAACTTTTAAAGAAAATATGGCTAGAGAGGATCATCCGAGAGGAATGCTAGCTGAAATTTAAAAGTAATCCGCTAGAGAAATCCAATTGAAGGAGAAGTCCAGAAGGAGTTCGGCTCTTGGATAAATTTGACTGAAGGAGAAGTTTGAAAGAAGTTCGGCTCCTGAAAATATCCGACTGAAGAAAAAGTTCGGAAAGAATTCGACTCCTGAAGATATCCGACTGAAGAAGAAGTCCGAAAGGGGTTTGGCTCCTGGAGGTGTCCGAAAGAAGTTTGGCTCCTGAAGAAATTCGATTGAGGAAGAAGTTCAGAAAGGGTTCATCTCCTGGAGGTGTTCGAAAGGAGTTTGACTCCTGAAGGTATCCGATTGAAGGAGAAGTCCAGAAGGAGTTTGGCTCCTGTAGGAATCCAAAAGGAGTTCGATTTTTGGAGGCGTTCGAAAGAAGTTCGACTCCTGAAGGAATCTGACTGAAGGAGGAGATGTCCGAAAGGAGTTTGACTCTTGGAGGAATCCGACTGAATGAAAAATTCGAAAGAAGTTTGGCTCCTGAAGGTATCCGACTGAAGGAGAAGTTCGGAAGAAGGTCGGCTCTTGGAGGAATCCGATTGAAAGAGAAGTCTGGAAGGAGTTCGGCTCCTGAAGAAATCTGACTGAAGGAAAAGTCCAAAAGAAGTTCGGCTCCTAGAGAAATTCGACTGAAGGAGAGAAATTCGGATGGGGTTCGACTGATGGAGAAGCCCGATCGAAGGAGAAGTCTGGGAGGAGTCTGGCTTAAGGAGAAGTCCGACTAATGGAGAAGTCTGGGAGGAGTCCGACCGCTGGAGGAGTTCAGCTGTTGGAGGAGTTCGACTGGGGTTCGACCATTGGATGGAGAATTTTTGATCGAAACTCTTTCATGATTATCAATTGCATCAGACTAAGCATCAGACTGGACTTCGGTGGGAGTGGGGTTTATCCCTAATAATAGTCCCCCCACTTTTGAGTTCAAAATTCGAAGGAAGGGAGTATAAAAATGATGATTATCGAAGTTTTTTTTCGGACTCTGCATTCATTAAGGTTGAAGCTCGGGGGAGATCTTTTCTCCTTCAATCGAGGTTGAAGGAGATCTCATCTCTTGTTGAGGTTGACATTGAAGCTCGGGAGAGATCTTATCTCCAGTCGAGGTTGAAGGAGATCTCATCTCCTGTTGACATTGAAATTGAAGCTCGGAGGAGATCTTACCTCCAGCTGAGGTTGAAGGAGGTCTCATCTTCCACTAATGTTAAAGCTTGGAAGAGATCTTACCTCCAGCCGAGGTTGAAGAAGATCTTATTTTCTGTTGATATTGAAGTTGAAGCTCGGGGGAGATCTTTCCTCCAGCTGAAGTTGAAGGAGGTCTCATCTTCCACTGACGTTGAAGCTCGGGGAAGATCTTACCTCTAGCCGAGGTTGAAGGAGATCTTATCTTCTATTGATATTGGAGTTTGGGGAGGATCTTATCTCCAACCGAGATTGAAGAATATCCTATCTCCTATTGAAGTTGACGTTGAAGCTCAGGGGAGATCTTATCTCCAGCTGAGGTTGAAGAAAATCTCATTTCCTGTTGACGTTGAAGTTGAAGCTCGAGGAAGATCTTACCTCCAGCTGAGATTGAAGGAGATCTTATCTTCCACTGACGTTGAAGCTCGGAGAAGATCTTATCTTCAGCTGAGGTTAAAGGAGATCTTATCTCCTATTGATACTGAAGTTGAAACTCGAAGGAGATCTTACCTTCAGCTGAGGTTGAAGGAGGTCTCATCTCCTGCTGATGTTGAAGCTCGGAGGAGATCTTACCTCCAGCTGAGGTTGAAGGAGATCTTATCTCCTATTAATGTTGGAGCTCGAAGAAGATCTTATCTCCAGCTGAGGTTGAAGGAGATCTTATCTTCTGTTAAAGTTGACGTTGAAGCTTGGGGGAGATCCTATCTCCTATCTTAGGTTTTCACGCTTGTTGCAGACGCCGAGCTCATTGCGGACGTCGAACTAGGACCTCTCTTGCAAACAAGGATAAGATTCTGCCTTTTGCATTTGATCTAGTTAGGTTGTCATGAAAAAATACGTATAAGGATTCTCCACCGAGCTTCTTTCTTCTCCAGATCTTTGGTCTATGAGGTTCTGACTTTTTCTCATGTTAGGATTAGATTCTTCTCCTATTTCTAACAGATTGTAGGGGCACATTAGGATCGTTGTTAGGGCCTCTCCTCTCACCTCGTCTAAAATGAATGAGGCCTTCAACTTTGCTCACGTTAGGACAAGGTTCCTCTCCCGTTCCTAACGGACTTTAGGGGCACATTAGGGCCATTGTCGGGGCCTCTCCCCTCATCTCGTCTAAAATGAACGAGGCCTTCGACTTTGCTCACATTAGGATTAGTTTCTTCTCCTATTTCTAACGGACTGTAGGGGCACATAAGGACCGTTGTCAGGGCCTCTCTCCTCATCTCATCTAAAACGAATGAGGCCTTCGACTTTGCTCACGTTAGGACGAGGTTCTTCTTCTGTTCTTAATGGACTATAGGGACACATAAGAATCATTGTCAGAATCTCTTCCCTCATCTCGTCTAAAATGAATGAGACCTTCGACTTTGCTCACGTTAGGACGATGGTCTCCTCCTATTCCTAATGGACTGTAGGAATGCATAAGGGCCGTTGTCAGGGCCTCTCTCCTCATCTCATCTAAAACTAACGAGGCTTTCAACTTTGCTCATGTTAGGATGAGGTTCTCCTCCTGTTCCTAACGGACTGTAGGGGCACATAAGGATCATTGTCAGGATCTCTCTCCTCATCTCGTCTAAAATGAATAAGGCCTTCGACTTACTCATGTTAGGACGAGATTCTCCTTCTGTTTCTAATGGACTATAGGGGCACATAAGGACCGTTGTCAGGATCTCTCCTCTCATCTCGTCTAAAATGAACAAGACCTTCGATTTTGCTCACGTTAGGACGAGATTCTTCTTCTGTTCCTAACATGGCCATTATTGATTGCTTCTTTCTTATCATCACATAGTTTTTGCACCAAGAAACAATAATATTGAAATGGAGGAGTTTTATTGAAGAAAAATTACTGGTAGTACATCCTCAGATTTTCTAAATTCTAAGGTTGTGGGAGCGTTGTTCCTTCAAGCTCTTTTAGATGATAAGTTCCAGGCCGGATGACCTCCTTTATTTCATACGGACTTTTTCAATTCGGGGCAAGATTCCCCTGGCTCTGAGGCTAAGAGATGGCGGCTCACCGAAGCACTAAGTCCTTCATTCTAAATATTTTACCTCTGACTCTGGAGTTATAGTATTGGGCCATCCTTCGCCTGTAGGTCGCCATCCGAACCTTGTCTTTCTCTCTTTTTCTTCCAGCAGATCGAGATTGACTCTGAGATTCTGTGAGTTACACTGCTCATTGAAGACCATGATCTGCGCTGATGGAAGTTTAAGCTCGATTAGGATGATTGTCTCCATTCCAAAAGCCAAGATGATCGATGTTTTCTCAGTCGATAGCCTTTGAGTAGTTCGGTACGCTCAAAGAATGTGGTAGAATTCGTCCACCTAGGCTCCCTTATTCTATCGAGTCTTGTCTTGATGCCTTGCAGCAGGATCCGGTTGGTTACTTCAGCTTCTTCATTTGCTTATAGATGAGCTACCGATATGAAGTGATGGAAAATGTTTAGATTTTTATAGAACTCAGCGAATCTCAACCCAGCAAACTATCATCCATTATCTATTATGAGAGTTTGGAGCAGGCCGAATCGATAGACGATTGACTTTCAGACGAAGTTCTGTACCTTGACCTCGATAATTTTTGCTAGTGGTTTGGCTTCGACCCATTTGGTGAAGTAGTCGATCGAGACTAGGAGGAACTTTCGTTGTTTGAATGTCGTTAGAAAAGGATCAAATATATCCATTCCCCACTACGTAAATGGCTAAGGTGCACTTAGTAGAGTAAGCTCAGAGGTCGGCTGTCTTTATATGTTTGTATTTTTCTAACAGCAGTCACATTTCTTGATATATTCCATAAAATCATGGTACAAGATTGGCCAATAGTACTTATTGATGCAGAAACTGATCGTCACCGAAATCAGTTGGAGCGAAGGTGGACGAGGTCGCCGTCGGAGACCTGCAAAATAAAATTTCGTCCGAAGTCGATGGGGGGTGGCTCCGGTAGGACCCTCCGATGATCAAGTCAGCTCTGACCAATAGGAATGGAGTGCTCGAAAATGAGTTTTGCGGAGCTTAGAGGAGGAGAGGAGAGTTTAGAGCTTAAAGCTTAGAGTTAGCATATCTGGAGGATCCTTTTTATAGGCAGAGCTTGATGGTGACAGCTGCAGCTGCCTGATGGTGGATCGCTCGAGGCTACATCGAGTTTGATGTGGAGAGGACGGTATCGTTAGATCGAAAGTGACAGCCATACCGTCCGACAGTGGTGGGCTGTTTGAGGTTTGGAGGAGCCGCCTATAGCATCGCCTATGGCAGACTGATGGTGACCGTTCGTCTAGCTTTAATAGCCATGGCTCTCAGAAAGCAGGCATTGATTGATGGACTTCGGTATATATCGATTTCAAAGAAGTTCGAACTCTTGAAGAAGAAGCTCGGAAGGAGTTTGGCTCCCATAGGCGTCTCGCTGGAGGTGTGCGGCTAAGGCTCGATCGCTGGAGAGTTCGGAAGGAGCTTGGCCGGTTGAAGGGGATGTCTGGGAGAAGTCCGACTCCTAAATAAGTTCGACCGAAGGGGATGTCTGGGAGGAGTTCGGCTCTTGAAGAAGTCCGGTTGAAAGGGCGTGGAGAGAGTTCGGCTCTCGCGGAAGTCCGACTGAAGCTCGGTCACTGAGGAGTTCGGCTAAAGCTCGGCCACTGGGAGTCCGAAGGAGCTCGACCGCTAAGCAGTTCGGTCGATTGAAGGGGTTCGAAGGAGCTCGGCCGCTGGGAGTCCGAAGGAGCTCGACTGCTGAGGAGTTCGATCAAAGCTGGCTTGATCGTCGGAGGGTCCTGTCGGAGCCCCCGCCCCCGGCTCCGGATGGAACTTTATTTTGCATGTCCTCGACGGCGATCTCGTCCACCTTCGCTCCAGCTGATTCCGACGATGGTCAATTTCTGCGTCAATAGATTGGTGCTAGAAGGAGGGCCCGAACCTTCGAGATTTTCTTATTCTTAAAGGGGTGCTCGACGACGATTTCTTTCTTCCCTCTCCGGAGATCTCCCTCCTTCCTCTCTAGAGTTTTTTTTCGAAGAGAAAATGCCTCCCAAGAGAGCTTCGACTCGACGATCGACGGCCCCCGTACTAGGTCCATCTGCTCCCGCTTCGACTCCGACAGCCCAGGTTTCATCTAAAGCCATCGTAGATGTGGAGCAATTCAACCTGCTGGTCCAGCAGGTTCATGGCCTCGTTGAGATAATGTAGGCCATGCGACAGCTTCTGACAGAGACTTTGCCAGCAAACAAGTTATGAGGATGCCAGGAGCCGGTCATAAGGAAAAGCATTTGGCCTAGCATACCAATCGCTTTTAGGAAGGAGAAATAGAGCAGAAGTTCTCCCCTAAAAGGCTTCACAGGCGGAATGAAGTTCGGCCGCATTCACGATCTCCCTAGCTCAGGCGAGGCCGAGCTCCCCTCGAGCTCGCTACCAAGGAAGCTCCGACGAAGGTTTCACAAGAGGGCGGAATGAAGTTCGGCGTGAGCAAGGCCACCGAACTCTCCCTCGAGCTCACTACCAAGGAAGCCCCGACGAAGGTTTCACAAGAGGGCGGAATGATGTTCGGCCTGAGCGAGGCTGTCGAACTCCCCCTCGAGCTCGCCACCAAGGAAGCCCCGACGAAGGTTTCACGAGAGGACGGAATGAAGTTCGGCGTGAGCGAGGTCGCCGAACTCTCCCTCGAGCTTGCCACCAAGGAAGCCCTGATGAAGGTTTCATGATAGGGCAAAATGAAGTTCGACGTGAGCGAGGCTGCCGAACTCCCCCTCGAGCTTGCCACTAAGGAAGCCCCGATGAAGGTTTCACGAGAGGACAGAATGAAGTTCGGTGTGAGCGAGGCCGTCGAACTCTCCCTCGAGCTCGCCATCAAGGAAGCCCCAACAAAGGGGCATGAAGTTCTTCTGACGAAAGCTTCACAGGAGGGCGGAGTGAAGTTCGGCGCAAGTGAGGCTGAACTCCCCCTTGAGTATGTCATCAAGGAAACCCCCTACAAAGATTTCACATGAGGTGGAATGAAGTTTGGCTGCGCTCACGATCACCCTAGCGCAAGCGAGACCGAACTCCCCCTCGAGTATGTCTCCAAGGAAGCTCTTGCAAAGAATTCACGGAAGGTGGAATGAAGTTCGGGCAAGCAAGATCGAGCTCTCCCTCGAGGTCGTCGTCAAGGAAGTTCCGATAAAGAAGCATGAAGTTCTCCCACAAAAGATTTCACAGAAAGTTCGGCCGTGCTCACAACCTCCCCAACGCAAGCAAGGCCCGAACTCCTCGAGCTCACTACCAAGGAAGCCCCAACAGAAGGGCACGAAGAAGTCCTCCTCCCGAAAGGTTCCACGACTATGCCCCCCTTAACGCTCATCGAACTCAAATTCTCATGGAAGTTAGGAACCAGCTGCCAAGATCAGAAGGACTACAGCCTTCCCCAAACATGCGCGATCGAAGCAAGTAATGCCCCTACCATCGCGACCACGGCCATAACATTGAGGAATACATTCAGCTCTGAGACGAAATTAAGGAGCTCGTTAGAAAGGGACGGTTGGGTAAATTCCTCCGACGTCAGTCTGAAGCAGAAGAAGATCGACTAAGAACGCTGCCGTAGCCAGAAACGATAAGAAGGTCGGCTGCCTTACGGCATCATCATCGTTACCCCTAGGAGGAGCTTGGTACATCGGCGATTCGTTGTCTCTCAGCGATAAAGTCAAGAGAAGATTGCTCCAAATTGAGAAGGCCAGCATGAGATAGAGGAGGTCGTCCGGCCCGGGCCTTGCTACCCAAGGGAATCCAGAGGAACAATGCCCCCATGACCCTGAAATGGGGATGTGCTGTCAGTAACTTCCCTCGGTAAAATTCTTTTCTTCCAATAATATTATTTCTGGGTGCAAAAATTATGTGATGACAGGGAAGAAGCAGTCAATAATTGCCGTGTTAGGAACAGAAGGAGAACCTCGTCCTAGTACGAGCAGATCAAAGATCTTTAACCTCGACCGCAGGAGATAAGATCTCCCCCGAGGGTCCGGACCAACTTCGGCTGCAGAAGATAAAATCTCTCCCGAGGCAAACTCGGCCGTAGGAGATAAGATCTCCTTCGAGGTAACCTCGACTGCAGGAGAAAAGATCTCCTCCGAGGGTTCGGGCCAACTTCGACAGTAGAAGATAAGATCTCTCCTGAGGCAACCTCGGCTGCAGGAGATAAGATCTCCTCCGAGGGTTCGGGCCAACTTCGACAGCAGAAGATAAGATCTCCCCCGAGGCAACCTCAGCTGTAGGAGATAAGATCTCCTCCGAGCGTCCGCATCAACCTCGACTGCAGAAGATAAGATCTCCCCGAGGCAACCTCGGCTGCAGGAGATAAGATCTCCCCCGAGGGTCCGGGCCAACTTCGGCAGCAGGAGATAAGATCTCCTTCGAGGCAAATTCGGCAGCAGGAGATAAGATCTCCTTCGAGGCAAATTCGGCTGTAGGAGATAAGATCTCCTTCGAGCATTTGCATCAACCTCGGCCGTAGGAGATAAGATCTCCCCCGAGGTAACCTCGACCGCAGGAGATAAGATCTCCCCCGAGGCAACCTCGACCGTAGGAGATAAGATCTCCCCCGAGGGTTCGGGCCAACTTCAACAGCAGGAGATAAGATCTTCCTCGAGGCAACCTCGGCTGCAGGAGATAAGATCTTCTCTGAGCGCCCGCATCAACCTCGGCTGTAGGAGATAAGATCTCCCCCGAGGGTTCGGGCCAACTTCGACAGTAGGAGATAAGATCTCCCTCGAGGCAACCTCGGCTGCAGGAGATAAGATCTTCCCCGAGCGTCTACATCAATCTCGGCTGTAGGAGATAAAATCTCCCCCGAGGCAATCTCGACCGTAGGAGATAAGATCTCCTCCAAAGGTTTGGCCCAACTTCGACTGCAGGAGATAAGATCTTCCTTGAGGCAAACTCGGCTGCAGGAGATAAGATCTCCCCCGAGCGCTCACATCAACCTCGGCTGTAGGAGATAAGATCTCCCCCGAGCGACCGCATCAACCTCGGCCAGAGATAAGATCTTTCTCGAGCGACTGTGACAACCTTGGCCCGCGACAACCTAGGCTAGAGATAAGATCTCTTCCAAACGCCCGAGCCAACCTCGGCCAGAGAGAAGATCGGAGACAACCTCGGTCAGAGATAAGATCTCTCCCGAGCGACCACGTCAACCTCGGTCAGAGATCAGATCTCTCTCGAGCATCCGTATTAACTACGGCTGCAGGAGAGGAGATCTCTTCTGAGTCAGCCTCAGCTGCTAAAGATAATATCGCCCTCCGGAGGAGCTCAACCTCCGACCTTGACCGCATGAGATGAGATCTACTTCAACCTCGGCTGGAGATGAGATCTCCCCCGGGCTTCAACTTCAATATCAACTTTAGCTAGAGATGAGATCTCCCCCGAGCTTCGATCTGAACCAGCATGGAGTCTAAAAGAGGACTTTGACAGTCGTCTTTTTTGCACTCCCTTCCTTCGAGTTTCGAACTCGAAAGTGGGGAGGGACTATTATTGGGGATAAACTCCACTCCTACCGAAGTCCAGTTCGATGCTCAGCCTAATGCAATCAGTAGCCGCAGAAGAGCTTTAGTGGATGGGTCTTAGTCGAACCCCTTCAGTCGGTCGAACTCCTCAGCGATCGAGCTCCTTCGAACTCTCAGCGGCCGGACTGAACCTCTTCGGTCGATCGAACTCCTCAACGGTCGAGCTTCTTCGAACTTCCAGCGATCGAGCTCCTTCGAACCCCTTCAGTCGGTCGAACTGCTTAGCGGTTGAGCTCCTTCGGACTCCCAATGGTCGGGCTTTAGCCGAACTCCTCAGCAATCGAGCTTCAGTCGGACTCCCGTGAGAGCCGAACTCTCTTCGCGCCCTTCTAGTCGGTCTTCTTCAGAAGCCAGACTCCTCCTAGATATTTTCTTTGGTCGAACAACTTCAGGAGCCGGACTCCTCCCAGACATCCCCTTTGGTCGGCCAAGCTCCTTCCGAACTCTTCAGCGATCGAGCCTTAGTCGTACACCTCCAACTAGACGCCTATGGGAGCCAAACTTCTTTCGAGCTTCCTCTTCAGAAGTTCGAACTTCTTTGAAATCGATATATGCCGAAGTCCACCAATCAATGCCTACTTTCTGAGAGCCATGGCTATTAAAGCTGGACGAACGGTCACCATCAGTCTACCATAGGCAACGCTATAGGCGGCTCCGCCAGACCTCGAGCAGCCCACCACTGTCGGACGGTATGGCTGTCGCTTTCGACCTGACGATACCATCCTTTCTGCATCAAATCTGATGCAGCCTCGAGTGGTCCGCCACCAGGCAGCTGCAGCTATCACCATCAAGCTCCGCCTATAAAAAGGATCCTCCAAATATGCTAACTCTAAGCTTTAAGCTCTAAGCTCTCCTCTCCTCCTCCAAGCTTCGCAGAACTTATTTTCGAGCACTCCATTCCTGTTGGTCAGAGCTGACTTGATCGTCGGAGGGTCCTGCCGGAGCCACCCCCTCCACCGACTCTGGACGAAATTTTATTTTGCAGATCTTCGGTGGTGACCTCGTCCACCTCCGCTTCAGTTGATTCCAGCGGTGGCCAATTTCTGCGTCAATAGTACTCTTGTCAAAGTAGTTTTTGTGATAGGGACCTGGCTTCTACATGACTTTCATAAATTCTGTCGTGTACTTTTCATAATGTGAAGTCGGCCTTTGAAGCTCGAAGACATCTCAGGAGCGGTAGCGAATACGATCTTTTATACAACTTACCCTCATATAAAATATATTGGAAGGCTTGATTCCTGAGTTTTTGAGCTTCTTTTGGATCACAAGGAAGAACTCCCTCTTTGAGATAGATAACTAACGGGTCAATTCAGCTCGACTCAAGCTCCGTCTGCATAATGAACTGTGATTTCTCTGAGCTTGGACATTTTAGAGTTTCAAAAAATACTTCTTTGGATAGTTCGATTGTGATTGAAGTGGCTAATTTAAAGAGGAGGTTGGCTCTTGTATTTTCTACCCTCAAAATTTATCGAATGCCAAAACTACCGAAGGCTAGAGTCAAATTTTTTACTTTCTTAAGATATTTTATCATACTTTCCTTCCGTGCTTCATAGTTGCCACTAACTTGATCGACCACTAATTAGGAATCATTGTACACTTGAAGTCGATCTACTTTTAACTCTCTTACTATTTTTAACCCAATGATCAGTGTTTTATATTCGGCCCCATTATTAGTTATAGAGAATTCGAAGCGTAGCGCATACTCGACGATGACTCCCTCAGAGTTGACTATGACTAACTCTACACCTACTCCAGTGGAGTTGGACGAACCATCCACATACAGGGTCCAAAAACCTTCAAAAAGATCGGCACTCTCTTTAGAGAGGCTCGGTTGCGACAACAGGACATCGGTCTCATTCTGTTCAAGTTCGACATCATTTGGAATGGTACATTCTACTATAAAATTTGCTAATATCTAGACTTTGATCGATGACTCGAGTCGATAATTGATGTCAAACTTCATAAGCTCGATTGTCCATTTTACAATTTTTTTGGAAGCATTCGTTCGATGAAGGACTGCTTTTATTGGTTGATCCGTGAGGATCGTTATGGTGTGCCCTTGAAAATAAGATTGGAGCCTCCTGACAGCAATTAGAAGAGAGTAAGTTAATTTTTCTAGCTTAGAGTATCTGATCTCTGCATCCCTCAGGATTCGGCTTACGTAGTAGATCGATCGCTGCATCTTCGCTTTCTCCTTGATCAAGACTGCTACTAAGACCATTGGAGAGACTGCTAGGTACAGGAATAATTCTTCTTCAAATTCAGGCTTTGCCAGCAGTGGGGGTGAGTCGAGGTAGTTTTTGAGCTCTTCAAATATCCGTTGGTACTCCGTCGTCAAGCAGAAGTTCTTTGGTTGCTTGAGAACTCAAAAGAATGGTATGTATCGCTCGATCGATCTCGAGACGAAGCAATTTAGGGATGCCACTTTTTCAGTCAGACGCTGAACTTTCTTGATTATTTTTGGAGCAGTCATCTCTTGAATAGCTCAGATTTTCTTTGAATTTGCTTCAATCCCATGCCTTGACACCATAAACCCCAGAAACTTCTCTGAGGTCACACCAAAAATACACTTGATTGGGTTCAGCTTCATCTTATGCTTCCTAAGTGTACTGAAGATCTCTTCGAGGTCGACGAGGTGGTTTATAGAAGCTCGATTTTTGACGAGCATGTCATCCACATACACCTTCATATTGCGGTCGATCTGCTCCTTGAAGATCTTCTTGATCAGGCGTTGGTACGTTGCTCCTGCATTCTTAAGTCCAAAGGGTATAATCCTGTAACAGTAAAGACCATGATCAGTAATAAAAGTAGTTTTCTCACCATCCTCTGGCACCATCCATATCTGGTTATAGCCGAAGAAGGCATCCATGAAGGTGAGGAACTCGTGGCTTGAGGTTGCGTCTACCAGTTGATCAATCCTAGGTAGAGGATAGCTATCTTTTGGGCAGATCTTGTTCAGCTTTTTAAAGTCTATACACATCCTCTACTTATTGTTTGCCTTTTTAACAAGGACCATGTTTGAGACCTAGGTCGGATAGTTAACTTTTTAGATGAATCCAGCTTTGAGGAGCTTGCCTACTTCTTCTATGATTGCTCTCTGCCTCTCCAGGATGTGGTTGCGTATCTTCTCTTTTACTGATCGATACTTTAGATCAATGGTCAGCTAATGTTCCATGACCTCGGCGTCAATTCCTGACATATCCGCTGAAGCCCAGGCGAAGACGTCCGCATTCCTCCGTAAAAAGATGATGAGCTGCTTTCGAACTTTATCTTTCAGATTGGAGCCAATTTGTACTTTATGCTTCGCATTTTCATCATTCAGGAGGACGATCACAAGACCTTCTATGGACTCGCCCCATTCTTCGGCAAGGTCATCGTGGATATCTAGCCCGTCATAGGATAAGGGTTGGATTGTTCTTCCTTTTGCAGGATAATTGAGTAGCAGTGCCTTGCCAGAGCTTGATCTCTCTTGATCTCTTCGATTCCGTAACTTGTTAGAAATTTCATCTTCAAATAATAAGTTGACACTATCGTTTGAAGCGCATTTAGACTAGATCGATCGAGAATTGCATTATAAGTGGAGGGAGCCTTTACTACCAAGAAATCCACCTACGCTTTGGATTATTTTGGATATTGTCCTACGGCCATAGCTAGAGTCATTACACCTTCAATTGGTACTGCAGCACCAGTGAAGCCTACTAGTGGAGAGTTTATTGGTCATAGCTGACTATTGGATATCGATATTTTGGAGAAAGCATCGTAAAATAAGACGTCAGCCAAACTTTCATTATCAACTAGGACGCGATGTACATCATAGTTCGCTATATTTAAAGAGATTACAACCACATCATTGTGCAAAAACTATACTCCCCGTGCATCTTCCTCAGTGAAGGTTATGGATTCTTCAGTCTATTTTTTCATTGATCCCTCAGATCCGCTGGCCTCTTCTCGCCGAAGTCTCCTAGAGATAGTATTGATGATGTCGAGAGGCGGTCGATCTTTTTATTATTTCTTCCTCCTTGGTGGTTCTAGCTGCGGTAGTGCCCTCGGTCGATCTTTTCTTGTATTAGACTGGCATCTGAGGAATCGACCCAGTCGGCCTCTTCTGATGAGCTCCTCGATCTCGTCTTGGAGCTAAATGCATTCTTCAGTATCATGGTCATGATCATGATGGTAGAGGTAGTATTTGCTGGAATTGCACTTGCTAGGATGAGTGCGCATCCTTCTAGACCTCGGTAGTTGCTCCTTGATCTTCATCAATACTTACATTTTTGGAGCATTGACGGGGACGTAGTTCCAAAATCTTCTGAGGGAAGAACTTCTTCGTGCCCTTCTATCGGAGCTCCTTTGACGACGTGCTCAAGGAGGAGTTCGGGCTTGCTTTTGCTCCAAGGGAGTCCACGAGCACGGCCAAGCTTCATTCGATCCTTCATCAACTGTGGATTTATTAGACTCGCTTGCCTGCCACTCTCTTACGGCTTCCTCATCCTTCAACTTGAAGGCCTCTTCCGTTCGGACATATTCTTCAGTCCAAGCTAGTAGATCAATAAAGTTTCTGGGATACTTTTTCTTCAAAAAGAATAATAAATCATTCTTCTGAAGGCCACCCTTGAGCGCGGCCATTGCAACAGACTGATCCAAGTTTTGGACCTCCGATGAAGCAACATTAAATCGACTGACATAGGTCCGGATAGATTTTTCCTCCTTCTGCCTAATATTCATCAGAGAATCCAAATCTCGGCTGCTAACGAAGTAAGCCGCAAACTAATGGCTTATTTGATCGAAGAAAAAGATGGTACCCGACTTAAGTACTGAGTATCAGTTCCTAGCTGCTTTCTTGAGAGTAGATGGAAACGTTCGACACAAAATGGCATTTAGCGCACCATGGAGCAGCATCATTATTTGAAAGGCCTTCAGATGGTTGATCGGATCGGTGGTTCCATCGTAACTCTCAAACTATGGGAGCTTGAAGTTCGGCGGAATTGGTTCCTGCATAATTTTTTGAAAAAAAGGATCAGTGTAAATATCATTATCGTGTGAGGAGGGAGTATGATGGAGTTCTTCGATTCGTCGGCTCATTTTTAGGAGCCTTTGGTTCAGAAGATTTTCACGATCGTTGATCTTCAGAATTTTTTGGTGGAATGGATGCAAAGCTCCACCCTGGATCGAGTCATGATCTGAGCAAGGGCTCTCCACCCTCTGCTTTCTCTTTTTAGAGATCATCGGCCAGCTAGCCCAAGTCGGTCATCCCCAGATCGGATCATGGAGCTCCGAAGAAGTCTGCTTTGACTGAATCAACGCCAGGGCCTATCGATATATGGCTTACACTGCCTCCATGAGATCGCAAACCTGCTGGACCAGCAGGTTGAACTGCTTCGCATCCACCATGGCTGCAGATGGAGCTTGAGTTATCGGAGCTAAAGCGGGAGCGAATAGATCTAGATGGGATCTAGCTGCAGAGGTCGTTGATCATCGGATCGAAGCTTTCCTGGGAGGTATTTTTTTCGAAAAGAACTCTAGAGAGGAAGAAGAGAGATCGTTGCTGAGCACTCCTTTAAGAATAAGAAAATCTTAGGAATAGAGGGGCCATTTTTCTAGCGCCAATCCTATTGGTGCAGAATCTAGTTGATGTCGGATCGAACTGGAGTTGAGGAAGAAGAGGTCGCCGTCGGTGATCTATAAAATAAAGTTTCATTCAGAGTCGATGGTGGTGGCTCCGACAGGATTCTTCAATGATCAAGTTAGCTCTTCTGGCCAATAGAAATAGAGTTCTCAGAGAAGAATTTAGCAGAATTTTTGGGAAGGAGAAGAGAGCTTAGAGAAAATATATCTGAAAGATTTTTTTTTATAGATGGAGTCTTTAACAGACTGATAGTGACAGCTATAACTATCCAATAGTGGGTCGCTCGGAGCCTCATGGGATTTGTTACGAAGAAAGAGGTATCGTCAGACTGATAGTGACAGCCATAACCATCCGGTAGTGGGTCGTTTGGGGCCGCATGAAATTTGCTATGAAGAAAGAAGTGTCGTCTGTAGCAGATTGATAGTGACAGCCATAACCATCTGGTAGTGGATCGCTCGAGATCGCGTGAGATTTGCTATGGAGAGAAAGTTATCGTCTGTCATGATGTGCCTGTTCATCGGAATTTAATAGCCGAAGTTCGAAGAAAGTAGGCATTGGTTGATGAAGAACTTTGACATATATCAATTCTAGAGGAGTTTGGACTCCTAAAAGAAATACGGCTAGAGGAGATCATCCGAAAGAAATGCTAGTGAAAATCTAGAAGTAATCCGCTGGAGAAATTCGACTAAAGAAGAAGTCCAGAAGGAGTTTGACTTCTGAAGAAATTTAACTAAAGAAGAAGTTCAAAAGGAGTTCAACTCCTAAAGGTATCCGATTGAAGGAGAAGTCCGAAAGAAGTTTGGCTCCTGGAGGTGTCCGAAAGGAGTTTGGCTCTTGGAGGAATCCGATTGAGGAAGAAGTCTAGAAGGGGTTCAACTCTTGGAGGTGTCCGAAAGGAGTTTGGCTTCTGAAGGTGTTCGAAAGAAGTTCGACTCCTGGAAAAATTCGATTGAGGAAGAAGTCTGGAAGGGGTTCAGCTCCTGGAGGTATCCGAAAGGAGTTCTACTCCTGAAGGAATCCGAATAAGGGAGAAGTCTAGAAGGGGTTCAGCTTCTGGAGGTGTCCAGAAGGAGTTCGACTCTTGGAGGTGTCCGAAAGAAGTTCGGCTCCTGGAGAAATTCGATTGAAAAAAAATTCGAAAGGGGTTCAGCTCCTAAAGGTGTCCGAAAGGAGTTCAGCTCCTGAAGGAATCTGATTGAGGGAGAAATCTAGAAGGAGTTTGGCTCCTAGAGGTATTCGACTGAAGGAGAAGTTTGAAAGAAGTTCGGCTCCTGAAGGAATTTGACTAAAGAAGAAGTTCGGAAGGAGTTCGGCTCCTGAAGGTATCCAACTGAAGAAGAAGTCCGAAAGGAATTTGGCTCCCGAAGGAATTCGAAAGTAGTTCGACTCCTGAAGGTGTCCGAAAGGAGTTCAGCTCTTAGAGAAATCTGACTGAAAGAGAAGTTCGAAAGAAGTTCGGCTCTTGGAAAAATTTGATTGAAGAAGAAGTCTGGAAGAAGTTCGGCTCCTGGAGGAATCCGACTGAAGGAGGAAGGAGTTCGGCTCTTGAAGAAATCCGAGTGAAGAAGAAGTTCGAAAGGAGTTCGGCTCCTGAAGGAATCCGATTGAAGGAGAAGTTTGGAAGGAGTTCGGCTCCTGGAGGTATCCGACTGATGGAGAAGTCTGGAAGGAGTTCGGCTCCTGGAAGAATTCGACTGAAGGAGAGAAATCCGAATGGGATTTGACTGATGGAGTAGTCCGATCAAAGAAGAAGTCTGGGAGTAGTCTGGCTGAAGGAGAAGTCCGACCGAAGAAGTCTGGGAGGAGTCCGGCCGCTTTAGTAGTTTAGCTGCTGCTCGGCCACTGAAGGAGTTCGGCTGGAGTTCGACCATTGGAGGAAGAATTTTCGATCGAAGCTCTTTCGTGATTACTAGTTGCGTTAGGCTAAGCATCAGACTGGACTTTGGTGGGAGCGGGGTTTATCCTTAACAACTGTCAATCTTAAAAATCATCCACATTGTATTTCAAAATTTTAGTATCCATGGAATGGACCACCCCGATCGAGGTTTTGCTAAATTAAAATACAGTGATACATTTGCTCCAATACTTGAAGGGATCAATCCTATCTTAACTTATGCATCGACTAAACAAGTACTTGGTTACACCCAGTAACCTTTCGTTACTGAATTAGAAATTCAGGTAGTCCAATATCAAAGTATAGTAAGTTGCTTGCAAGTCACTGTGATGATTTCAGATCTAAGGGATACTTATACCCATATCCTTCACGAGCAACTCTTGATAGCAAAGATCTCTGCAATTGGATTACGTTTAGTAAAATGTATCTTTACACTTTACTTACATGCCATACCAGTATCTCCATATTTCTTGGTTAAGAGAACAACCAACCCATATGACAGGCAACGACCTACACTCGATAATGTTGCCATCCTGAGTAATGATGTATCATTTGATCGCAATCAGGTTTAAGGACTAAACGATAAATCCTTCTTTGTCGAGTCTAAATAGTCTTAAGAACTTCATCATAGAAGAGTTTATTTATAGGAAGATGTACAAATATGATGAAATGCTAGAATAATAATTTTATTTATTATAATTTAACTATAAATTACATATAGCTCAATCATCTACAATCTAGATGATTGGTTTTAGGATGCAATACCCAATAGTCAGATAAGTCGAATTCCTAGGAAGGCCATTTTAAGTCTGCTGGCTCCCCATGTCTTTGACTTCTTATTAGATGATGAGCTAATTAAGATGGCCGAAACTTCCAGAACCTCTCCGATTGGGATTTCTGGGACCGCGCCATCCGATCTAAAGCTTAAGGCTTCTATCTTAGAAGATTACAAGCTGGCACATGATGTATTCTCCAGGCTGCTCTTTCCGGCTGACATAAATAAGCTGCTATGCGAGCCATGCAAGGTGATAAGAAAAAAGATCATAGAATATTTTATCCGGATAAGTTGAAGCTTGTCGCTAGATATTGTTATTTATTCTGAAGTATGTGTTCACCGTACTAAAGTTGAAGAACTTCAATAGCTTGTCTATTATTTAAATTGATACATAGAGCATTCCCTCGAGCTTTCGATGAAATCAAGAAAGTACAAAATCAACACCGAAATGCTTAAGGGGACGAGGGATAAGGCAATAAAGGAGGTTGAAGAAGCCTCTATGAGGGTTGATGTTACTAAAAGTGTGAGCTCAAAAGTGGCGCTCTCAAGTCTTGGGAACATGAGAAGATAGATCATGAAAAGACGGAAGCAAGTTGGAAGAAAAATCGGCCCGGATAATAAAATTTAGAAACTAGGCCGGCTCACTCTGAGACTGAGTTGGCTAAGTTGGAAACTGGGTTGGCTCAATCCAAAACTAGATCGACTATGTCTCAGAAGAAAATTCAGACAAAAAGTAGCATTTTCAGGCTGTTGGCATGGAACACAACTGAGTCAACTCAGTCTCAGACTGAGTCGACCCAATCGCAGGTTAGTCAGCTTAGTCTAAAACTAGGTCGGCTCAATTTTTATGGATTTGTTTTGTGTACGTGGGGTGTTTGGATTTTGGAGACTTTTTCTATGAGCTTGGGGCTTGATTCTTTTGTAAAGTATAAATACTAAAAATAGGTCAAGGTTGTATATGATGCTGAATTCATGAAATAAAGTTCTTTTATTACGAAAAATTCTTATACTCTCTTTCTCTCTTTTCTCTTGAATCCATTATTTTGCTTATGCGTTGATCCTAGAAAATTGTTCCTTGTTGCTTGGCTAATCACCAGTGGCCACGTCGGTTCGAAAGAGGATAGTTTATCCCAATATTTGGTATGAGAGCAATACTAGGATCTTACAATTGATATCAGAGCCTAATGGTGCATGGAAGCGAAGGAGAAGTCATACAGGATAAAATCAAAAATCTGCACCAGTATTCTATGGTATATCTTAGATCTATCTTTGTTATTATTGTGGTTTGGCCAACCGGGAGCAGTAGGTTGAAGGTGGAGGCGGAGAGGATTGATGAGAAGAATTTTTTCTGGTGTGGAAGATTTGGGTGCATGATTTGCTGGTCGATCTTAGTAAAAAAATTGAGGTATATGACAGTAGACAAGGCAGGGAGCGCTAGAGTGCTGTAGTAGCGCTTTCTTGGAGATGCAGGACTGAGAGAGGCTCGACGATGCAGCAGTCGAGAAAGGTATCTCAGCAGAGAGCATCAGGGTTCTCTAAAAAGATAGGCAGTGTGGGACTATTGAAGAGAGGTTTTTTAAGGGATAATGGTCGAAGGAAGGCTGAAGAAGCGACTATACGTCCTTCGATTGTAGGAAGATGGAGAAGTAGTCAAAGATGTATTCAGCGATTCGACCAGAGCATGGATTTGTGGAGCCTTAGGAATGATGGAGATGGACGATCCATGGAGGTCCAGTAGGTTAGGACTGGATGGCTGTAGAGGGGTGCAGAGATGAGTCAGAAAGTGCTGGAGTACTGCAGGAGCACTACCATGGAGGCACATGAGCTGAGAGAGGCTTGGTGATGCAGCAGCTGAGGGAGGTATCTCAGTAGAGAGTGTTAGGAGCATCTCAGTGAGATCGAAAGTAGGTCTTAGGAAGAGCTAGGAGGTCTCAGGAAGCGCCAAGAGATCTTAGGCAGTCGGAAGTGTCCTAGATCAGATTTCTTCTGTAGGAGCACCAGGAAGAGTCGGAGTTCAGTGGAGGATGATTTATGTACAACAAGAGAGAACCCGGATATCTATGAGGAGGTAGTGTAGAGATGAGTCAGGGAGCACTGCAGTACTACAGTAGTACATTCTTGGAGATATGAGACTGAGAGAGGCTCAGCGGTGCAGTAGCCGAGGGAGGTATCTTAGTAGAGAGTCTCAAGAAGCATCAAAGGAAGATCGAGGATAGATCTCAGGGAGAACCATGGAGTCTCGGAAGCCTCAGGATGAGGTAGATGGATCTGAGCCCAGGATAGAATTTGAGCTGTGTTCCTTCAGACGCAACTGAAGCGATGGCTGGTGCAGGGGTAGAAGACAAGAAGGCTAGGATGGGATTTTCTAGGATTCAATCGCTGGATTCAAAAGAGTTGGATGAGCTCTTGGATTTTGAAGGTGCTCACAGATTGCGGAGGTATCCAAGATGGCTTTAAAAAGGGCCGCAGAGTGTAGAGGGTTCGAAGGGATAGCGACGGTGTTCGAGGTGCAGCGGCAGGCTCAACAGTGCAGCATTGAGTGGTTGGCCTCGAGGAACTCGATGATAGAGTCGACTTCTATAGCATCAGGTGGACTTCGGATATAGGTGGACCTTTGTAGTGGTGGCTTCGCAAGTGGAGAAAAAATTTGGTATAATTTTAGAGCTGAGGGTCAGCACCAGTGATGCATAGTTCATGATGGAGCGGCATGTGCAGGTGAACAGGCATAGCTCTGATGAGATCGTGTCAGTTGGTACAGCATGTACTGGTGTAGAAATACTGTAGATTCTTCAGAAAAATCTAGAGAAGGTGATGCAGTTGCTAAGAAGAAGGGACAGGCGGTGCCTCCCTCTATGACAAACTCCGTCTGGCCTTGAGCGGCCCGCTATCAAACGATTGTAGCTATCACTATCAATCTACTATAGGCTCCATCTATAAAAAGGATTTCTTCAGATATGTTTTCTCTGAGCTCTCTTCTCTTTTTCGAAACTCTTAACTTTTGTTTGAGCACTCCATTTCTGTTGGCCAAAAGAGCTGACTTAATCGTCGAAGGATTCTACCGGAGCCACTACCACCGACTTCGGATAGAATTTTGTTTTGCAGATCACCGACGGCGACCTCTTCTTTCTCAACTTTAGCTCGATCTAGCATCAACTATATTCTACACCAACAGGATTGGCGCTAGAAGAAGGGCCCTCTATTCCTGAGGTACCTTTGTTCTTAAAGGAGTGCTCAGCCGATCCTTTGGATCTTCTTCTCCAAGGTCCATCTCCATCCTCTCCCTCAATCCAGAGAAATACCTCCAAAGAAGGAGACTATCAGGAGATCTATTGCTTTTGCCATCAGATTTGAGCCAGATCTATCCGATCCGACTCCAGCACCAGTGCTTCAACCTCCTCCTCCACCGACAGTCATAGTAGATCTAGAGCAGTTTAACCTGCTGATGCAGCAAATTCAGGGTCTCACTGAGATGGTGCAGGCCATACGGTAGCCTCCGATAGCAATTCTGTCAAGAAATCCACCATAAGGATGTCAGGAATCGATCCCAAGGAAAAGCACTTGGGCTAGCATACCCGTCGCCCCTGGGAAGGAAAAACAGAGAGCAAAGGATCCTTGTTCAGATCGTGAATCTTCTTCGGAAGAAATCTTCTACATTTACAGTCGGAAGCCTTCCAAGGTCTGCGATCAAGAAGATGTTCTCGATCGAAAACTATGGAGGATGGATCAGCGGATTGAGGAGCTCGACCACATCATCCCGGCTCACCATGACGACGTCCGCACCGATCCTTCCTTTCTCTCTCCGAATTATGCAAGAGTCCGTTCTGCCAAACTTCAAGCTTCCCCCAGTTTGAAAGCTATGATAGAATCTCTGATCCAGTCGATCATCCGAAGGCCTTCCAAACTATGATGCTGCTCCATGGTGCACCAGACGCCATCTTATATCGAGCTTTTTTGTCTACCTTAAAGGGAGCAGCAAAAAATTGGTACTCGACGTTGAAGTTGGATACGATCTTCTCCTTTGATCAGATGAGCCATCAGTTTGCAGCTCACTTCATTAGCAGCCGACGTCCATGCCGAGGTTTGAATTTTTTGATAAATATCAAGCAGAAGGAGGGGGAATCTATTCGGGCTTATGTCATTCGATTTAATGCTGCTGCATTGGAGGTTCGAAATCTGAACTAGTTTATTATAATGGCCACACTCAAGAGCGATCTTCAGAAGAATGATTTGCTGTTCTTCCTGGAGAAGAAGTACCCTAGAGACTTTGCCGATCTGCTAGCTCGGGCTGAATGATATGCCTAAGCGGAAGAAGCCTTCAAATTAAGAGATGAGGGAGCTGGAAGAGAGCGGCAGATGGGCGAGTTTAGTAAACCCACGGTTGATAGAGGGTCGAATAAAGTTCGGCCATGCTCACGGACTACCTTCGAGCGCAAGCAAGCCCGAACTCCTCAAGCTCATCGTCAAAGAAGTCCCGATGAAAGGGCGCGAAGAAGTTTTCCCCAAAAGATTTCACAACTATGCCCCCCTTAATGCTCCATAGACGTCGGTCTGAAGTAAGAGAAGATCAGCAAAGGGCGCTACCGCAACTAGAACTACCAATGAGGGAGGAACAACAAGGAGATCGATCGTCTTTCGGCATCATCAATGCTATCTTTGGAGGGCTTAGTACTTCGGCGAGCTACCATCTCTCAGAGTCAGAGCCAGTAGAAGCTTGCTCCAAATTGGGAAGGCCCATAGGAAGTAGAGGAGGTCGTCCGGCTCGAAACTTAATGCCTGAAGAAGCTTGGAGGAACAACACTCCTACGATCTTGAAACTTGGAGAATTTGAGAATGTATTACCGATAATTTCTCTTCAATAAAACTCCTCCATTTCAACATTATTATTTTTTGGTACAAAAACTATGTGATAACAGGAAAGAAGTAATCAATAATGGCCATGTTAGAAATAAGAGGAGAATCTCATCCTAACGTGAGTAAGGTCGAAGGCCTCGTTCATTTTAGACGAGATGAGGAAAGAGGCCCTGACAATGGCCCTTATGCGCCCCTACAGTCCATTAGAAATAGGAGGAGAACCTCATCTTAACGTGAGCAAACTCGAAACCTTGTTTATTTTAGACGAGATGGGGGGAGAAGCTCTAACAATAGCCCTTATGTGCCTCCACAGCCCATTAGAAATAGGAGAAGAACCTCATCCTAACATGAGCAAAGTCGAAGACCTCGTTCATTTTAGACGAGATGGAGGAAGAGATCCTGACAACGGTCCTTATGTGCCCCCGCAGCCTGTTAGGAATCGAAGGAGAACCTCATCCTAACGTGAGCAAAGTCGAAGATCTCGTTCATTTTAGACAAGATGAAAAGAGAGGTCTTGACAACAGCCCTTATGTGTCCCCACGGCCCATTAGGAACAGGAGGAGAACCTCATCCTAACATGAGCAAAGTTGAAGGCCTCATTCATTTTAGATGAGGTGAGAGGAGAGGCTCCGACAATAATCCTAAATACGTCCATACAGCCTGTTAGGGATAGGAGAAGAACCTCATCCTAGCATGAGCAAAGGTCAGAATCCTGTAGACCAAAGACGTGGAGAAGGAAGAAGCTCGGTGGAGAATCCTTACACATGCTTTCCCACGATAATCTAACTACGTCAAATGCGAAAGACAGAACCTTATCCTAGTTTGCAAGAGAGATCCTAGTTCGACGTCCACAACGAGCTCGACCTCAGCAACAAGCAGCAAGCACGAGAATCTGGGACAAGAATTCTCCCCCGAGCTTCAACTTGAACCTCAACCTCGGCTGGAGATAAGATCTTTTTCGAGCTTCAACTTCAACATCAACCTCGGCTGGTGATAAGATCTCCCCCGAGCTTTTAATTTCAATGTCAACCTCGGCTGGAGATAAGTTCTCCCCCGAGCTTCAACTTCAACCTCAATCTCGACTGAAGATAAGATCTTCCTCGAGCTTCAACTTCAACCTTGGCTGGAGATAAGATCTCCCCCAAGCTTCAATGTCAACTTCAACAGGAGATAAGATCTCCTTCAACCTCGGCTGAAGATAAGATCTCTCCTGAGCTTCAATGCCAACCTCAATAGGAGATAAGATCTCCTTCAATCTCGACTGGAGATAAGATCTCCCCTGAGCTTCTCCTTCAACCTTGGCTGGAAATAAGATCTCTCCTGAGCTTCAACGCCTACGTCAACAAAAGATAAGATCTCCTTCAATCTTGATTGGAGATAAGATCTCCCTCGAGCTTCTACGTTAATAGAAGATAAGATCTCCTTCAACCTTGGTTGGAGATAAGATCTTTTCCGAGCTTCAACGTCTACATCAATAGGAGATAAGATCTCCTTTAACCTCGACTGGAGATAAGATCTTCCTCGAGCTTTCAACGTCTACGTCAATAGGAGATAAGATCTCCTTCAACCTAGGCTGGAGATAAAATCTTTCTCGAGCATCAACGTCTACGTCAATAGGAGATAAGATCTTCTTCAATCTCGACTGGAGATAAGATCTTCCGCGAGCTTCAACGTTTATGTCAATAGGAGATAAGATCTCCTTCAACCTTGGTTGGAGATAAGATCTCCCTCAAGCTTTCTACGTCAATAGGAGATAAGATCTCCTTCAACTTCGACTGGAGATAAGATCTCCTCCGAGCTTCAACATCTATGTCGACAGGAGATAAGATCTCCTTCAACCTCAACTGGAGATAAGATCTCTTCCGAGCTTCAACGTTTACGTCAACTAGAGATAAGATCTCCTTCAACCTCGACTGGAGATAAGATCTCTCCCTAGCTTTCTACGTCAACAGGAGATAAGATCTCCTTCAACCTTGATTAGAGATAAGATCTTCCCCGAGCTTCAACTTCAATGTTAACCTCCGCTGGAGACAAGATCTCCCCCAAGCTTCAACTTCAACGTCAACCTCGACTGGAGATAAGATCTCCCCTAAGCTCCAACCCTTCAACAGGAGATAAGATCTCCTTCAACCTCGGCTGGAGATAAGATCTCCTCCGAAATTTAACTTCAACGTCAATCCTTTAACAGAAGATAATATCTCTCTCGAGCTTCAACTTCAACCTTGGCTGGAGATAAGATCTCCCCCGAGCTTCAACCTGAACTGGTGCAGGGTCCGAAAGAGAATTTTGGTAGTTGTCTTTTTTGTACTCTCTTCCTTCGAATTTCAAACTCGAGAATGGGGGGACTATTGTTGGAGATAAATTCTGCTCCCATCAAAGTCCAGTCTGATGCTTAGCCTAATGCAACTGGTAATCACGGAAGAGCTTCGATCAAAAATTCTCCTCCTGCGGTCGGATTTCAATCGAACTCCTCTAGTGGCCAAACCTTAGTCAAATTTTTTTAGCCGACCGAACTTCTCAATGGTCGAATCTCAGTCGAACTCCTCTAAGAGCCAAACTCCTTCCAGCTCTCCTTCAGACGGATGCTTCTAGGAGCCAAACGTCTTTCAGATTTTTCTTTCAGTCAAGTTCCTCCATGAGCCGAACTTCTTCTGGATCTCTCCTTCAGTCGGATTCCTCCAAGAGTCGAACTTCTTTCGGACTTCTTCTTCAGTCGGATTTCTTCAAGAGTCGAACTGATTTCGAATTTCTCCTTCAGTCAAGTTCTTTCAGAAGTCGAAGTCCTTTCGAATCTCTCCTTCAGTCAAACTGCTTCAGGAGCCGAACTCCTTTCGGATTTCTTCTTTAGTCGGATTCCTCCAGGAGCTGAACTTCTTCTGGGTCTTTCCTTCAGACGGATGCCTCTAGGAGCCAAACTTCTTTCGAATTTCTCCTTCAGTCAAGTTCCTCTAGGAGCTGAACTCCTTTCGGACTTCTCCTTCAGTCGGATTCTTTCAGGAGCCGAACTTCTTCCAAATTTCTCCTTCAATCAAGTTCCTCCAGAAGCCAAACTTCTTTCGGATCTCTCCTTCAGTCAAACTCCTTCAAGTGCCGAACTCCTTTTGGATTTCTCCTTCAGTCAAGTTCCTCCGAAAGCCAAACTCCTTTCGGATCTCTCCTCCAGTCGGATTCCTTCAGGAGCCGAACTTCTTTCGGATCTCTCCTTTAGACGGATGCCTTCAGGAGCCAAACTCCTTCTGAATTTCTCCTTCAGTCAAGTTCCTCCAGCCTTCCAAATCTCTCCTTCAGTCAGATTCCTCCAAGAGCCAAACTTCTTTCGAATCTCTCCTTCAGACGGATGCCTCCAGGAGCCAAACTCCTTTCGAATTTTTTCTTCAGTCGGATTCCTCTAGGAGCCGAACTTCTTTCGAATCTTTTCTTTAGATGGATGTCTTCAGGAGCCAAACTCTTTCCAAATTTTTTCTTCAGTTAAGTTCCGCTAGGAGCCGAACTTCTTCCGAATTTTTTCTTCAGTCAAGTTTCTTCGGGAGCCGAACTCCTTTTGGATCTTTTCTTTAGTCAAACTCCTTCAAGAGCCAAACTCCTTTTGGATTTCTCCTTCAGTCAAGTTCCTTCGGAAGCCAAACTCCTTTCGGATCTCTCCTTCAGACGAATGCTTTCAGGAGCCGAACTCCTTCCAAATTTCTTCTTCAGTCAAGTTCCTTCAGCCTTTCAGATCTCTTCTTCAATCGGATTCCTCCAGGAGCCAAACTTCTTTCGAATCTCTCCTTCAGACGGATCCCTCCAGGAGTCAAGCTCCTTCCAAATTTCTTCTTCAGTCAAGTTCCTCCAGGAATCGAACTTCTTCTGAATCTCTCTTTCAATCGGATTCCTCTAAGAGTCAAACTTCTTCTTCAATCGAATTTCTCCAAGAGTCGAACTCCTTCCGGATCTCTTCTTCAGATGGATGCCTCCAGGAGTCGATCTCCTTCTGAATTTCTTCTTTAGTCAAGTTTCTTCAGGAGCCAAACTTTTTTTGGATCTCTCCTTCAATCAGATTTCTCTAGGAGCCAAACTCTCTCCGGACTCCTCCTTCAATCAAATTCCTCCAGGAGCCGAACTTCTTTCGAACTCTTCCTTCAGTCGGATTCCTTCAGGAGCTGAACTTCTTTTGGATCTCTCCTTCAGACAGATGCCTTCAGGAGCCAAACTTCTTTCAAATTTCTTCTTCAGTCAAGTTCCTTCAGGAATCGAACTTCTTTTGAATCTTTCTTTCAGTCGGATTCCTCCATGAGCCAAACTTCTTTCGAACTTCTTCTTCAGTCAGATTTCTCTAAGAGTCGAACTTCTTCCGAATCTCTCCTTCAGACGGATGGCTCCAGGAGCCAAACTCCTTCCAAATTTTTCCTTCAGGAGCCGAACTTCTTCTAGATCTCTCCTTCAGTCGGATTTCTCTAGGAGCTGAACTCTCTCCGGACTCCTCCTTCAATCAGATTCCTTTAGGAGCTGAACTTCTTTCGAACTTCTCCTTCAGTCAGATTTCTTCAGGAGTCAAACTCCTTCCGAACTTTTCTTTAGTCAAATTTTTATAGGAGCCAAACTTCTCCTTCAGTTAGATTCCTCCAGGAGTTGAACTCCTTCCAAACTTTTCCTTCGATCGAATTCCTCTAGCAGATTACTTTCAGATTTCAACTAGCATTCCTTTCGGATGATCTTCTCTAGCCATATTTCCTTTAGGAGTCCGAACTTCTCTGAAATTGATGTATGTTAAAGCTCTTCACCAATCAATGCCTGCTTTCTCCGAACTTCGACTATTAAATCTCAACGAACAGTCACATCATGGCAATTAATACCTCTCTCCATAACAAACTCTACATGATTTCGAGTGGTCCACTACCAGATGGCTATAGTTGTCACTATCAGTCTGCTACAGGCGATGCCTTCCTCCATGATAGACTCCACCAAGTCTCGAGCGGTCCGCTATCAGATGGCTGCAGTTGTCACTATCAATCTGCTATAGGCTCCGTCTATAAAAAGGAATCCTTCAGATACATTTTTTCTAAGCTTTCTTCTCCTTTCCAAAACTCTGCTTAACTTTTGCCTAAGCACTCCTTTTCTGTTGGCCAGAAGAGCTAACTTGATCATCAGAGGATCTTATCGAAGCCACCACCACTGACTCCAGATGAGATTTTATTTTGTAGATCATCGACGGCGACCTCTTCTTCCTCAACTTCAGCTTGATTTGACGTCAACCAGATTCTGCACCAACAAAGAGTAAATTTGATTCTTTTAAAATGTTCAAATGATATCGAAATGAGATAGAAAAATAATTTAGAAAGAGTATTAAAACTCTTCGATCAGACCGAGGAGGTGAATATCTTTTCAATGAGTTTTTGACATATCTAGAAGAGAATGAGATTTTCTCATAATAGATTCTTTCAAAAACACCGCAGCATAATGATGTATCCGAAAAAAAAAATCGAACCATGTTGGACATGGTTCAATCCATGATGGGGTTTGCGAGTATGCCTATTTCTTTCTGGGGGTATGCACTCGAGACTGCTTATTTTATTTTGAACAATGTTCTGAGCAAGTTTGTTGCAAAGACTTCATATGAGATATGGACTGGACATAGGCTGACACTCTCTCACCTTAAGGTTTGAAAATATCTGACTTATATCAAATGTTTGCAGTCAAAAAAATTTGGACCAAGATCTGATAAGTGCTTGTTCATAGGGTACTCTAAGAAAACTATGGGTTATTGCTTCTATCTTGCTGAAGAACAAAAGATGTTTGTCAGTAATAGAGCAATCATTTTTGAAAAAGAGTTTCTTATGGAAGAAACTATTGCCTCTAATGTTGAATTTAGTGAAGTTCGATAGATCAAAGTATCGACACATTCTAGTAAATCTGTAGAACTGAATTTAATAAGATCAAACTCAAAGCCCATTGAAAAGGCATCTTTAAGAAGATCCGATAGAGTACCATGTCAACCAGACAGATACTATGGCTTCTTGATCTGCGATGGTGATTTTGTTGAATTTGATGAGAACGATGAAGATCTGATCACCTACATAAATGCCATGCAAAGATCTAATTTTGATAAATGGCTAGAAGTCATGAAGTCCGAAATGAAATCCATGAAAGTCAATAGTGTATGGACACTGATTAATCTACCTAAAGAGATAAAACCCATTGAATGTAAGTGAATTTTTAAAAAGAAAAGAGATATAGACGAAAAGGTGGAGATCTATAAAGTCCGTCTAGTTGCCAAGGAATATCGTTAGCGTTATGGAATTGACTATGATGAGATATTTTTTCGATGGTAATGCTTAAGTTCGTTTGAATTATACTTGCAATACTAGCACATTTATACTATAGGATCTAGCAGATGGATATGAAAACAGCTTTTCTAAATGAAGAGCTGTATGAAGAGATATATATGATATAGTTTGAGAGTTTCACATTCACACATGAGTCCAAGGTGTGCAAGCTTCAGAGATCCATTTATGTATTGAAGCAGGCATCGCGGAGTTGAAACATGAATTTTAATAAAGTGATCAGAATGCATGACTTCATTAAGAACGGAGAGGAACCCTACATCTATAAATGGGCTATTGATTCTGTATTAGTATTTCTTGTACTGTATGTGGATGACATTCTCTTAATCGAGAATGATATTCCTGCATTACAGAGAATAAAAGTTTGGTTGTCGTCTCAATTCTCCATGAAGGACTTGGGAGAAGCTTCCTACATCCTAGGAATAAAAATATATAAAGATAAATCTAAAAGGTTGCTTAGATTGTCTCGGTCCACATACATCGATACCGTGCTGAAGCGATTTAGCATGGTGAATTTCAAGAAAGGCTATCTCTCGATGGGCTATGGAATTACTCTCTCAAAGAGAGATTGTCTGACAACTTCTCAAGAGAGAGGACGTATGAGTAGAATTTCATATACTTCGATAGTGAATTCTATTACATACGCCATGATGTATATAAGATCGGATGTGGCATACTCACAGGTATAGTGAGTACATACCAATCTGATTCGGATGAAAATCACTAGAAGGCTGTAAAGATAATCTTGAAGTATTTGAGAAATACTAAAAACCAGTGGCTCATATATGGAGATGCTGACTTGAAAATTATGGAATATACAGATTTTAATTTTTAGTCAGATCATGATGACAGCAAGAGTGTGTCAGATTATGTATTTATCTTGAATGATGGAGTGATCTGTTGGAAGAGTTTGAAGCAGCATACTGTGGCTAATTCTCCATATGAGGCAGAGTATGTCACGACATTCGATGCTGTGAAGAAAGCTATGTGGCTATGAAAGTTTATCGATGAGCTGAGAGTGGCATCCTCCTTGGATGGTCCGATTCTGCTTTAGTTTGACAGCATTGGAGCCACAGCTTAAGCGAAGAAGCTGAAGGCACATCAGTGCACCAAGCACATTCTGCATCGCTACTATCTTGTACGAGAGATCATAAAGCGAGATGACATTGACCTTCAGAAGATCGACAGAAAGAAAAATATGGCCGACCTATTTACTAAAGCCCTTGAAATCAAAGAGTTTGATAATTATAAATGAAAGATGGATATACGATACTGTTCCGAATGGCTTTAGTCTAAGTGAAAGTTATTGAAAAATATATCCTAAAGTCAATTATTTAGATTGTAGATGGTTGAACTGATTGTATATGTACTTGAATTATTATAATAAATAAAATTATTATTTTAGTATTTTCATTATTTTTATATATTTTTTTATAATAAATTTTTTTATGATGAAGTTCTTAGGACTATTTAGACTCGACAAAGAAGAATTTATCATTTAGTCCTTAAACTTATTCACGACCAAATAATATATTATTATCTAAGATGATAACATATCGAGTGTAGATCATTGTGTGTCATATGCATTGGTTATCCTCTTAACTAAGGAGTATGATGTACTGGTATGGCATGTAGGTGAAGCATAGGGATATATTTTACTGAACATGATTCAACTGTATAGCTCTCTGCTGTCAAAAGTTGCTCGTGAAGGGTATGGGTATAAGTATTTCTTAGATCTGAGATCACCATGGTGACTTGTAAGTAACTTACTATACTTAGGTACCGGACTACTTGAATTTTTAATTCAATGATGGACTGAGTGCAGTCAAGTACTTATTTTGTCGGTGCATGAGTCAAGATGGGATTGACCCCTCCAATTATTAGAATAGATGCATCACTGTATTTTAATTTAGCAAAATCTCGGTCGGGATGGTTCATTCGATGAACACTGAATTTTGAAATATACTATAGATGATTTTTCAAGGTTGATAGTTAAACCCTAGATTATCTTTTGAGCATTGAGGTCAAAGTAATGAATTATATGGTAACCATATGCCATAAGTTCGTCGATGTTGCGTTACAACTATTCAACCTATCCGAACGTTGGATATCATTGCTAGATGGTCACATCGATTAGTACAAAAAATTGATTCCTATGCTACCGACTTAGGGTTCGAACCTATGAAATCACACACAATATGTGTTTCTACCTGATCTGATGGCTAATCAAGAGTTCCAATGGTTTGGGACTCTATGGTCAAGAGTCCCACTAGACTAGGACTTTACGTTCAGAAGTTTCACTATACTGAAACTATCTTTTTGGATTCCAATAGACTGAAACTTTGAGTTCTATTTATCTGAGACTTTCTAATTAAGAGTTCCACTGGTTTGGGACTCTACGATCATGAGTTTCATTCGTTTGGAATACTGGGTTCAAGAGTCCAACTAGTTTGGGACTCTTTGATCAAGAATTTCATGCTAAAAGAACTCTGTTGCCCAGACATCCATCCGATTGGGACTCCATGTATTATTGGAGGATCAATTAGCAATTAGATTGTTGATTAGCTCAATTTGATTGAGTGATGAAGTTTCAATCAAATCCAATTGAATTTGATTCGATTGGATTTGATCCGATTAGATCATGAGATGATCTAATCGCTAAGAGAGATTCAATCCTGATTTGATCAGGATCTGAATCTAATTAATTTTTAATTTGATTAGAATTTTATTGAGTTGGGTTAAGTCTAATTTGGTTGGATTTAATCTGATCGGGTCTAGATTAATTGGTTTGGTTGAAATCAATTTGAACGAGTCAAAAAAGATTTGAATTTAAACTCTCCCATGTGTCCATCACCTTTGATTTTTCCACGCCATTCTTCATGCAACTTTTGGGTTTTGCATGAGAGTTTCTCATGCCCAGAAGGTTTCTACGCCTCCTCTCATTTTTACTTTTGACCTGGTCCAAATGTTGGACTAGTTCAAAGCAAGTTGAATTTCGAATTCAACTTGTATTGGTTTTTAGGTTAAACCTTATCCTATCTTTTCTCCATGTCTCCATGGGATTTTTTGTCGCACTTTTTGAAGTGTTTTCAGCATGGGCACATAGAAGGAGAGTCCTTCTGTGCGTCACTCACCTGGATGGGGCCATAGAATAGGATAAGACATCCACTTAAATTTCAAATTCAAGTGGATTGGTTAAAACAACCTAACCTCTAAACCCTATCTTCTCTACACACCTTTCCCATTGTAATGCATATTTTAAAATCAGATTTTTTTTGTGTGCGTACGAGTGACAGGGAGAGAAGGATTTCCTAGAGAGAGAAAATTGGGTGGGGGCACAAGTTCTATGTGTGGAAAGTCCAAAGAGGAAGAAAGGTTTTCCTATGCCAATTTTTCCTCACAACCACTTCATTTATTTTTCTTTTTTTTGGTCGTCCATCTAAAAGATGTTTTTGTTGTGGTATCAACTCACTCTAATACCAATCTATTGGATATCGGCTACTCTGATATCGCTTATTAAGGATCTAGTATCAAATTATTATGGTAGAAAGAAATAAAATAAGAAAATAATTAAGTACGTGGATTAGTCTAAATGCTCGCCTCTACAGGGCATGTAAAGCTTTACTATGAAAGAGAAAATTAGGTACAAGAGGAGAACAATCATCCTCAACTCATCATACATAAATCTCTCTCAACTAGAAGCTACCCTCATAAATGCTCTCTAAGAATCCCAAGAAGACCCACAAAAGCTACAAGATGCTTTGCCCTCATAACCTTCTTGTCGAATGCTATGCACCTATTGCTTCTCTCTCTCGTGGACTGCATATACTCGACGCTCTGCTAAGCTTCTCTCGATGGTTGTCTAAGCCTCTCTACGTGCTTCTCTTGCCACATGCGCCACGTTTCTACCCCACAGCACCTCAATCCTTTAAATAAGATAAGGATCCTCTTCTCAGTAATTCATAGGAGTCCTAATAGGGCTCATTTTTCTAACATGAGTCGAACATATCTTTGATGAAATCTTGAAATATTTTTCGACCTTCGGATCATGACCGCAATCCTCCATGGCCGTTAGATCCTATGGTCCACGTGCAACTAGACCCCTTAGATAAATCATAATTCGAGTCCAAATAGAAAAATTCCATCATGTTCTGTTCACCTCCATCGAGCTGGTTCAGCCAGGGGTCAAGCTAGCTCAACTGTATCTCGTCTAAACTCCTATTTTTATCTGCCTGAGAGAGCTCGCTCAAATGTGATTCAAGCTGGCTTGATCTCAATCCGAGCCAGCTTGACCACGTATCAGAGCCGGCCCGACTACTATGTTGAAAATTAATTTTCTTCTTGCTATGGATCGAATTCGAGATGTCAAATCCTAATAATCTCCATCTCGACTCGACATTCGACCTCCATCTAACTTTGAGAGCCCCCATGTCCTGAAACATGCCTACTAATCATGGATGAACAAACATGAGAGTCGAGCCAAGCTGCTCGATTCCACCTCCATCATGGACTGTGTCCACTCTAACCAAAGACCTACTTGAAAAATTCTTCTATGGCAATAGAAATTTCACTCTATGACGTTGCCTCTCATCCTTCCGAGTCTTCCATCTCGTGCCCGATCTATCTCTACCTGAAGCTCCACCTCGTACTGAACTTCCTCTAGCTCTTGAAGCTTCACCTCGCACTAGGCTTCTTGTCAGATAGTAATATCATCTTGTCTTCTTTTTTTCCTCTAATATCACTCTATTGCCATGCATGATCTTCAAGATTCTATCATCAGCTATCCATCTATAGCCATTTGAATCCAATCTACTTAGTGAGATAAGATTCCACTTGAAATCGGATATGTATTGGACCTCCTCCAATCTCCTCACTGCACCATCATGTATCCTCCAGCTGACTGTTTCGATGTCTTTGATCGCACAGCTCGATCCATCCGATAGATAAGCAGTGCCCTCACTACTCTTTAGAAAATCAAACTGCTCCTCTCTACAACTGGAAAGAAGTAGATACCTCATCAGATATCTCCAAGACATCATCCTCTGACTCACTACTAGCCGTCGCTGTAGTAGCCCTCATCCGATCCTTGAGTTATGGGCAATTCTTGACTCGATGCCCTAACTCATCATATCTGTAGCATCTGATCTTGCTTTGGTTCCTTATCTTGGACCTGGATCATCCTCCTCACGATCCTCTGCCGCTCCGTCTATTGCCTCCTGCTCCTTTAGAAGCCGCCAAAGCTGAGCTACCACCATCTGAGCTTGAAGCTGGGTTCTTCCTCCTGAGAATCTTATTTTGGAGTATTGCTGTAGTGACCTTATTCATCTTGATGATGCTCTTTTCCACTAGAAGAGCAATCACCAAGGACTCATACGAAAGGAAAAGCAATGCTAGCAAGATCAATGGTCTTCTCCTCAACTTTTTTGCTAATGCTGAGGAGGTTAGTGAGGATCTTCTAAAAGTTGGATAGATGCTCCCGCATGCTCTGGCCTTCGTCCATCTGCATTTGGTAGAACTATCTCCAAAGAAATAACATGTTTGTGAGCAACTTCATCATATACAATTCCTCGAGCTACGATCACAGCACCATCAAAAAAGTCTCATCAAGTACATAGATCATGACATCATTCGCTAGATATAGGCGGATCATGCTCACCGTCTGCATCTGAATCTGCTTCCAATCCCTCACCTCTATGGTGATTGGCATCTCCTCATACAAGAGAGCATCGATCAATCCATGTTGGATGAGAACATCTTTTACCCTTACTTGCCACAAAGAGAAATTATCCTTTTCATCAAACTTATTGATCTCCATCTTAATTGCGCTTGTCTTCTTCATGTTCTTCAATCTCTATCCACTGCTACAATCTATATTCTAATACCAATTATTATAGTATCTACTCGCTTTGATACCAATCTATTGAATATCGGCTACTCTAATACTGCTTGTTAAGGATCTAGTACCAAATTATTATGGCAGGAAGAAGGAAGAAATAAAATAAAAAAATAATCAAATATATGGATCAGCTTAAAGGCTCACCTCCATGAGGTATCCAAAGCTTTACTATGAAAGAAAAAATTGGGTACAAGAGGAGTGTTGACGCAGAAACTAGTCGTCATCAAAGTCCGCTGGAGTTGAGGCCGACGAGGTCACCATCGGGGATCTGCAAAATAAAGTTCCATCTGGAGCCGGTGGGGGGTGGCTCCGGTAGGACCCTCCGACGCTCAAGTCAGCTCTGGCCAATAGGAATGGAGTGCTCGAGAATGAATTTCGAAGCTTGGAGAAGGAGAGGAGAGCTTAGAGATCAGAGAGATTAGAGTTAGCGTATCTTGAGGGTCCTTTATAGGCGGAGCTTAGTTGATGGTGACGGCCATACTGGCGAGTCGTGGGCCGCATGAAGTTCGATACGGAGAGGAAGGTGCCATCAGACGGATGGTGACAGCCATACTGGCAGGTCGTGGGCCGCATGAGATTGGTTACGGAGAGAGTGGTGTCGCCAGTAGTGGTGGTCATATCGTCCGATCTCATCATCTGTTGCAGACTGATGGCGATAATTCATCTAGAGGAGCTCGGACTTGTAGGAGAGTCCGACTGAAGGGAAGGCTCAGGGGAGGTTCGACTGTAGAGAAGTTTGGAGGAGCTCGACCGACTGAAGAGATGGCCTCTTGGGGAGTTCGACTGAGAGACGACCGCTGAGGAGTTCAGGCGCTAGGGGATTCTGTTAAAGCCCGACCGCTTGGAGTCCAAGGAGCTCGATCGCTAAGTAGTTCGATCGACTGTAGGAGTTCGGCTAAGACCCATCTGTCGAAGCTCTTCCGCGGCTATAGGTTGCATTAGATCGAGCGTCGAACTAGACTTCGGCAGGAGCGGGATTTATCCCCAACACTAGCCCCCCCCACTCTCGAGTTCGAAAATCAAAGGAAGGAAGTGTAGGAAAGGCGACTGCCGAAGTCTTTCTCTGAGCTCTATGCTGATCTAGGTCGAAGCTCGGGGGGGATCTCGCCTCCAGCTGAAGTTGATATCGAAGTTGAAGCCTGAGGAAGATCCCATCTCCAGCCGAGGTTGAGGGGGGCTTCGTCCACTGCGA
Organism: Cocos nucifera; assembly: GCA_006176705.1. Lineage (NCBI taxonomy): Eukaryota > Viridiplantae > Streptophyta > Magnoliopsida > Arecales > Arecaceae > Cocos > Cocos nucifera. Next base: position 101,642 of record QRFJ01000077.1, read on the forward strand.
TTGAAGTCGGAGGTTGCGCTCCTTGGGGGCGATATTGTCTCCTACAGCTGAGGTCGATGCGGGCGCTTGGGAGAGATCTGATCTCAGGGCGAGGCTGTCTCCGATCTTATCTCTGACCGATGTGGTAGTTGAAGCTCTTCAGTCGAGGTTAATACGGTTGCTTTCTCTAGTCGAGGTCGAAGTTGAAGCTCTCCAGCCGAGGTTGACACGGTTGCTTTCCCTAGCCGAGGTTGTATCGGGCATCCAGGGGAGATCTCATCTCCTGCGGTCGAGCTTTTCTTGAGGAGATCTTATCTATGGCCGAGGTTGTCCATGGTCACTCGGGAGAGATCTTATCTCTAGCCGACGTTGCCTCGGGGGAGATCTTATCTCCTGCAGCTGAGGTCGAAGTGCGCACTCGGGGGAGATCTTATCTCCTGCGGCCGAGCTTTCCTCGGGGGAGATCTTATCTCCTGCAGTCGAGCTTTCCTCGGAGAGATCTTATCTCCTGCGGCCGAGCTTTCCTCGGGGGAGATCTTATCTCCTGCAGTCGAGCTTTCCTCGGAGAGATCTTATCTCCTGCAGTCGAGGTCGAAGTGCGCGTTCGGGGGAGATCTTATCTCCTACAGCCGAGGTCAAAGTGCGCGCTCTTGGGGGAGATCTTATCTCCTGCGGTTGAGCTTTCCTCGGGGGAGATCTTATCTCCTGCGGTCGAGGTCGAAGTGTGCGCTCGGGGGAGATCTTATCTCCTGCAGTCGAGCTTTCCTCGGGGGAGATCTTATCTCCTGCGGTCGAGGTCGAAGTGCGCGCTCAGGGGAGATCTTATCTCCTACAGCCGAGCTTTCCTCGAGGGAGATCTTATCTCCTGCAGTCGAGGTCGAAGTGCGCGCTCGGGGGAGATCTTATCTCCTACGGTCGAGCTTTCCTCGGGGGAGATCTGATCTCCTGCAGTCGAGGTCAAAGTGCGCACTCCAGGGAGATCTTATCTCCTACGGTCAAGCTTTCCTCGGGGGAGATCTGATCTCCTACAGCCGAGGTCAAAGTACGCACTCGGGGGAGATCTTATCTCCTGCGGCCGAGCTTCTAAGGCTTCTGACCTGCCCCCATTAGCACGAGGTCCTCCTGAGATAGTATTGATGACGCCAAGGGGCGGCCGACCTTCCTGGCTCTCCCCATCCGATGGTAACACCCTTAGCCGCTCCCCCCACTCTTTGGGCCTCCTCTGCAGGAATCGATCGAGTCTACCTCGTCTGACGAGCTTTTTGATCTCGTCTTGGAGTTGGACGCACTCTTCAATGTCGTGACCGTGGTCGCGATGATAGAGGCAAAACTTGTTGGGATCGCGCTTGCTGGGTCGAAAAAGCATCTTGTCTGGCCTCAAAAGTTGTTCCCTGATTTTCATCAGCACTTGGGCCTTCGGAGCGTTGAGGGGGGCGTAGTTGTGAAACCTTCGTTGGGGAGAGCTTCGACGTTGAGGAGAACCTCGGCGCGCCATTCCGTTCGGGCTTCCCCACCTCAGGTTCCATGGGAGAGTTCGGGTCCGCCAGTGACCGAAAGGAGTCCGAGAGCGCCGTCGAGCTTTACTCCACTTTCCTTCCTCGGCGGGCCTACCCGGCCCTTCAGCTCGCTGCTTGCTGTCGGCTTCGCCATCCCTGGCCTTGAAGGCCTCCTCTGCCCGGGCATATCCTTCAGCCCGAGCCAGCATGTCAGCAAAATCTCTGGGATACTTCTTTTCCAGGAAGAACAATAAGTCGTTCTTCTGAAGGCCGCCCTTGAGGGCGGCCATGGCGACTGATTGGTCTAGATTCCGAACTTCCAACGCGGCAGCGTTAAATCGGGTGACGTAGGCCCGGATGGGTTCCCCCTCCTGCTTGATGGCCATCAAGAAATCCGAACCTCGGCGCGGCCGCCTACTACTGATGAAGTGGGCTGCGAACTGTTGACTCATCTGGTCAAACAATAAGATGGTACTCAGCTTGAGCATCGAGTACCAGTTCCTGATAGCTCCTTTAAGGGTAGAGGGGAAAGTCCGACACAATATGGCGTCTGGCGCGCCGTGGAGCAGCATCATCGTCCGAAAGGCTTCCAAGTGGTCGACCGAGTCGGTGGTCCCATCGTAGCTCTCGAACTGTAGGAGCTTGAAGTTCGGCGGGATCGGCTCCTGCATGATTTTCTACGAAAAAGGGGGGTCAGTGCAAACGTCATTACCATGTGAGGGGGGAGTGTGACGAAGTTCTTCGATTTGCCAGCTCATTTCTAAGAGCCTTTGATCTAGGAGATCTTCACGATCTTTGATCTCCAAGGCTTTCTGGTGGAATGGGCGCGAGGCTTCACCCTTGATCGATCCATGATCCGAACAAGGGCTCTCCCTCCTCTGCCTCTCTAATCCGGGGATCGAAGGTCGGGCTGTCCAGGTTGGTCGCTCTTGGATCGGATCACTCAACTTCGGAGAGTCCCGCATCAGTTGGGCTGGCACTGGGGCTTATTGGTGCAGCACTGCCTGCACCGTCTCTGTGAGACCACGAACCTGCTGGATGAGCTGGTTGAACTGCTCCGTATCCACCGCGGCTATAGACGGGGCCTGAGTCATCGGGGCTGGAGCGGGAACAGACGAATTCGGATGGGATCGGGCCGCGGAGGCCATCGAGCGTCGAGTCGAAGCTCTCTTGGGAGGCATCTTCTCCCTGGGAGAGAAAGGGAGATCTTCGGAGATGGAAGGAAAAAATCATCGTCGAGCACTCCTTTAAGAACAAGGAAACCTCGAAGGTTCAAGCCCTTCCTCTAGCGCCAATCTGTTGATGCAGAAACTGGTCATCGTCGGAGTCCGCTGGAGTTGAGGCCGATGAGGTCGCTGCCGGGGACCTGCAAAATAAAGTTCCGTCCGGAGTCGGTGGGGGGTGGCTCCGATAGGACCCTCCGACGCTCAAGTCAGCTCTGGCCAATAGGAATGGAGTGCTCGAGAATGAATTCCGGAGCTTGGAGAAGGAGAGGAGAGCTTAGAGATCGGAGAGATTAGAGTTAGCGTATCTGGAGGATCCTTTATAGGTGGAGCTTAGTTGATGGTGACGGCCATACTAGCGAGTCGTGGGCCGCATGAAGTTCGGTACGGAGAGGAAGGTGCCATCAGGCGGATGGTGACAGCCATACTGGCAAGTCGTGGGCCGCATGGGATTGGTTACGGAGAGAGTGGTGTCACAAGTAGTGGTGGCCATATCGTCCGGTCTCGTCGTCTGTTGCAGACTGATGGCGATAATTCATCTAAAGGAGCTCGGACTTGTAGGAGAGTCCGATTGAAGGGAAGGCTCGGAGGAAGTTCTGCTGTAGAGAAGTTCGGAGGAGCTCGGCCGGCTGAAGAGATGGCCGCTTGGGGAGTTCGGCTGAGAGACGACCGCTGAGGAGTTCGGGCGCTAAAGGATTCCGTTAAAGCTCGACCGCTTCGAGTCCAAGGAGCTCGGCCGCTAAGTAGTTCGGCCAACTGTAGGAGTTCGGCTAAGACCCGTCCGTCGAAGCTCTTCCACGGCTACAGATTGCATTAGGTCGAGCGTCGAGCTAGACTTCGACGGGAGCGGGATTTATCCCCAATAAGGAGAATACCCACTCTCAACTCATCGTACACAAATCTCTCTCAACTAGAAGCTCTCCTCACAAAAGCTCTCTAAGAATTCCAAGGAGATCCACAGAAGCTACAAGATGCTTTGCCTTCATAGCCTCTTTGCTGGATGCTATGCACATGTTACTTCTCTCTCTCGCGGGCTGCACGTACCCAATGCTCTACCAAACTCCTCTCGACTACCGTCTGAGCCTCCCTACATGCCTCTCTTGCTACACGCATCATCTTTCTGCTCTACAGCACCTCAGCCCTTTAAATAGGATGAGAATTTTCTTTTCAGCAGTTCACAGGAATCCTAATAGGGCTCGTTCTCCTAACATGAGTCGAACATATCCTTGATGGAGTCTTGAAATATTTTTCAACCTTCAGATCATGACCACAATCCTCCATGGCCACTGGATATTGTGGTCCATGCGCAACTAGATCCCTTGGATTAATCACAATTCAAGTCCAAATAGAAAAATTCCATCGTGTTCTATTCGCCTCCTTCGAGCCGGCTCATCAAGAGTCAAGCTAGCTCGGCTGCATCTCATCCGAATCTCTATTTCTATCTGTCTGAGAGAGCTAGCTCGATTGTGGTTTGAGCTGGCTCGATCTCAATCCGAGCTGGCTCGACCGCGTATTAGAGTCGATCTGACTGCTATGCTAAAAATTGATTCACTTCTTGCTGTAGGTCGAATTCGAGGCATCAAGTCCTAACAGTTTTGAGAGTAGGTATTTAGCAGAAGGAGAGTCCCTCTATCCATGAAAATTTGTTTCATGGTAAAATTTCAAATAGAGAAGGTGTGAGATCATTTTTTCGAGCATCAAGGTTTTTGAGTATGTGAAACCTTTGAGTTGAATCTCAGGGTTCGGATGGAGAGATTGAGCATTGTGAGTGCCCAATCACCACTAAATTTCACACACCATCTCGTCATCCTTCGAAGACCATCTTCTGATTTTTTGGATCGTCTGGGAGATCGAGAAGAAGGTGGTCGATCAAATCGACTAAAATTAGCCATCGAAAGCTCCGACAAAGAGCTAGCACTTCAGTAGAGTCAATCGGGATCAGAAGCTCCGTGTGGACCATCAATAGAGGACGGACAAGTGTGCAGCTACAGCGTGATGTCGTGGGCTTCCTTCTACGGATTCGGATTGTGAAAATCATCTACTCGTGCAAAAATATTATGTTCTAAACATAAATCGAATAATGAATATGATTTGCTGATCGATTGCATTTAAATTTTTCATAACATATTAGCATGTCTAGATCCTTAGTAGGATTTAATGATCTAATCACTGCATGCATAGAATTAATAGTAGATTAATTTTACTTTTGCTATAAATTTCATTTGAAAAAATTTCAAAAATACACTATTAAAATATTTAGATAAATTTATAGTCATCATGCGAATCTTTGGCCACCATCATATGCAAGATTATTTTTCTATCGAAATTTCAGACAACCATTGAAAGGCTTCCAAGTTCATTTTTTCAATTTTTTTCATATATTTGTTGAACTTTTCGGATTGTGTTTGTATACCGATTCTCTTCAACAAATCTTTTAGGTTGTATTTGGTATAGATTGTTGGTGATTTAAAAGGGCTCCACTACATTACCATATTTAGTATACTTTTTAAGTTGGTAATCCAAATTGCCAGATAATTCAGATTACCTCTCATGAGGTAATCTGGGTTACCAATGGAAGGGTGGCTATCCAAATTATCAAATATTTGATAATCTGATAATGACATGTTTGAATAAAAATATCCTCATAAAAAAATATAATATAATATAATATTATATTATAATAATAATATTATATTATATTATAAATATTATTATAATATAATATTATAAATATTATTATAATATTATATTATATTATAAATATAATAATAATATAATAATAATATATTATAAAAATAATATAATAATAATATATTATAATAATATTATATATATAATATTAACATTAAATATAATAATATATTATATAATAAAATAAAAATATATTTTATATTATAAATATAATATATAATATAATAATAATATAATAATATTATATAATATAATATTATGTTATATTATGATATTATTATAAACATAATATTAGATATATAATATGATTATAATATTATTATTTTAATAATAATATATTATAATATTATAATATAATAATATATGATAAAGATAATAACATATTATAAGATATTACAAATAATCTATATTATATTCTATTATAATAATATTTTATAATATATACTATAAATATATAAATATATTAGAATATAATATATTATATATAATACATATTTATATTATAAATATAATTTATATAAATATAATAATATTTTTATATTAATAATGTATAATATTAGATAATATTATTATGTTATATTATAATAATATGATAACATAATATATATCATATAATATATCATAATAATATATAATAATATATATAATATATTATATAATATATTAATTAGTATATATTATAATTATATATTATAAATATAAATATATATTATATTATAATTATATATAATATATATTATAGTACATAATTTATATTTACATTATTAAAATATAATATTATATGATATAATATTATATTATATTATAATAAAAATATTATTATTATATATTATAATAATATAATAAAAATATATTATAAATATTATATTATTTTATTTTATTTTATTTTATTTTATAATCATATATTATAATATATATTTTAAATATATATTAAAATATAATATATTGTATATGTTATATATATGTTTATATGTATATTTATAATATATATTTATATTTTGTACATGGGGTATGATTTTTAATAAATTTGATTGGAGGATATTTTAAAAATTTGATGTTATATTATCAGTAATCTAATTGTCATACCAAACATGTTAACCTAGATTTTCAATAATTATACTATAACATTATCTATATGTACTAAACACAGTAATCAATATTACTGGCAATCTATCTAGATTGCAAGTACTTCAGATTATCAGATAATCTAGATTAACACTATCTAATAATGTACCAAACGCAACCTTAGTCTTGTATCCTTGAATCTAATATTGAAGTTGCTAGCTATATGGCATAGATAATATACATGATGTGAATAGGATGGCTACCAACCAAGATGTTCATTTTGTAAAGCAGCTAATATACCTGCATACTGATCTGAAATTAGATAGATATTCTTACATGATCTAATAAGAAATCTCAAACAAGCTAAGAACCAACCCCATGTATTTAACGACTCTTCATCTACTATTGCAAATGAAAGTAAAAAAATTTGATTATTTCCATCGATAGTAGTTACGATCATCAATTTTTCTCAATACTTTTCATACCAAAATGTCGCATCACTTGAAGCCTTCAATTAACAATGCAAATGCCCCAAAAACACGATCAAATATAGCAAATGATGGATGATCGATAGGAGTGCTAATGAATTTCATCCAAGATTCAGGAGTAAATTGTTCTACAGTATGCAGCCACTTGGGTAATAAGTCATATGACTTATCCTAATCTCCATATACCAAGGCCATTACTTTCTGCTTTGCCTTTCATAACTTTCTATAACTGACTGTATAATTGAATCTATTCTTTATGATTGTACTAATATCAGCAATGAAAATTATGGGTACTTCTTTTATAAGATTCGGTATTTCATTGGTGATAAAATTCAAACTAAGTCCAGAGTGATTTTGCAAAAGCACGGCTGAAATACATGTATACGGACTAACAAATCTTCTAATTTCAAAATAATTAGCCCGCTTAATGGCTCGGGGCTTCCAATTACATCTTGACTCCATATTCTTACATTTAACAATCCAAAAATTCTGTTCTGACTCAATAACCTTGAATTCATGGTGTGTGTCTACTGAATACTATCTTACTATAATTTGTAGTTCTATCTTATCTACAAAATGGAGCCCTTTATGGAAGTCATCACCTCTTTCCAAATACTATAAGGTACATGCAATCCAAAAAATATTGATACTATTGGGGATAAATCCCGCTCCCGTCGAAGTCCAGTTTGACAATTGGCCTAACGCAACTAGCAATCATGAAAGAGTTTCGATAAAAAATTCTCCATTCAGCTGTTGAACCCCAGTCGAACTTCTCGACGGTCGAGCTCCAGTTGAACTCTTCCATCGATCGAATCCCTCTCGAACTCTCCTAACGATCGAATTTTTATCGAACTTCTCCAGGAGCCGGACTCCTCCTAGATATCTCCTTCGATCGAACTTCTCCAAGAGTTGGACTCCTCCCAAATATCTCCTTCGATCGAATTTCTATAGGAGTCGAACTCTTTTCGGGCTCCTCCTGCAGTCGGATCTCTATGAGAGTCGAACTTCTTCTGGATCCCTTCTACAGTCGGATTCCTCCAAGAGTCGAACCCCTTTCAAACTTTTTCTTTAGTCGGATTCCTTTAGGAGCCGAACTCCTTTCAAACTTCTCCTACAATCGGACTCCTTCAGGAGCTGAACTCCTTCCGAACTTCTCCTTCAGTCGAATTTCTATAGGAGCCGAACTTCTTTCGGATTGCTCCTACAATCGGACTCTTTCAGGAGCCAAACTTCTTTCAGATTTTTTCTTCAGTCGGATTCATCCAGGAGCCGAACTCCTTTCGAATTTCTCCAGGAGTCGATCTCCTTTCGAATTATTCTTATAATCGAACTCCTCTAGGAGCCAAACTTCTTTCGAACTTCTGTGCAGTCGAATTTCTATGGAAGCCAAACTTCTTTCGGATTGTTCCTTCAGTCGGACTCCTATAGAAGCCAAACTTCTTTCGGATTGCTCCTGCAGTCGGACTCCTCTAGGAGCCGAACTCCTTTCGGACTTCTCCTTCAGTCGGATTTCTATAGAAGCCAAACTTCTTCCGAACTTCTCCTTCAGTCAAATTTCTCTAGGAGCCGAACTCCTTCCAAATTTCTCCTACAATCGGACTCCTTTAGGAGCTAAACTTCTTTCAGATTCCTCTAGGAGCCGACCTTCTTTTGGATTACTCTTACAGTCGGACTTCTTCAGCTCAGTCGGACTTCGAACGCATGCTTCTATCAGATGGTATGGCTGCCACTATCAGCCTGGTAGCACCTCTTCCTCCGTAACAAGCTCCACATGGCCCACAATCAGATGGTATGGCTGTCATTATTAGTCTGGCGACATATTTCTCTTCATAACAAATCCCATGCGATCCATGATCAAACGGTATGGCTGTCACTATCAGTCTGACGATACCTTCCTCTCTATACCGAATCCCATGTGGTTCCGAGCGGTCCACTATCAATCAAGCTCCATCTATAAAAAGCGACCCTCCAGATACGTTTTCTCTAAGCTCTCTTCTCCTTTCTAAAATTCTGTTGAACTCTTTTTTGAGCACTCCATTTCTATTGATCAGAAGAGCTGACTTGATCGTCAAAGGATCCTATCGGAGCCACCATCATCGACTCTAGATGGAACTTTATTTTGCAGGTCATCGATGGCGACCTCGTCTTTCTCGACTCCAGCTCAATCCAGCATCAACTAGATTCTGCACCAATAGAATTGATGCTAGAGGAAGGGTCTCTATTTCTGAAGAACCCTTGTTCTTAAAGAGATGCTCGATCGACCCTACCGACCTTGTTCTCCAAGGTTCACCTCCATCCTCTTCCTCAATCCCAAGAAATACCTCAAAAGAAGGTGACTATCTGAAGATTTACCGCTTCTACTATCAGATCTGAGCCAGATCCATCCATTCCTGCTCCATCGTCGACACTTCAACCTCTACCTCCATCGACGGTCATGGTAGATTTGGAGCAGTTTAACCTACTAATGCAGCGGATTCAGGGCCTCATCGAGATGGTGCAGGCCATGTGGCAGCCTTCGGTGGCGACTCCATTAGGAAACCCACCATCAGAATATCAAAAATCGATCCCAAGGAAGAGCACCTGGGCTAGCATACCTGTCGCCCCTGGAAAGGAGAAACAAAGAGCAGAGGATCTATATTTGGATCATGGTTCTCCTCTGGAGGAGATCATCCTCATCTGTAGTCGAAAGCCCTCCAAGGTCTGCGATCGAGACGATATCCTCGACCACAAACTATGAAAGATGGATCGACGAATTCAGAAACTCTACCATGTCACCCCAGCTCGCTATGGCGACGTCTGCACCGATCCCCCTTTCTCTTCCCAAATTATACAAGAGCCCATTCCGCTGAACTTCAAGCTTTCTCAATTTGAAAGCTACGATAGAATCTCTGATCTGGTTGATCATCTGGAGGCCTTCCGAATCATGATGCTACTCCATGGCATACCAGATGTCATATTATGTCGAGTTTTTTCATCTACCTTAAAGAAAACAGTAAGAAATTGATACTCGATGTTGAAGCTAGGAACGATCTTCTCTTTTGATTAGATGAGCCATCAATTCGTGGCTCACTTCGTCAGCAGCCGACGTCCGTACCGAGGTTCAGATTTTCTGATGAATGTCAAGCAGAAGAAGGAAAAATCCATTCGAACTTATATCATCCGATTTAATGCTACTGCATTGGAGGTCCAAAATCTGGACCAGTCTGTTGCAATGGCCGCACTCAAGGACGGTCTTCAAAAGAATGATTTACTATTCTTCTTGGAGAAGAAGTATCTCAGAAATTTTGCCGATTTGCTAACTTGGGTTGAGGGATATGCCCGTACGGAAGAAGCCTTCAAGTTGAAGGATGAAGAAGCCGTAGGAGAGCGGCGGGCGAACGAGTCTAATAGATCCACCATCGATGGAGGACCAAATGAAATTCGACTATGCTCATGGACTCTCCCCGAGCACAAGCGAGCCCGAACTCCTCCTCGAGCTCATCGTCAAAGAAGCCCCAACGAAAGGGCATGAAGAAGTTCCCCTCAGAAAGGTTTCATAACTATGCCCCCCTCAATGCTCCACAGACGTCGGCCTGAAGCGAGAAAAGATCAGCCAAGGATGCCACCGCAGCTGGAACCATCAATGAGGAAGAAACAATAAGAATATTGGCCACCTTTCGACATCATCAATACCATCTCTAGGGGGGTTTAGTACTTCGACGAGTCATCATCTCTCAGCCTCAGAGCTAGAAGAAGCTTACCCCAAATCGAGAAGGCCCGTATGAAGTAGAGAAGATCGTCTAGCCCGAAACTTATTACCTGAAGAAACTCAGAAGAATAACGCTCCCACGATCCTGAAACACAAAGAATCTGAAAATATGCTATCAGTAATTTTTCTTCAATAAAATTTCTCCATTTCAATATTATTATTTTTTGGTGCAAAAACTATGTGATGATAGGAAAGAAGCAATCAATAGTAGCCGTGTTAGGAACAGGAGAAGAACCTCATTCTAACATGATCAAGTCGAAGTCCTTCAACCTTGACTAGAGATAAGATCTCTTTCGAGCTTCTACGTCAATGGGAGATAAGATCTCCTTCAACCTCGGTTAGAGATAAGATCTCTCTCGAGCTTCTACATCAATAGGAGATAAGATCTCCTTCAATCTTGGCTAGAGATAAGATCTTTTCCAAGCTTCAAAGTCTACGTCAACAGGAGATAAGATCTCCTTCAACCTCGGCTAGAGATAAGATCTCTCCCGAGCTTCTACGTTAATAGGAGACAAGATCTCCTTCAACCTCGGACTAGAGATAAGATCTCTTCCGAGCTTCAAAGTCTATATCAATAGGAGATAAGATCTTCTTCAACCTCGACTAGAGAATAAGATTCTTCCAAAGCTTTTACGTCGATAGAGGATAAGATCTCCTTCAACCTCGGCTAGAGATAAATCTCTCCGAGCTTCAAAGTCTACGTCAACAGAGATAAATCTTCTCAACCTGGCTAGAGATAAATCTCTTGAGCTTCTACGTCAAGAGGACATAAGATCTTCTTCAACCTCGATTAGAGATAAGATTTTTTTGAGCTTCAAAGTCTACGTCAACAGAAGATAAAATCTTCTTCAACCTCGGTTAGAGATAAGATCTCTCTTGAGCTTCTACGTCAACAGAGATAAGATCTTCTTCAACCTCGACTAGGAGATAAGATCTCTTTTGAGCTTCTAAATATAGGAGATAAGATCTCCTTCAACCTCGGCTAGAGATAGAATCTCTTTCGAGCTTCTATGTTCAAGAGATAAGATTTCCTTCAATCTCGGCTAGAGATAAGATTCAAGCTTCAAAATACGTCAATAAGAGATAAGATCTCCTTCAACCTCGGCTAAGAGATAAGATCTCTTTCGAGCTTCTACATCAATAAGAGATAAGATCTCCTTCAATCTCGGCTAAAGATAAGATCTCTTCAAGCTTCTCGTTCAACAGAGATAAATCTCCTTCAACCTCGGTTGGAGATAAGATCTCTCCCGAGCTTCAAATACATCAATAGAAGATAAGATCTTCCTTCAACCTCGGCTGGAGATAAGATCTCCCCTGAGCTTCAACTACAACTTCAACCTCGGCTGAAGATAAGATCTCCCCGAGCTTCAAAGTCTACATCAATAGGAGAGAAGATCTCCTTCAACCTTCGCTGGAGATAAGATCTCTTCCGAGCTTCAAGTCTACGTCAATAGGAGATAAGATCTTCTTCAACCTCGATTGGAGATAAGATCTCTCCCGAGCTTCAACTATAACTTCAACCTCGACTGGAGATAAAATCTTCCCTGAGCTTCAAAGTCTATGTCAACAGGAGATAAAATCTTATTCAACCTCGACTGAGGATAGAATCTCCTCCGAGCTTCAACGTCTACATCAACCGAAGATGAGATCTCCTTCAACCTCAACTGGAGATAGGATCTCCCTCGAGCTTCAACATCTGCATCAATAGGAGATGAAATCTCCTCCAATCTCGACTGGAGATGAGATCTTTCTCGAGCCTCAACTTCAACTTCAATCTCGACTGAAGACAAGATCTTCCTAGAGTCTTAACTTCAACTTCAACCTCTGTTGGAGTTAAGATCTCCCCCGAGCTTCAACTTCAACATCAATAGAAGACAAGATCTCCCCCAAGCTTCTACTTCAACGTCAACCTCAGCTGAAGACAAGATCTTTTTCGAGCTTCAACTTCAATGAGTGTAGAGCCCAGAAAAGAACTTTGATAGTCACATTTTTGTACTCTCTTCCTTCGAGTTTCGAACTCGAAAGTGGGGGGACTATTATTGGGAATAAATTCTACTCCCATCGAAGTCCAGTTTGACGATTGGCTTAGTGCAATTGGCAATCACGAAAGAGCTTCGATCGAAAATTCTTTCTTCAGCGGTCGAATCCCAGCCGAACTCCTTCAGGCGATCGAACTTCTCAACAGTCGAGCCCCAGTCGAACTCCTCTATCAGTCGAACCCCTCTCGAACTTCCCCAATGGTTGAATTTCTGTCGGACTCCTCCTAGACATCTCCTTCGATCGAACTTCTTCAGGAGCCAAACTCCTCCCAGACATCTCCTTCGGTCAGATTTCTATAGGAGCCGAACTCCTTCCGGGCTTCTCCTATAGTCGGATCTCTATAGGAGCCGAACTTCTTTCAGATTTCTTCTGCAGTCGGATTCCTCCAGAAGCTGAACTCCTTTCGGACTTTTTCTTCAGTCGGATTCCTCCAGGAGTCGAACTCCTTCCAGATTGCTCTTACAGTTGAACTCTTTCCGAACTTCTCCTGCAGTCGGACTCCTTCAGGAGCTGAACTCTTTCTGAACTTCTCCTTCAGTCGAATTTCTACAGGAGCTGAACTTCTTCTGAATTGCTCCTACAGTCGGACTCCTCCAGGAGCCGAACTTCTTTCGGACTTCTCCTGCAGTCAGACTTCTCTAGGAGCCGAACTTCTTTTAGATTGCTCCTACAGTCGGACTCCTTCAGGAGTCGAACTCCTTTCAAATTTTTTCAAGAGCCGACCTTCTTTCAGATTTCTCCTGCAGTCGGACTCCTTCAGGAGCCGAACTTCTTTCGGACTTCTCTGCAGTCAATTTTTTATGGAAGCTAAACTCCTAAATTGCTCCTGCAATCAGACTCCTACAGGAGCCAAACTTCTTCCGGATTGCTCCTACAGTCGGACTCCTCCAGGAGCCAAACTTCTTTCGGACTTCTCCTTCAGTTAAATTTCTACAGGAGCTAAACTTCTTTCGAACTTTTCCTTCAATCGAATTTCTTTAGGATCCAAACTTCTTTCGGATTGCTCCTACAATCGAACTCCTTCAGGAGCCAAACTTCTTTCGAATTTCTTTAGGAGCCGATCTTTTTTTGGATTACTTTTATAATTGGACTCCAAACGCATGCTTCTATCAGACGGTATGGCTACCACTATCAGTCTGGCAGCACCTCTCTCTCCATAACAAGCCCCATGTGGTCCACGATCAGACAGTATGGTTGTCATTATCAATCTAACGACATCTCTCTTTCCGTAATAAACTTCACACGGTCCACGATCAGACGATATGGCTGTCACTATCAGTCTGGTGATACCTTCCTCTTCGTATCAAATCCCATGCGGCTTCGAGCGGCCCACTATCAATCAAGCTCCCTCTATAAAAAGGGATTCTTTAGATACGTTTTTTCTAAGCTCTCTTCTTCTTTTCAAAACTTTGTTGAACTCTTTTCTGAGCACTCTATTTCTGTTGGTCAAAAGAGCTGACTTGATCGTCGGAGGGTCCTGTCGGAGCCACCACCATCGACTTCGGATGGAATTTTATTTTGTAGATCACCGACGGTGACCTCATCTTTCTCGACTCCAGCTCGATCCGGTGTCAATTAGATTTTGCACCAATAAGTACATTGGCAGTCGTCTAATCAATACTCCTAAATATAACTGGAGGAGCTTCAAACATCGAATAATTTGGATACTCCATAATAGATGAGAACTGTACATCATGAAATGTATCCGCTTGTTAAGCATCATCATCCATACCTTCTTTACTATGTACATCATCTTTCTTAAAAAAGCTGATTATCAATATGGATGTCATATCGACCATTGTGTATAGTGAGGCTTGTCTAATAATAGGATATGATACATCACTATCCATTACCAAATGAACCTAATCCTCCATATCTCTTGAGCCAGTTCAGTGGAATACTGGCCATACAAGGACTGGAAGCTCCAACCTATTCGTTTATCTGTATTATCAATTTAATATCTCAGTCAGCTAATTTGTACTTCGGATTGGAAATAGTTCTGGTGCCCTCAATATGTTGCACATTAATGTACAACTCCACACCAGATAAATAAGAATGTGAACTTACAGTTGAAAATATAATCTCTATATCTTCATCGTCAGTAATCAAAAAAGATTCATATTTCAGAATAGGAATGGCAATGGGTAGGGTTTAGGTTGGATATTATACTACCCATCTCCAAATCAAAACTTAATATCCAATACCTAAATCCTATCCGATACCTAATCGAATAAGAAAATAGATATCCATCTCCATACCCAATGGGTTCGGAGATACCTAAGAGTAATTCATTTTTTCATACCCAACCCATACCCATCCATACCCAAAAAAATAAACAATCAAAATAATTTTTAAGTAAAGATAGAAGAAAATTATTTTTAAATAAAACAAGACTACCTTTATTAGAACTTATTCAAAAAGATAAAGAATTCAAAATTATAATATTTTTAAGATATAAAAATATTAATTATCTTATTATATAAAAAAATATTAGGTGATAAAAAAAGCTTGAGATACTAAAAGATAATGAGAATAAAGAAAAAATATATAAATATAATTTAATAATTGATGAAACTAATGTAATTATTGCATTAAGTATAAATTATATATATATATATATATATATATATATATATATATATATATATATATATATATATATATATATATATTCGAGTATAGGTTTGGATATGGGTTCGGGTATTATCTATACTCGTAAGTTTGGGTCGGGGTTGGGTTCAAGTTCGGAAAGAAAATAGCACTATCCATACTCATGTTACAGTTTTCAGATTTTTCTCAAAACTGAATCCAAACATGGTCAAACCCTATTTTTCATGTTTGACTGGGTTTGGCTAGGGTGCATTCCCATCAAGTTGGATCGATTTTGCCATCTCTATTTCAAAATTATCGATCGGACAACAGTGAAATATTTATATGTTACCATTACTCTATTTGTACTTCTATCTATATAAAAAATTCTACATAACTTATTCTTCAACTCCTCCAATTTTTTTTCATATTTCAATCTAATACTCTATTCTATACGGTTCTTTAATTATAGAACCGTTGATATAGCGTAAGACCGTCACTATTTCTATCATTTCTACTATCTACAGAATAAATTAATCTGATTAACATAGCTCAAATTATTCAAATTGATTAAATGCATGTTACAAATTAATTTAACCTAGTACTAAATTGACACAACTTAATCAAATTAATCTAATTCATATAAGTTAATTTAAAATAAACTAATTAATATAATCTAATTTACTTCAAATTAATTTAAGTTTAATTTGAATTTAATTCAAATTATTTTAATTAATATAAGATAATCAAATTTATGGCATAAATTATTAAAATTATTAAAATTAATCTCATTAATCTATTTTATTTCTAATTAAATTTTTTTAATCAATTGTATAAAATCTATTTTATTTTTTATTATTTGAATTTATTTTAAATAATCCAGTTAACGTAATAACCTAATTACTATAATTAAAACAAAATAACTAGAGCATAAATTAGTCATAATAATACAAATTAATCAAATCTAAATAAATTATTTGAAATAAAATTTTGAAATTACCAAGTCAGAAAAAAAACTCTAGCCAGTTGAGGGAATGGGGAACACGATGAGCACGTGGGGAAGCCGAAGGCCAGGTGGGGAAGCCGGTGATCCAACAACCAAAACCCAAAAAAAAAAAAAGGAAAGAAAAAAATGTGGAGCTGGACGGGGACAAGGGGGCCGGGAGATCGAGGGTGGGCTGGGGACCGGGCCAGGTGGGGAACCATCAGATGGCAGGAGGATGGAAGGGACCGAGGGTGGGCTTGGGAACAACGAAGCATCAGATGGCTGGGAGATAAGGGGGACTGGGGTAGGAAAATGACATATGAAATCGCTGGATGAGAGGATAATTTTACTGATCTCGTCGATTGAGCTAGCGATTTTTGAAATCCGCATTTTAGCTGTCGATTATATTCTGGGGCCACGTGGCCTTCCTCCTGCCACGTGGAAGGCATGGGAATGTGAAATCGCCTCCTCAAACGTAATTTTATATATGGACGTCATTTTTTAAAATAAGATCTAGAGAGGAATATTTTAAGAATAAACTAATAAAAAAAAATTAAAAAAAAAAAATCCTTCATCCGAAGGGAGGCATCATTTTGGCTATTTAATTTTTTTCGGGCCAATGTTTAGGCGGGAAACATCCTCCTGACTCCATCCCGCAAGCATTCCCATCATGCCCTTTTGTTCAACCTTCTTCGATATTCATTCCAACCATGACTTTCCAACCCCGATTGGATGTTACAATATAAAATTATAAATGCAATCCCCGTCCATTTCCACTTCCAACTTCGGATTCTATGGCGACCGAGAGATCTTCTTCAGAAGAATGGGGACAAGGGATCAGCATCGCGCTTCCCTTCCCTCTTCCTGTGGCAAACCCCTTGGTCCCGCCCGAAGCCCTGATCTTTTGGGCCATCGCCGTCGCGGGGATCCCTATCGCCGAGCTCCCCTACGGGAAGTACGACAGCGAGCTGATCCCCGCCGTCGTCCTCTTCCGCGACCGGCCGGAGGCGTACGAAGCCCTGGTCGCCGCCCGGCTCTTCGCCACCTTGGGCTCCGGTGTGGCGATCCTGCACCACGAGGGCTGCTCCACGTACGCGGAACGCTGCCGCTGGGCCGCCGTCGCGGTGGTGGTGCTTTGCGTCTGGTGGGCGATGGCCGGGACGTGGGTGACTGTTTGCCCGGAGGAGAGGTGGGCTCGGTGGAGGATGGTGAGTGATGAAAGCTGCCTCAAAATTCGTGGCAGATGGATTAGTTTGATAAGAACGGAAAAAATCGCTTGGAGAAACACTTTGTGCACCGCGCGCGCGCTCCGGCCACCGCACGCGGTGCGCAAAGAATTTTCCAAATCGCTTGATCTTACCAGAAAACAAAGCCAAAACATGGGAACGCAACAAATAGGAAATTGGACGTTGCACCAAAAAAAAAAAAAAAAAAAAAGAATTTGGATGTTTTCGCTTTGGAGTTTTTTTCTCATTTTGATACCCAAGTCCAAAAAATATAAACTTATTCTACTATAAATAACATTATCAATCGATGATTAAGTATATCACTTAAGAAAGCATGCTGCATTTGTAAACTTAGACAAAGGTTATAGATAATTGTGGCCGCAAAAATCATCCAATCGCCCATTGTTGTGCTAAATTTTTTCTTTCTTTGTGGAGTGTTTCTTATTTACCTCTACATTCAATTGATATTAGTTATAATATTTGTGCATACACATGGAAGAATTAGGAAATAAGATAATAAATTTTGAAGAGTTTGTAGCATAGTTTAGGTGTTAAAATATCTTTCTTATAAAATATTTAAGATTTATATAATATATTAAAGTTTTCCAGTAGATTAGAAATTTGTAGTATGCATAGAATCTTGAAAAATCTCAATTTAAGGAGAGTTTCCTCCTTGGAATCTTTATAGCCAAGCATATAACATCCGTTGGCTATAAAAATTTAGCATGGCCAAAATCTCCATAAAAGATATCTAATTATATATATATATATATATATATTGTGTGTGTGTTTGTTGGGATTTCTCTCCAGTGCATTTTGTACTCATAAAATCATTTCGACTAACATGCATGTTAATATATTTGATTACATAGTTTAAAGGACAAAAGCATATGAGAATATTTATGAAGCAATAAATTATAGGTTAACAGTCTATCCTTCGGTACATTATCCTTGATGTTATTTTATTTAAAAGATGATAATAGTCAAATTACAATCTGTTGCCCTAGGAATACAAATTAACTCTGACAGTATCACCACTCAACCTTTTATCTATATATATCTCAATTGATTCTTTGCTTGAGGCGATAATTATTGAGGTCTCAGCTACTCTGATACCATTTATTAAGGATTTAGTATAGGCAAATTACAATAGAAAGAAAGAAGAAAATAAAATAAGAAAGCAGTCAAGTACGTGGATCAGCCTAAGGGTTCGCCTCCATGAGACATGCAAAGCTTCACTATAAGAAAAAAAATCAAACAATACAAGAAAAATTTACCACTCAATTCTTGTACAAGAATCTCTTAATAAGAAGTCCCAAAATTTTCATAAAAATTCTCTGAAATCTCTCAAGAAGTCTCTCAGTACCTTTAAAATGTCGTCATCTTTTCAACGCAATAAATGGTTCGTCAATCGGAGTTATATAGACTCTAGAAATTCAAAAATAGTACTCCAGTAGAAAATCCAGTCTTAAATACACTCGAGATCACATCTGAACCGTCTGATCACGACCAGCTCCCTCCTAGGTCGTCGGATCGCATAACAGCAATCCTGATTAGGCTTGGATCAATCTCGAATCGTTAGATCACGATCGGAAGCTCTCCCAGCCATCGGATCGCATAAATAAGAGGGCCATCATGCCAAATCAAGGTCAGATCGAATCCTAACCATTCGATCGTGATCGGCTTGACTCTGAGTCATTCGATCATGATCGGTCCATGAAACAGTGCCATGGACCACGTGAAATGGAAAGAAAAATGGTCTGGGGGTCCACGTGGGTGCTCGTGAGCTGACAGTCCATGGTGGACTGATCCACGCATGGGTTGGGCACCCGCGTGGCTCGCTCCTGCATGGCCCATGCGCATAACTGGCCCAGCGCTGTTGTGTGCGATCGATTTTGGGCTACGCCATTGGTGAGCCCGAAAGCCGACTATCCCATTCTGATCTTTTTTCGTGCATAACTTCTCCGTCTGGATTTCGTTTGGACTGTTCTTGGGCTCGTTGGACTCCATTCGTCATCCTGGATCTCGTTGTCGGTTTATTGTAGATCGAATCTTGAGGTATTTTTCTCAATAATCTTCATCTCGACTTGATATTTGGCCACCATCTATCTTTGAGAGCCTATGATCCATCTCGCCTCCATGCCCTGGGGTCCGCCTGCTGTCTCATGGATGGGCAAACGTGGGAGTCAAACCAGACCACTTAATTCCACCTCCATCATGGGCTATGTCCACTCTGACCAAAGATCTGTTTGAAAAGTCTCCTATAACAATAGAAACTTCACTCTGCGACGTCGTCTCTCGTCCTCCCGAGTCTCTCATCTCGTGTCCGATCCACCTCCACCTAGATTTTTACCTCATACTGAGCTTTCTCTGGCTCCTAAAGCTCTACCTCATACTGGATTTTCTGTCAGATATTAATGTCTTCTCGTCTTCTTCTTCTCCTCCAATATCATCCTATCACCGTGCATGATTTTCAGAATTTCATCACCAGCTATCCATCTATAGTCGTTTGAATTCAGTCTGCTTATTAAGATAAGATTCTGCCTGAAATCGGGTATGTATTGAACCTCCCCTAATTTTCTTACTGCACCATCATGTATCCTCTAGCTGACCATCCCGATGTCTCTGATCGCACAGCTCGATCCATCTAATAGATAAACAGTGCCATCACTACTCTCTAGGATGTCAAACTGCTCTTCTCTGCAACAAACATGATATGTGCATGCAAAATTTAAAATTCACTACTGAAAAAAAGTAGATACCTCATCAGATATCTCCAGGACATCATCCTCTAACTCGCTACTGGCCATCACTATAATAGCTCTCGTTCGATTCCTGAGCTGTGGGCAATCTCTGACATGATGCCCCAACTCGTCGCACCGATAGTATCTGATCTTGCTAAGATCCCTCATCTTGAACCTGGATCATCTTCCTCGCGATCCTCTACCATTCCATCTACTTTCT
Source organism: Cocos nucifera (assembly GCA_006176705.1). Classification (NCBI taxonomy): domain Eukaryota; kingdom Viridiplantae; phylum Streptophyta; class Magnoliopsida; order Arecales; family Arecaceae; genus Cocos; species Cocos nucifera. Next base: position 122,136 of record QRFJ01000077.1, read on the forward strand.
TCTGCTCCTCCAGAAACCATCAAAGCTGAGCTGCCACCATCTGAGCTCGAAGCTGGGTACTCCTTTTTGAGAACCTCATTCTGGAGTATCGCTGCAGTAATCTCGTCCATCTTGATGGTGCTCTTTTCCACTAAAAGAGCAGTCACTAAGAACTCATATGAAAGAAGGAGCGACGATAACAAGACCAACGTACTAGTCTTCTTCTCAACGTTTTTGCTAATGCTGAGGAGATCGATGAGGATCTTCTGAAAGTTGGATAGATGCTCCCACATGCTTTAGCCTTCATCCATTTATAGCTAGTAGAACTATCTCTAAAGGAATAGCATGTTGGTGAACGACTTCGTCATGTACAACTCCACAAGCTTCAACCACAGTGCCATCAGAAAAGTCTCGCCAAGTACATGGATCACCACATCATCTGCTAGCTACAAGCGAATTGTACTCATCGCCTACATCTGGATTTGCTTTCAATCCTTTATCTTCTTGGTAGCTAATATCTCGTCGTACAAGAGAGCATTAATCAACCTATATTGGATGAGGGCATCCGATACCCTTGCTTGCCATAAGAAGAAATTATCCTTTTCATCAAACCTATTGATCTCCATCTTGATTGCACTTATCTTTTTCATATTCTTCAATCTCTATCCACTATTGTACACTGCGCTCTGGTACTATCTGGCTTTAATACCAATATGTTAGGGTATCAACTACTCTGATACCACTTATTAAGGATCTAACACCGACGAATTATGACAAGAAGAAAGAAGAAAATAAAATAAGAAAGCAGCCAAGTATGTGGATCAGCCTAAGGGCTTGTCTCCACGGGGCATGCAAAGCTTCACTATAAAAGAGAAAACCAAACAATACAAGAAGAACTTACTACTCAACCCTTGTACAAGAATCTCTCAACAAAAATCCTCAAAACCCTCATAAAAGCTTTCTAAAACCTCTCAAGAAGTCTTTCACCATCTTCAGGATGTCGCCAGCTTTCCAACGCAATAAATGGTTCATCAATCGGAGTTATATAGACTCCAGAAACTCAAAAACAGTATTCCACTAGGAAATCTAGTCCTAAACACACCTGAGATCACATCTGAACCGTTCGATCACGACTGCTTCCTCCTGGGCTGTCGAATCGTGCAACAACAGTTCTGATTAGGCTCGAATCGATCTCAGACCATTAGATCACGATCGGGAGCTTTCCCAGTCGTCGGATCATGCAAAGAATAGGGCCATCATGCTAGATTAAGGCCAGATTGAATCCCAGCCGTTCGATCGTGACCAGCTCCACTCTGAGCCATCCGATCTGCGTGGGCTGGGTGCCTGTGTGGCCCATGCGTGCCCCCCACGCACGCTCTCATGCCCGACCGGTCCAGTGCTGCTGCATGCGGTTGGTTTTGAGCTGCACCGTCGATGGATCCCTCCAGTGAGCCTAAAGGTTCGCTATCCCATTCTGACTTTCTTTTGCACGTATCTTCTCCGTCTGAATTCCATTTATACTGTTCTTGGGCTCGCTAAACTCCATTCATTGTCCTAAATCTTACTGTGGGCTTATTATGGATCGAATCTCAAGATATTTTTTTCAACAATAATCATGTCTACCACCAAAGAGTCATTTTTCTCTCTATTAGTGGTCAATTAGGCTTTGCACGTATGTATTGAGTGATGATGAATAAAGTGATTAGATGATGAGCAATCATTACTTATCAAATAAAGAAATGTACATGTACCCAAAAAAAGGAAAAAGATAGAGCAATTTAGGGCAATTTGTACGTTGTACAATTGTTTTAAGTAATGAACTTGATTAAGCTAATATCTAGCTTCTAATGAGAGGAAAAAATTCTTTGATCCACATATTATGGTTTGGCAAATAACAATTCGAATTTCACTCACTCTAATTATGGTATGTTGCGCTAATCTTCTTGCAGGTGAAGATGGTGTTTCTTGTCCTCGGAATGGGCACTTTATAGCATTATTCGAGAAGGATTTCAAGTTTTTAAGCTAAATTCTGTAGTAACTATTACTTATTTGAATAACAAATGCATTGTTAACCTGTTATAATAAATCCTGCAAGCCAACAGCATCCAAGCCTTATTTTATTATGCACAATTGTTATCATGCATGCATCTAAAATCAACTGTATGTCAAAGTATGCCACTTGGCATATGAAGGCCCTCTAGTGGACATACAAAGTATGCCACTTGGCATATGAAGGCCCTCTGGTGGGCATTGACCCCGGCAATCTCTACAATTCAAAGTCAATATTAATACTTTTATTGCCCCAGAAATTATAATGCATTTGATTATATTTTTTAATTTTTAATTTTAAATTTTTAAAAAATATTTTTTATTTTTTGTTATTGAGTAGGAGAAAAAAAGTAAAAAGCATTTGATAACTACATTACTATAAAACAAAAGATAATTTTATATAAAAAATTATTTTACATATAAAATAATTATTTTAATTATTTTAATTATTAATTTTTTATTTTTTATGATATTACTAAATATTATTTTCTATTTTTTATTTTTTGAATATATATATATATATATATATATATATATATATATATATATATATATATATATATATTTTAATTACTAACCAAATGCATTTTTAATATTCAATACTTCATGCAATTGTATTTGAAAGAGTTCTTGGCCCATTTAATAAAGCCCTAATATAATCAAGCCCACGTATATACCCAAGACGAAAAATTATTATTATCATTATTATTATTTTATTTTTTTCAGCGTTCTCCTCCCTCCGTTCCATCACCGCGCCCGTGCGCGGAGAATTTCTCTACCCAAGCATCCTCGTCCGGTTGTATCATTCGCGTTGAAAGGATATATTACTATATACCTCTAGGAATCGGGGGCAAGCTAATACTTCTCCGCGAGACATTTTAAGCGCCACGAAACGTCCTCCATACTTGATCCCCGGTATATAAGTCCAACTCTTTTCTCCCTCTCCAAACCCTCCTTAACGCTGCCCTCCAAACGTTTCTGAGCGCCCACACTCTCAAAACCCTAATCTTTCCCTAAATGGGACGGCGGAAGGGCGGTAACAAGAACTCCGCTCCAGGAGGCGGCCAGAAGGGCAGCTCGAGCAATGGCCTCCTCGACGCAGCCACCAGGATGAGCATCGCCGGCGGGGAGGAGGTGGACGAGGTGATGGAGGAGAGGACCGAGAGTTCCAACCTCGAGGACCCAGCCGAATCCCTAGCCCTAATCGGAAGCGACAAGACCAGCGCCGACTATTACTTCGATTCCTACTCCCACTTCGGTAATGCGTTGTTATGACTCGAAATCGATGCCGTCTTATATATCATCACGAGTTTTGCCTTCAGTTGGGTGATTTTGGTTGTTTGAACTGAAAAAGATATTTGATGTCGATCTGATATCGTGTTGTTTGCTTGCTTTGTTCTTCAAGATTCAATCCTTTGCGCTCTGTTCAATTTTTATTTTGTTTGTTTGATGCCTAATTTTTATTCTGGGTTGTCAAGATATTGTTTCTTTCTGTTTTTCGGGAAAGATCTTTCTTTGGTTTTCTGATGAATGCGGAGTCTACGTTGGTTCGCAAAATAAGGAAATTTGTTTCTGTTCATCCCCCCCCCCTCTCTCTCTCTCTCTCTCTCTCTCTCTCTCTCTCTCTCTATATATATATATATATATATATATATATATATATATATATATATATATATATATATATATATCTTCAAATAGGTTCGTTGTTGATATCATATTTTCTTCAACGAAGCTAATTTTGTTTATTTAGTTATTTCAAGCTCTGGTAGTATATTTGCATGTTCTCTTAAGTTAGCTATAGGAATTTCTTATATGTGAGAGTTGTTCTTGAATTTGTTCTTTGCAGGTTCAGCAACTTATATTTATTTTTTCTCCTTGTACTTGCAGGCATTCATGAAGTAAGTACATCACATTCAACTTTGCGAGGAAGTATTGGTAATCATGATTTGTCAATGGTGATGATATGAAAGGAATTGCATACAATCATAATTTCATTAGAAAGTCAAATTTGTTATGTTATGTCATTTAAGAGTGGATCTTATGGCATTAAAGAGCGCAGAGACAGGCAGATGGCATTTTCGGTGTTCTTGTTGCTAACTGCCATGTCAGATTTGGCTTTTAAGTTAAAATATGACTTCATACTATATAGTGCTACAGTTTTTATAGTAGTGTCTTTAACTTTATTTTAAGCTTGGAGCCAGAATCTCAGAGAAACATGTATATGTTACTCCATGGTGATTCTTGGTCATGCTTGTATCTTGCTCCTTGTCATCAAGAAACTTAATACAGAATAATTCAAATGGATAATCAACAGTCTTGGATTCCAGCTGACTGAGCATGCTTTATTTTGATCTGTAAAATTACATCTGAACATTTTAGTTAGTATTCTGCTTAACTTTGTCTGAAATGTCCTGAATTAATCTCTCTCTTAGATGTATATGTACTTCCCTCTTGTGATATAAAACAATACACATAATGCTTTGTAATAGCGGATTGTGGATAACCTGTTATTTTGCTTGATACTATTTTTGCATTTTAAGTATGTTTCATGATATTTTAAGTGCTTGGAAAGTCATAATCCTGTTAGTTCTTTTTCTAGGGAGGTCTGGTATACTTGCGAGAGTAGCAGTTTCATGGCATATGCTCCCGAAATTCGAGGATGTGTTGGTACTCATGGGTTCTTATTTTGGCAGAGCAATCCATGACTCATCCCCCCAAATCCCCCTCCCCTTTCCCTTTCTGCTTCTGCTATAGGAGTTTGTGGCCACATTAAATCAATTATGTTGAAGTAGCTGTGTGTAATTTAATATTGAATATGTTTCCAGGTGCATATTGGCAGTTCATTGGGGTGTTACTTTCAATTAAATCAGTATAGTAATTCAAGTTGGTCTACGTTGAAAGCAAGGATGATGGGATTTCATTTCTTTTATTTTTTTTTGGACTAGTTAGTATTTGAATTCTTGGAATTTGCAATTGCAAGGGTGGTTAATTTAGTTATTCTAATCTGAGCTTCTTTAGCCTTCATTTGGTTTATTTTAAAGAAGGGAAATTGTTATAGCTCATGTATTCAGTGAATCTATGTTATCATGGTATGTTTTCAGAGAAATTTTAAGTTTTCAGAATCTATTTGTGTTATGTTTAGAGTCAGGAGGTTGGCAAAAGTTGAGACGAATTGACATTACCAATTCTCTTAAAGAAGGGCATGAATGTTCAGAGGAGCATAAACGATCAAAGGTCACTCCAAGTGCAAACTGCTAGCTTTCTCTTATTTCTTTAATGACCATATCCATCTATGTCTCTTGAGACATATTTGGTCACATATGTTTTAAGATTTTTTTTCATAATTTTTCTGGGAATGTGACATCTCGAGGAGTGCTCATCTCGGTTCACAGAAGCAGGTTGTTTTAGGGCAGCTTTTTTCTTTTCTTAAGTTTGATTTCAAATTAAGTTTTTTTTATTTATTTATTCATTTTTTTTTAACGGTGTTTTTTACTGTTAGGTTGATTTAAGGTTGATATTTTATCCAATATGACTGCAAAGATCAAATAATAGTTATGCATCTTTTGAGAGTTATGATGATTATGTATGTTAATTGCGTATGTCAACCAATATGACTAGAAAGATCAAATAATAGGTGTGCATTTTTGAGAGCTGTAATGATTATATATGTTAATTGCATGTGATCAATCATGTTTTCCACAAATAGCTTCTATGTTGCTTCTTTCCCTTTACTGTCTTGTTGTCCTTGTTTTTAAGGAGAAAATCTTATTATAAGAAGAGAAGTTTTGCTATCCTTCCATAAAATGATAAGCCTGCAACAACGAACTTGTTGGTTATAAACCAGCTCAAGTGAGAGTTTTATCTGAGTGAATGTTTTGAATTTAGGATGTTAGCCATCACTAGGTTTTTATATTGTTTGTTAAGTTTTGTGGAAATGTTAGTTTATTTTAGAGCTTGGAATGCTTCAAGTGACTGTATTCATCCTGCAGGAAATGTTGAAAGATGTTGTCAGGACAAAGACTTATCAGAATGTCATTTATCAGAACACCTTTCTTTTCAAGAATAAGGTGGTTCTTGATGTGGGTGCAGGAACAGGAATTCTTTCTCTTTTCTGTGCAAAAGCAGGGGCAAAACATGTGTATGCGGTAGGTTTCCTTCCTATTTGTTCGTGCTTTAGGTGTCTCTTTTTTGGTTTTCTTGCTTGCTTACGGTTTTGATGTGTAACAAGGTGGACTGACCTGGCAAGGCTGAGGTCCAAAGTACTCCCTAAGTATGCTTCTAGTCACTTGCTTTCGAGAGATGAGCAGTCAGATTGCTCAACAGCTATGACTTATTAGGTTCAGTTGCACCAAGTTTACCATGGTCAAGGTGATACTGAAGGGTCTAGTTAAGAGGAAGGAAGACTAAGGTACTGTCACACTGAAGTAATGTTAAGGTCTGAAGAACTTCAGATTGTGATGACTTGGGGTTTGATCAGAACCACCAGCAGAATAGTATCTTATTAACGAACTTCATATCATCAGAATGAAAGCTTGTTGCAAGATATTATTTAGTTGCACAATATTATTTAGCTGCAGGAGTAGAAGAATATATGGAGGGGTTAACTGAAACAATCAAGGCAGTGTGCTGAAGGGTTTTTATAATGAGTTGTACTAGAAATATAAAATAAGAACGATGTATTATGTTTATAAGTTTCTTGGTATGAAAGCTTTAAATTGTTGTGTCATTCTGCTGCTAGTTTAAATAGGATTACAAAAAACTTGCTTCAGAAGAGTTCTAGATTTATCAGGATTTTGTTTGGAATTATTTTTTTTCTATATATGTATGCATATAAGGCTTTAAGGAGTTAGAAAGTTTTCAACTTGGATACTGCTTATTTGAAAGAAGTTTTTCTTTTGTGGCATTCTGACATCTGTCATATTCTTCTCTTCTTTAAACTTTTTCCTGTTAGAAGTTTGGATTTCATATTAAGGTCTTTCTATTATCAATTTGGTAGTGGAGCTAATAATCCTCTGCGTTGTTACAATGGTTATGTTAGTAATAGACTTTGTATGAACTTGCTTTGCTTATTCAATTCGATTTTGACTAATAGAGCTATCATTGAAGTTGTTTTGTTAAAAATCTACCTTATTGATAGATGAACATGAATATGTCATTTATCTGAAGTTTGATTTAGATGTTCCATATGGTTTGAATAGTATTTTAGGCTGTGAAATGTTGGAGTTCAATGGTTTGACATCAGGGTGGAAGGACATGATAAGGTGGCTGGTGAATTCCAAGTGCATGTAGCAAAATTAGGAGACTTCTTTCCCATTCGTAGCATACAAAGTGATGTTTTTGTTCTAGATGGTCTATTTACTATTGGTCATGCAGCATGAATTCTTTTCCCCTGATGATCGCTTATGCTTGTTTCAATTTTCAAGTTGTTTTTTTGTCAATAATGAATTCATCTTGTTGTTAATTCAATTGCAATCAAAACCATTCTGCAGATAGAGTGCTCCCTCATGGCTGACATGGCAAAAGAAATTGTTCAAGCAAATGGATTTTCTAATGGTGATTCTTTACTTCATATTATATTTTTATTTTCTGCCACTGCTGTGCATCTTATTGTTCTTTATTAAATGTTGCAGTCGTAACAGTCTTGAAGGGAAAGGTTGAAGAGATTGAGCTTCCAGTCACCCATGTCGATGTAATCATTTCTGAGTGGATGGGTTATTTCCTACTCTTTGAGAATATGTTGAACACGGTGTTGTATGCACGCGATAAATGGCTTGTAAGTGATGCTTCACATTCATTTTACTTTTTCATGCCTCACATGAAGTTCAAATTTCATGCAGTTCATAGTGTTCTTCTGATTGTGGGATATTGCCATGTGCTTAGGGATTGTCAACTGGTTTATTTAGGTAGATCCTAACCCACTGACAGTTGGGAGTTTGCCATGTGTCCATATCAGCTGCCCTTTCTAGGACCAAGTCCAGTGCGTGTAAGAAGTTTTAGGCCTGACAAATTAGGCCAAAACTCAATCAGATCAAAAAATATATTTTAGAAAATTAGTATCCTATTGAAAGTAGTAGCCTACTCAACTAAGACTTGATACCTTAACATATTTCTGAAAGTATAGCCCTAAACGGAGTAGAATGGAGGAAAAGGATTCATTTAGCTGACCCCAACTAGATTGGCATTAAGGCTTCATTGAGTTCCCTATTGAAAGGGTGTAATCAATGAAACGTGTAGGTCGATTTTGGCAGTTGCATGCTCCAATTGTCACCATCCTAACAGTTTTTGCAAGGTTGTGATAGCATAAGTGGAAGAAAATGCTTTTCATTTATGAAGCAATTGTATAGGACATAGCTGTTAAATTATCATGAAATGATGTTGAATGTCTAGCATTTACTGACCTTAGCTGAAATTTTAATTGAGGATGCAACTCAGTCACTCAAATGTTGTGGTTTACTTGTTCAGGATGAGCTAGGTCTGTCACATGATGGCAATATGAGTTAAAATTTTGTCATGTCATACTGCTACTTTGATCCAAACTCAACCTCATTACATTATCACCATAGCTATGTGAAGTGCGTGGTTTCAAGTGCCATTCTGCACTTGTCGTCACAGAGTGTCTGGCCAATACTGGCACTCCATGCAGTTTGGCATGTTGCCTATTTAACCCTTCTCTTCAGGAAAAAAATCTAAAATATTCTTTAATTACAAAAGGGATCATTTTATTTTTACTTGTTTTGGCACAATGTGGCATGCTTGCCTGCATAGCATGGCATGTACAGTGCCAGTGGATGATCACCATGCCCACTTGACATTGATACTTGAAACCTTGGTGAAATATGATTATATTCACAAAAAAAACCCAGAGTCCAACCACTGGAAACTGACCCTTGCATAACCATAGGATTTATAGCAATGATAATTATTTGAATCTTTATGGCTGTAGATTGGTTACTTGATTATGTTTAGGTGCGCCAGTTCATTTCAATATTTCTGGAGGTTAAATGCTCTTTTTCATAATTTCTGATCACTATATTGCTTGAATCCTACTTATCCAAGAGTAAGTGGAACCTCACTTATTTGGTTTTCTCCGTCCATGATGCAGATTAATGATGGAATTGTGCTACCGGACAAAGCCTCACTATATTTGACTGCAATTGAGGATGCTGAATATAAGGAAGACAAGATTGAATGTGAGCTCTTTCTTTCTTTCTTTCTTTCTTCAAAAAAAATGGTTTGTGTATGCTTATAATCACCAAGACCCTTTACATGTGAACGTTATATCCCTGCAACATTTGTTGAACTTCTCATTCCTTTCAACATGCTGTGAAGTTTGTTTGCGCCAAGACATAGTCTGTCCTTACTCCTTATGGTTAATTCTGTTTCTGATGGCGGATCATCCCTCTGTTTGCAGTCTGGAACAATGTATATGGCTTTGACATGAGTTGCATCAAGAAACAGGCTATGATGGAACCACTTGTTGATACCGTGGACCAAAATCAAATAGTCACCAACTGCCAGTTGCTCAAGGTGATTTAATTGATCCCTTTTCTTTTCTTTATTTCTGTCCCCTTATTTCTTCCTTTGATTAATGGGTCTCTTCATTTTTTTTTTCCTTGCTCATTACTTTCAGACCATGGATATTTCAAAAATGGCTCCGGGGGATGCCTCTTTCACAGCACCATTTAAACTTGTGGCACAACGCAATGATTACATCCATGCTCTTGTGGCTTACTTCGATGTCTCATTCACAAAATGTCACAAGATGATGGGATTCTCTACAGGTTCTTTTTCTCTATCTTAGCTATAATTGTGAACCATCTTGGAAGATTTTATGTTCTGGATTTATGATGTGCTGTTGGCTTCCAGCAGCTTGGGTGCAAGCTTGGCTTGCATTTATGATAAGGGTAGTGCATTTTGACATGAGTACCATGTCATTTTCTTTATTTATACATTTTGGAATTTTACAACTGCCGCCTTCTATTCAAACTGAACCCACGTCTCCCCAAAGAAATTCAGTAGACCAGACAGCGGGAAATAATACTATATCATTATGCTTCAAAAAAGTTCTTATATAAATGGGTAAAATTCGTTAAAGGCATTGCTTAAATAACTGAAAGTCATGTTCCCACAGGTAAAAATTTTCCTGTCCACTATAAACTTTGCTAGTAACATGGGAATTTACCTGATACTAAATTGAATCTTGATAGTGCCCCTGGTCCTTGGGATCTGGAGACTAGTTAAATAAAAGAGCTATAAGATATCACACGTTTTGAGAGGCTAGTGTGGTGAGCAGGTGGTTTGTGCCATTGATATAGTTGACTGATGTGGTTTTACACGGTAATAAGCAGTTGTACATTTGATATATAGGATGTGTGGTCATTATTTACCTTGGTTAAGATACAGCGTCATATGCTAGATTGAAAAGAATGATGCAAGTTATAGGCTTAATTGTGCATCATCCTCCCTAAAGATTAGGATCATCTCATTTTTCAGAAAATTAGATGGTCAGGTCTGGGCTGCACATTCTTGATTTTACATGGCTCTGCGTGTGTTTAAATTTGATAATTTCTGATGGACTCTGCCGCATGAAGATTGATGATCTCTTTTCCGCAGGGCCAAGATCGAAGGCTACCCACTGGAAGCAAACTGTCCTGTATCTTGAAGATGTTCTGACCGTTTGTGAGGGAGAAGCATTGGTTGGGAGTATGACCGTAGAGCCGAACAAGAAAAATCCTCGGGATATTGAGATTATGCTCAAATATTCATTAAATGGACAGCGTTGCCAGGTCTCCAGAACTCAGCATTATAAAATGCGTTAACCTGTGATTGTTATTTATCTGCGAAGTGGTACACACGATGTAACAAGCTTTTAAGTTCTAATTTATTTTCTAAGGCTAGCAGATACGTTGGGTCTTGCAGTGATCTTATACATGTAATTTGTTATTTTATGCTGCAATATTTAGACGTAAGTAATGATGTTTGATGAATTTATTTTTTTTTTTTCATCAACAAAATAATAACTATTAAGGTCAGAAGGTACATGGCATATTGAATCCAAATGTGACCTCTGATGCCAACTATCACGAGTTACATGTGGCACTCATCCATAGCAGCAAGGCACTAAGGCTTTTGTGGCTGGTGAACTTCTTGATTAGTGCTATATTCTGGCTAGTATATATCCTAGCAGAAACATATAATTGTTGTCATTGTTCTTGATGATCAGCTGCTAGCCAATCAAAAATTGTAAAGATTGTGTATCATGAAAAGCCATGATCTATTGGGTTCTATCTGACTATGAAGCTGGTCTTATTTGTTCTGTGTCTTATATTCTTATTTGCTCTCTATTTTTCTCTCTATTCTTCTATAGGGTTTTTAACCTAATAGGTTTGGCGTCCTTTATTTAAAAGAAAAAACCAAAAAGAAATGAGGTGCGAGCTAGTCAGGTTTTCTCCTACGTTTCTTTGAAACATGGTCCAGGCAAAGGCCATGAATGATGCGCGCGAGGTGAGAAAAGAGAATTTCTGAAAAGAAATATAAGTACAGGGGGAGGGTGGGAGCGGAGGTGGAGGCGGTTGCTAAAACGTGCGACTTCAAGGTATTTGGAAAAGTTTATGAAAACTGGAAGTTTGATGTCAAGATAAAGACCATGTAAATAAGTCCTTAAAATACATATAAAATTTTGGCCAGGATTCCAAAATCCCCCCATGGTTATGATATTCTCCAAACTAGTGAATTTGTTAATCAATCTGAAATGCTTTATTTGCTTGAGTATTATTTGACATCGTTTCAAGAATTTTCACTAGCTTGATTCACAATTTTTTTCATATTATTGATGGTATAATTCTCAGCAGACATGATGCATGTAGCCATAGAGCAGCTGATGCCTGTGGCTTCCCGGGCATTATAATATTCGGATTGTATTCTGCAGTTACTGCAAGTGATTCTGCAAATTGTTCCTAAATGAGCATCATGTTATGGCTTTGATCATGGCTCTAGTTTTGTTTAAAATACAACAAGTCAGAGCCAGAGACTACTAAAAATAGTAAGATCTTGATGGGTCACAACTCTGAGTTGCTTGGAGAATCCTTCAACTTCACTTAAGTAGCTGCCATCCAGAAACGGCACCAAGTTGTCGGCAGCTTGCAGTCATAATAAGCTCACAACTGGAAGTCCGGGTCCCGAGCCTTCATTTTTTTGTTACCTGGGAAACCTGGCTCCCCAACAGAATCAAATTCCATTCTTAGTCACTCTGGAACCATTTCCCGCTCTGCAGCTCTCTTTCAGTCATATCCCAATTTACATACTCCAGTAAACCTAGATTCAATTTACCAGCAACCAGCTTTTAGCATCCAATTTGTGAAATAAGTTTGTCTGGTGTCTTATCAATAAATATTTATTCAAAGAGTATGAGCTCAGAAATTATTCTTTTAGCAACTCTACAATGTAATCTTCACAGTTTCTATTCCATCAGTAAGTTACAAAATCTCAAACAACAGAACCAATCAACACATTTAAAACGAAAGGACATAGTAGCTTCTAATGTGCTGGTGGCCGCTAACTGTTTTCTACTTTTTGGTCTAGATGGTGCCATCAACTCTGAAGACAAGCCCAAGAAAACAGCATCTGGTTATCAGTTTAAATGATTGTTCATCATCCTCATAGCTCGGTTTTAACTGCCTTTGAAGAACTTGATTTTGTTTTCTTCCCCCTCCACCAATTATTAAACTGTTTTGATACTTTGTTTACGTGTCTCTTTATTGCTGTTCCCGTCTCTGTAATACTTCGCAGTATCTTCTGCTTGAAATCTTTTCTGGAAGAATCTTTCTGTTTTATAATTTTTCCCTGAAATCCCAAAGAAGAGAACCACTAAGACAGCAGAAAAAGAACAGAACTCAGATAACTTCCAAGGAAAGAAATTGATACCGTACCAAATTTCCAGGAAAGTTGTCTTCATCATCTTCTTCATCATCATCAGCTTCTTCGTTACCAAGATTCATGTTCATCAAATCTTCTCTTGAATACATTTTCATACTAGGTGCTCCTGGCATACCCTGATATTATGACAGCTTAAATCATCAAATCAAGTATAAAATAACTAAGTTTATATGTTTATCCCTCCCAAAGAGAATTACCTCCATGGATCTCAAAATCTTTTCCATTTCAGCATCTTTAGTGGGCTTGGCAATAAAAGGTTCTCCAGGTATCCTACCCTGCAAACCATAAGAAGCCATGATTTCACATATGAAATATGTGCCCAAACGAGAGCAGGTAAAAAGAAAGAACAAACAAACTAAATTCGATGTTATCATCAAAGCATAGTTTCAGTGAGCCCATTTTTTTACTGACTTGCCTAGATTTTAGTTTGGTTGTGATATTCATATATTAAATTGTTTTCCAGGGTCCAATTACTAATAGTTTATTAAGGGAAACGAATTGACCAAAGCAGCATGGAAGAGTTACTTCTCGTATCAAACTGGAGTAGTATCTGATGCAAGACAAGACGTTGCAACAGTATTATAAAAAGTTAGAGGCATAAGATATGAGCTTGACAGCTTTTACTTCATAACAAGGAAATTATTACAAATATGAAGAATCATGCGAAAGAAAAATCTAGGTCAAGGATTTAACTGCCATGTTTAGACTTGCGAATACCAAATTTTAGTTAACAAGAATCAAGGATAAGAGCGTTGTATTTGGTATAAGCCCATACACAACATAAAGAAATAACTAATGGACAAGTTCTTTCCTTTCATTTGCAGGGCAAACTTGAACTGATCTACATACCGTCTGTTGAAGGTACAATATAAAGATGCACTTCACACACCTCATGGTAGGCTCTCTATATGGTGAAGTGCATCTCATAGTAGGCTCTCTACATGGTGCGCGTCTCACTTAATATAGTTTGATTCATAAACCTTAAGGGGGTATTTAGTTGGGAAGAGTTCGGGCTTGGGATGGGAATAGGAACGGCTGACCCCCATTCCAACCATTTGATTGAAAGGAGTTCCATTCCAATTCTAATTCTAGGGCAAAATGGGAATAGCCCAATCCTCCTAAAATCCAATCCCAACTGTCCCCTAAAGATTCAAATCTCCATTTTGATTCCGATTCCGATCACAAACCAATCGGAATGGAGATTCTGATTCCAATTCTGGTCACAAACCAAACGCTTCATGGATACGGCCATTCCGATTCCCATTCCAATTCCAATTTTGATCATGAACCAAACATCTCCTCCCCCGTATTAATAAGCCTTTCATAGCCAATGGTTATGCTATGGTTCTTGAAATGCAATACAGCTCTACAATCTTCTATTGTTGAAGGGTGGATGGAAGGATTTTCATTCATACAGCAATAATATGATTGAAATAAATATCAAGAACATATGATACACTACAAAAATCAGTCTGCTGATAATATAATAAATGATTCATATGTATAACAATCTGCAACCAAGTCGCCACAACTCCATGTCATTTATGAGTCCTTTTAGCTATTCATACAAAAATTTCTGTATGTCGGTTAAAACATGAGTCTACAGAAATCTGGGTTGTTCAATGGAAAGTAAAAAAAGAAAAGAAAAGCATTATGGTTTTCCAGACAAATGATTCCCAAGAATTGTCAGATTATCTCGTAATCTACGATACCCCAACCAAACAGATCCGTAGAGTTATAGCAGCAATTCGTTTAAAAAATATAGCAGTATTAATATAAAGTACTGTTAGTACCTCAGGAATGGGTGGTGGCTTGACAGAGCATGCTTTAGAAAGGTCATTGCAAAGAAAATTAACCAACGAATCAATTGAAGGCTTTGTGCTATAAACAAATTCAGCAACATCGGTATCTGAGTAATCCATGACCTGCAAAGAAAAGGAAAAGAAGAGGCGAAGGGGCCGAGCATCAACAACAACAAATATTTTGTTATATTAAATATCAACATAGAACGGATGTCAAGTAATTGTTCTGATAACCAAGAAGGATAAAATAATTTTGTCCCGCATGCACAACTGCACTAATTAGTAAACAAAAACACCCAATAGGTAACAAGCACTCAGGGTGAATATTTTTTCCAGTTAGATAGTGAGTTTCCATCTTGCCACGGCATCAAATTCGACCAATTCTACAGGTAAAAAGGATTTCAGTCAATTCATGCAAAAGCAAGTCTTAGACCTAGCCATGAGGTATATATGCAACATGGACACCTGAATTGGTCCTTGAACATTTTCATTCACTAGAGCAGCCAAACTGTTGTGCCAAACCATGAACATCAATACCTTCATCACTGGGTCTCAAGACTGAACTGCCTCCATAGTATTTAATCGACAAAGAGAGATGTCAACGACCATAATTGGGTTCATTTTCTAAGCAGTGAAAAAGGCAAAAAGAAAATCCATTTTAGTGTTAAATCCGATAGCTAAGTTACGGCACAATGATGTAATTTAATGGAAGTTAGAATTTTTTTACTTTTAATTGGCAAAAGACAAAATGATTTAGCATGCAATGATGCAGCGATCACCAAGTTCCTAAATGGACTCTATATTTCTAAAAAGAAATTATATCTAAAATAAATGACATTCAAAGACCAGTTATTACTTCCTCATCCATCTAATATATCATTCTTTCCATGATACAGAAGAATTTACATAAAACTGGAATATGACGTTTACTTTCTATGCGATTATGTCTTCAAAGTAACTGTGTAACTCGAGATATATGGCATAAAGATAACAAAGAGTAAACATACATACTTTTTACCCTGAATTCCGCAGAATCATAATTTCAATCAATGGTCACAACAAATGCAAGTTTTTACCTCTTGACAAGCACGCTCAATAGTCTTGCATTCTGAATTACATTGTCCTTCAACGCCTTGCTCAACAAGCTGGGGAGGAAAAAAAAAAGAAGACTAATTTAATAAACCAGACAATGGAATGCCTTTAAGAATGGTTGCCACACACACACACACACACACATAAAAAGAACACATGGCAAAAAGGTGTAAATCATAACAACATAGGAACAATAAGCCACCATCAGGAAAAAGGAAAAAGATCTATATATTCTTGAAATTGCACTTACATGTCATGTTTTCTTACCCAAGAGAATATATCAATCAAAAAAGGACAGTGAAAGAAAATCTAACCATGACCAGCAAGTCTTATATGTCTTAGGCTTCATGGATGATTCTAAGGCAGTGATGGTCATCAAGGCTACATTTTCCTTATTTTTATTATATAGTGGTTTAAATGTAGGACACAAAGTTTAAAGAAAGGTTATAGTAGATCAGCATGAAGACAAATAGTCATCAAAAAAATATATATATGTGGAGAGGAAACTTCAGAAAAAGGAACATATGGAAGCAAAAGGACATATCTTCCAGGAATGGGTACATAATGTCAGAGTAAGTAGAACTCATCAACGTCTCAACTAACCAAAATTAATCATCCAAACCCATGAAACAATGCAAATGGTAATAAACTATAAAGCATTAGATTATGAGGTTTCTGTTCCTTAACTTCCTAGATTTCTGCTCCTTCCAAAGGTCCTATCAACACCCCCAAAATAAGCTTCAGGATCTTTCAAGAAAAAACGAAGGATACATTATTGAAATCAAAATGAGGTGCTGTTGCAAACTTTTAAACGATCAAGAATCAAGTGCTAAAGTACTCTCAGAACGGTTAGAGTTGATATCCTTCCATGCATAACCACTTATACAATCTTGTATGATATATGTGACAGAATATAACCGATATTACCAAAAGCGGAAAAAAAACACAAATAAGTAAACATTCCAGTAGAACAGTAGTGGCTCATCTTGTGCCTCCAGCGCATATTTCTAGATTCTGCACCATGGGTTCAAAGATGGCCTAGAATCTGTAATAATAAGTAAAAGGTGCAACGAAGCCAACAAAACAGAAGATCTAGCTAGCTTGTTCACTGCAGGAAGAAGAACATCCGCTACAATTTCATGCTTTCTGGGTCCACTAGAGCCCATTTTACAGCTCCTACGATGCAATTTAGCTTCTTCATCAATCCAGACCACAGATATTATACAAAAGATCTAGTAATTGTTTTGATAACGGTGGGCACATCATTACTTATTGCGAGGCATATCCTACCAAAGCAGCATTTCTTTATGTTGTAGAAAACATTCATATTATAGTACCCTTTTTTTTTCTTTGATGTAAAATGGAAGGGAACCAACCAAATTATCAAGCGAAGAATATTTACAACATATTACAAAGTGAGAGGGAAATAATAGAAAAGATTTCCTGAATTTCATCCAATATAAACACTCCTGTGACTTCAAATGCAACAAACCACATCACCATTATAATTTAGTCAACGCAAAGATTCAAATCAAAGTGAAATCAAAATAAAAACAACCGAACTACGAAACTCACAAATCAACTCAGAAAAAATCGTTCTTTTACCTTCAATTTATCTCCGTTCTCAACAATATCAATCCGGAGAATCCAGTCCGCCTCTTCCTTCTTCAAATTACACACGTTCTCAGCTATCTCAATTATTTGAAACTCCGAAACCTATCTCGACCCCAACCACACAAACCAAAAAGGAAAGAAAAAGAGAGATCGAACTAAAAGTTAGCCATGGGATCAAACGACACAACACAACCACACTTCGAATCGGGCACGACGAGAATGAAGCAAGAAGGAGAGACCTTTTTGGGGGAGATCTGAGCTTCCTTCTTCTTGACCTGCTGGTAGATCTGGTGGGCGATCTTCTCGCAGACCTGGCACTTGATGAAAGGGATGTCTTCCTTCCGGGCGGCCGGCGATGGCTTCTTGAGTGCAGCAAGGGCAAGATCAAGAAGGACCGAAACGACGAGGAGAAGCAAGAAAGCGGAGAGCCCTCGTAGAAGCCTCGCCATTGCTCGCCCCCTTTGCTCCTCCTCCTCCGAAGGGTCTTTCTGGTCGTCGGGGACTCGGAGACGACGCGACAGCGGCGTGAGATCTAAGAATCGAGTTGGTGTCCAGAGTCCGGACGGAAGTGAAAACGGGTTTTGTGATCCAACCCGTTGGCTGCTTGCACTGGAGAGTAAAACTCAAATCGGGTCGGATCTAGTCCAAGCAAATTCTCATTCCATTTACAAGATATAATTAATACATGCAGGACTGGATTTAGAAAATTCTTTCAACCATCTGCAGGAAATCTGCTGGGTTCGCGTCCAGCCGAGGTGGATGCGACTGATGGACAGGGGTAATAATGGATTGAATATGAATTAGATTAGTCTGTATCTATATCCATAAAAATTTAATATCCATATATACCTTATATCTATCTCAAATCGGATCAGATTGAATTGAATCAAATATGGATTGAATCAAATCAAATATATAAAAAAAATTATTGATACATATAATAATATAAATTTATTATAATTTTAAATAATATATATATATATTAAAATTATCTTAGATCGAATTTGGATCGAAACATATCATTATATCGGAATCTAGCATCTCGAGATTCGATTCATGATAAATCAAGAATGAGATTCAGGAGTTATGAGATAAATCAACTAACATACAATCGGACTAACTTGGATACGTAGTCAAGCCGGCTCGAAAATGAGATCGAGACGGTTCGAGGTAAATTCGAGCTGACTCTCTCAAGCAGACAGAAAGCAGTGCTCGGGTGAAATGCAGTTATGCCAACTCGCTTCTGATGGAGCCGGCTTGATGGAGGCGAACAGCACGATTGCGAACAATGCACGGACATGCGAGTGAAAGTCTTTTGACGAGGTCTACAGCCCCTAACTCATGGACCAGGTCTATTCACGGGGTCTATGGAGCTATTGTATCATCCAGTAGTTAGGAGAGCATGCGGAAGCTGATTGGATAGCTATTGGAATAATTAGGGCTTATAAGAAGACCTTCCAATCTAAGGAATATAGTGAGTCTCGAAAAACCTATCAGACAGCGCAGAGACAAGGCAAGGAGCGCTGGAGTGCTGCAATAGCACCTTTCTGGAGGCATGGAGGTTGAGAGAGGCTCGGTGGTGCAGCAGTTGAGGAAGGTATCTCAGTAGAAACTGCCAGTGGCTTCTTAGGGAGACTAAGGTCAGGTCTCAAGGAGAGCCAGGGGTCTCAGGGAGCGCCAAGATCATCAAGGAAGCCGAGAGTATCCTGGAACGGTGGGGTTGCCTAGGGACAAAGGCTGAAACTTGATGTAGAGATTGAGAGGATCACAGAGTATCTAGGGATATCAAGGATCCTGGATCCGTAGATCTATGAGGGAGATTTTCTTGGGATTACTATGAGAGCATTGTATGGGTGAGTGCTTCTGAATTGAGAGAGAGGGTTGGTGAGTTCAGATTGTATCTTCTCCGTTGTTCTTTCTCGGTAGTGAAGCATTGCATGTCCCATGGATATAGGCACTTGGACCGAATCACGTATATGGTTGTGTTCATTTATCTTCTTCTATCTTTTCATAGCAAAAGGTGGTACCATATCTTCTATAGGTAATCTTGAGCGGATGATCCATGTTCCACAGTTAACGGATCTATCCTATCAGTGGTATCAGAGCTAGGTGAAGTCAGGTTGTTCTAAGGGTTGCTGCAATGGTGATTAAGTTAGAAGAAGGGCACAATCAAGGAGGATCCTCTCATGTGCAAAAAAAAAGTTAGATGGAGCTTAGTGTGAGGTGGAGCTCCAGGTGGAGATGAATCAAGCACGAGACTCCATTTGAGATTGAGCGGCCTGGCTTGACTCCCATGTTTGTCGATCCATGAGTAGCAGGCAGAAAGCTCTTAGATTTGAGGTGGAGCCGAATATCGAGTCGAGGTGGAGAACATTGAAATCTGGTACTTCGAGATTCAATTCACGATAAGCCAAGAACGAGATTCAGGAGTCATAAGACAAATCAGTCAACATACAGTCGGGCTGACTCGGATATGCAGTCGAGCCGACTCTCTCAGACGGATAGAAAGCAATGCTCGGATGAAATGCAGTCGAGCCAGCTCGGCTTCTGATGAAGTCGGCTCGACAGAGGCGAATAGCACGATGGCGAACAGCACACGGGCATGCGAGTGGAAGTCTTTTAAAGGGGTCTACAGCCCCTAACTTATGAACCAGGTCTATTCACGAGATCTATGGAGCTGTTGTATCATCCAGCAGCTAGGAGAGTATGCAGAAGCTAATCGGATGGCTATTGAAATAATTAGGGCTTATAAGAAGACCTCCCAACCTAAGGAATATAGAGAGTCTCGAGAAAACCTCTCAAGCGACACAGAGACAAGGTAGGGAGCGCTGGAGTGCTGCAGTAGCGTCTCCCTGGAGACACGGAGGCTGAGAGAGGCTCGATGGTGCAGCAGCCGAAGAGGATATCTCAGTAGAGAGTGCTAGAAGCTTCTCAGAAAGACCAAGTGTTAGATCTCAGGGAAAGCGAGGGGTCTAAGGGAGCGCCAAGATCATCAAGGAAGTTGAGAGTGTCCTAGAACGACGGCATTGCCTAGAGACAAAGGCTGGGGCTTGATGTAAATGCTGAGAGGATCACAGAGTGTCCAAGAATATCGAGGATCCTGGACTAGTAAATCTATGAGGGAGATCTTCTTGAAATTATTATGAGAGCATTGTATGGATGAGTGCTTCTAAATTGAGAGAGAGAGTTGGTGAGTTGAGATTGTATCTCCTCTGTTGTTCTTTCTCGATAGTGAAGCATTACATGTCTCGTAGATGTAAGCATTTAGGTTGAATCATGTATATGGTTGGGTTCGTTTGTCTTCTTCTATCTTTCCATAGCAACAGATAGTGCCATATCTTCTATAGATGATCTTGGATGGGTGATTCATATTTTACAGTTGACAGATCTATCCTAACACATTATCCGTTTTCAACTCTAACTCATTTTGGATACTTTTTTTTTTTAAACTCATACTCATTTCGGATTCCAATCAGATCCATTCAAATCAGATCGGGTCGAATACTTGATGGATCAAATAAAATTACCACTCTTTCTGGTGGGATAGTGTTCCTCCGGAGAGGGAGTCTAATATCATGTTGCGGGAGTCTAATATCGTGTTGGTAGCCACACGCCTAGGGGTTCTTCCACGCATTGCATTAGACTGCCATTCCGTTAAAACAAAAGAAAGTGGAAGATTTTAGCAGGGCACACTTTATTTTGTGAATGGAACTAGCTTATGATGAAAATGCTCTTTTATTTCTGGGAGATGACCGCATAGAGCCAAAAAAAAAGAAAAAAGAAAAAAGGAAATACAAGAGTACGATTCATTATGATATCGGGAACATGGACAAACAAATACTAATCATGAACAAATTGTATAGTTCTCCATTATTTTCCTTTTTTTTTTTTTTTTTGCAGCATTAGTGCTCCGTTATTTTCTAAAAGAGAGGTGAATGCTAAGCATATCCTATGCAAGGTCTTAAATTCTTATTACCGTTACATGTAAAGGATTTGAATCCCAAGCATACCCTTTACCGTTACAGTGGGAGGGAAAGAATGAAACCTGATTGCTGTTGATTAGGATTCATAACGCAGGCCAAGATTTCATAAACACCAGAAAATTCCTTTCTTGAATTCTGGGCCCTTCATGTCTAGCCATCACAAATTGATGAGAAGATAAACACAAACATATCCCCAAGAGAAAAATTATCCGATTATCACAACCATAAAGGACATGCCAGTCCATCTGCATCTCATTTTATCATGCAAGATACTCGGCAGTATTTATAGCTGGGCATCCGAATACCCAGTACAACCAGCAATGGATTATGCACTGAGAAATGGTTACCTCTACACGAAAAAATAGCATCAATTTGTTTAATGCGGATTCAGCATATCCAGAGTGAATGATTGCCATCATTTCTGGGACATCTAGGAAGAGCTTGAGGTGAATGATTAATCTGCTTCAATAATCAATATGCTAAACAATACTTCACTGAATATATTTCAGCCATTCTAGTTTAGATGCAGAATTAGGTAAAACTCATACCACCATCTCAGCCTCTCTCAAATTGGTTGGTATACCAACATCCAGCCTCATGGTAGGTTTGTACGGTTCCGGCACTCTTGCTCCACCCTGAACACACAGCTCCACCACAGCTGGTGCCTGCCCATAGAAGTTCCTCAGCTCTCGCTGCAGCTCTGGTTCTGTTTCTGGTACATGCCACACATACCTGGGTGGTATCAGGTCATCAATCACTGCTGCCTGCCACCCATGCTGCCCATTCCGCTGCTGGTGCTTGAATGCCCCACAATTCTGTGCCTTGTGCCCGCTGGGTCCCACGTGCACCTCAGGGCAGTAGCCACACACCCTCACTGCATACTTCCTCATCAGCTTCCCGGCACCCTGCCTAAGAGTCTCCCATGCTTCAAGTGTCTCCTCAGCAAGGGAAGCAGTCTCCTCGGCACTGGATGGTGGAGTTGCACCAGAATCAGGAATTTCATCCAGAATCGGCTTCTTAAATTTATCAGGCTTGGGGTCAGGCAAGTCATCTTCATCAGCATCAATGATCTCGCTCTTCCTAATGCGAATGACAGGCTTCCTCCGCCGCTTGGTGGGTAAGTCAGGAAGGTCGACACCAGCCTGGACACAAAGCTCCACAATAGCTGGAACTCGGGGGATGGAGAACCTCTCCTCGTGAGAGATTCGCTTACCAAGACGGTCAAAAAGATGGTAGGCCTCAATGGGCAGAAATACATCTTCCACTGTTGCATTAGTCCACTCATGCAGACCCCTGCGTTTATCTGCGTGCAGGCCTCGGCATGATTTGAATGGGTGCCCAGTTTGGCCAACATGAATTTCATTGCAATACCTTAAAAAAAAAGGGGGGGGGGGGGGGGGGGAAGAAAGAAAACATTGTTTACTAAAGAATCTGCGAATACTCACATACATAACTAGCTGCTTTGGCTGATCAAAAAAACAAGCATAGGCAATGGGGAACAACAAAACTGACCAAACTCTACATGCAAGAAAACATAAAGGTTTCAACAGACATATCTGATATGAAAATAGACACCAGAACATTGGTGATATTTGCAATCGGCTGAGACTTATCATGGTCTGCCTACACATAAAAGTTGGGGAGGCTACAATCAGTTGGGAGCATTTTGGTCAGTTTGGCCTCGAGTGTCGAACAGGTACTGAAGATCAAATGAAGTCAGAAACTCCAAGTCTAAGACAGCCAGAAAAGAACTGCACTTTAATTGTTTCAGTTCTCACTGCAGATACTTTTCATTGGTGTAAGCATGAAATCAGAAACTTGAGCATATCCTAGAAAAGATACACCAGTGCATGTTTTGTGGTATCTTCACACACAATAAGTTCTCCATAGGCAAAAGCTTTATGGTTTCAACAAGAGTAGCATATAAATGGGAAGTTAATTAAATCTCACCTTTTAAAATGATTGATTATATATATAGTGACCAGCTGTATTGAATGTCAATAAAGTCTAACCGTTTCCTGAAGCATTTGTTATCTATATAATTGAGTAAAACTACAAATACAACAGTGGTGCTGAAAGGCAACGCAACAATAACATTCAATGTCCAATATAATGATGCAACAATGAACTATGTCAACATTATGCAAGATGCTCAAAAGAAGAGGAATAGTGGAGAAAGATACTTGCAAGCTCGCACTGGCACTACTTTCATTAGCCTTTTCAGATTGTTTATCAACAAAATCCTTGCATTCACCACTTCATATGCAACTGGTATCAGGCTTCTAACCAACATTCCATTTCTTGGTGGTGGTGTTGGTCTTCTGGGCTTTCCCCTAGCTTTCTTTTGCCTCTCTCTTGCTGCACGCCTTAGCTCCAATATGGGTATAGGAAAGGGTTTCTTCTCCTTCTTGGTGTAATAGCGAGGAAAATCAGCATTTTGAGGATAACTACTTTTGTCTATCACAGAACTTGGATGGTCTTGGCAAAAACAGTGAGTTGGAAGTCTGAAAATCCACAAACATTTAACTTTCTTAGCACCATGCTGCAAATAAACAACTGAGAAGGTTCCATTCAATGTTTACCACACCAATGGCTGATCTGCTATCTTAGAACATCATATGTAAATACTTTGAAACCATGACGATTATACATAAATTCAAGCAAAATTGATATATATTTTAATAAAGCTCAAGCGGTTCTCAAATCAGAACAAAATATACCCAGCATCTCCACAGGAATGGGAAAGGAGGAAGGAAGAAGAGAAGGGGGTGGGGGGGAGGTGGAGAGAGATGGAGATGGAGATTCCATGATTTTTGTGTGAGAAACAAAACACTTGAAAGATCAGAAGCAGGGAACAACAACAACGAACATCTCCTTAAAATATTTGATGCATATGAAGCCAGAATCCAATCCCTAAAAATGACAATGTACCCTCTCTACATCTTCAATCACATCTATGTTATCCATACTAGGTAACTTCTTTGAAAAGCACACATCACATGAAAAACAATAGCAGCAGTTTGTTCAACTGGATCAAACAGATGAAAACTGTGCATTCTTGAAAAAAGAACCATGAATGTGAGTATCTGATGCTTCTCTAGCTACTGACTTACAAGTCATATGTAAAATCTGAAATTTAATTCTTTTTTCTCAAACACATCACATCACTGGTAAAAATCCTCCTAGTTAGCTCCTTCAATGGTACTAACATAATTTGAGAAGCATTGATCAGATTAATTCATGAAAGCTGATGCTACTTCTGGTTGGCTAAGTAAGCAATGTCTCATCCAGGTTTTGAGAATGACTAGGCCAGTTCATCCAATTCTACCATTTGTTGAGGCCATGCCTTTTTTTCTCTCTACCTTGGAAACAAGATCGTATCTCAGTAAAAGATTGCTCTTTTTTTGGGTAAAAGTAAAAACACTGTTCAATTACTTATAAACAAGGTTGGAATACTTAGTGCTTTAATCAAGTATTCAACCATAGCAAGCCAATTTCAGGTTGAATTAATGCAAGCACCTATTATCAGCAATGAACCAGACAGATTTTATGGATGACCACGCTTTTGGGCAAAACTCCCACACCATCTGAAGTTTTGAACATTTCAGTTTCATAAAAAGTGATCCAAAACCCAGGTTGGTCACATTCCAGTCGAAACTGACTAATGGTTCCTAAACTAGTATACATATGGACAAAATTTTCTCTTTCTTTTGTCAATCTTTCTTCTTTTTTTTTTTTTTTTTTCAAATTTCAAGAAGTTTTTTGACAAAATGAAACTTAAAATATGGAAGTTCTGAAATGAGTTGTAAACATTTTGATATTGGGTTGACAGAAATATAAAAAACAAGATATGTTGACAGTTTAGAGATCAAATATTGAAGAGATTTAGAGCTCCATGTGAAAGATTGTCATCAAACTATGAAGATATATTATACTCTAAAATAACGTGAAAAATGTTTTTGATCTTCATCAATTTTTCAAAAAAATGTTTTTTTCTGACTGTTTCAGCACAGACCATAAAAAATGAATAACAAGCACACCTAGGTTCTAAACGCTACATCATATACTAAAAAAAATGTTTAATTTATTTTGTCGACTAGATTTAGTCTTTTCTTATTTTGATATTTCCCAATTTTCATATTCTTGAATTTATTTGGCAAAAATTTCAGTGCTGAAACTTCAAAATTGAAACTGAACCTGCATTTTCAGACCTCACTCCACAATCTACTGCGAAGACAAGATCATCAGCACATTAACTAACGAAACTCCATATGGAATCATGCAGTTACTCAAATAATTATTTAGCTCTAGCAATCAGATAATGCCATTTATTTTCAGTGTATAACATTCTTATGTAGTCATCAGGGTATGAATTGCAAGCCAAAGGGGAGCAGCAACAGCAATTCCTAGCCTTCCTTGTTCTATCGATTGTTTCACCATTGCCTATTTTAAGCTCAAACTTATATGCACAAATTCAATGCATGAATTATACAAGAACATGGATGGGTAGCAGGGTAGGGGTGAGACAAAGTTATAATAAATAAATCAAAATGAAAGAACACATTCCAATTCCACCTATAATCTCAAATTCTGCTCCAATAAATGCATCAACGGATGATAATGTGAACAGTGTCAAGAAAGATACTGGTGAGAATGATCGATAACATGCTAAACATAGACATTTTGTCTATATTTGGCTATTCAAGTCATATTCAGAAATTAGAGTTCTAGTTCTTCTGAACCAACATAATGTCCTTTCTAAGACTGAATATTCATGATAGCATAACTAATAATTTGTTGTAAGTTTCCTATTTAGAGTGTTTCCCTCAGGTTCTATAGTGAGGAAAAAAGTATCACATTGTAGGCTAATCGCTAGGAGACACTAGCTATCGTCAGATTGTGCCGCCAATTATATATTGATTTTTCAATGATATATGCATCATATTTGGAAACTGTTTCCTTCATGAGAATTGAGAATAGAGTGTGCCTCTTAAATCATATAAGTAGTGTACTAACTTACTGCAAATTTTCAGTTTTTGCCAATATGCTTCACGTTACCTTTAGTAGTTATGACTCAACCAAGTCAATAATTAGTTCATTCAAGTAAGCTAATCTAAAAAATACAAGTCATTGGAGTTGCAATATTCTTTTCCAGCCATGCTTTAGTACAAACATAACCTAAACTAATAGTGTTGATGCATAGCCATGAACTTTATCACATACTTCAAAATGATGACTTTATTCGAGGACCCTGTTTTATCTTGTTTTATATACATCAAAAAACCAATTAGGCTCATGAATTCCCTATGCCTCACACCCTCCCATCAACATTAACATCTATTAGTTAGAATCCAGTTGAGAAAGCTACAATTCAGCAATCTCAAAATCAGCTAAATTACTTTTGCACATGGTCAACATCCAGCAACCAGAAATTGAAGCATAATCAAGGGCATGTCCAATTCAACCATTTTACAGCACAATGTAGATCTGTGTATCCATATAACAAGGAGAATAGCAGCAAGAATCATTTTGAATTCACACAAGTCTTTTTTTTCAAAAAAAAAAAACTATAATATTATGACTTGAAAACAGAAACAGAGCATCATACATCTCTAGCTAAAGGCCCGCATAACTTATGGGAGTGGAAAAAAAAACAAGCTGACCTGACATGCTGACAATCTTTGCATGCACCCTTAACAGAAGCCACATCCAGATTTAGCTGCTCCTTGATCTGTTAATGTGTTTAATGGAAAGATAACAATTTATTAAACCATCAAGAAAATTGAGAGGACAAGCAAAGGGAACTATTTATCATGAATTATTCCCAAACCTGTAGCAATCCTTGTACCTTCTACCAACTCTGAGGAAGCAAGTTGGAGACGATGCCAAGAAACATAAAAATCAGATGATAAGAAGATGAGACGGCGGCAGAGTGAGAAAGAGAGAAAGCTAGGGTTTCAGGAAGAAAAGGAATTCAATTCATTCTCTTCTCCGAAATCTACATATACAAGTATATATATAGACACCCTGAGTCAACACGATTCAGCCCTAAAAAACTCTCTTTGACTAATCCATACATGAAAACACTCATCCAAGCCCATGTAAACCCATGTTTTGTATGCTCTCATCCCCTGGACTAAAGACCTAGCCCAATACATGAATTAACTACCTTAAGACCTCTCATACCAGGCCTTAAGACCTCTTGGATTAGACCTAATCCAAGACCAAACAAAAAATCCGTCCAGATCTGTTCGCTTGTTCGCCACCGTCGAGCTGGCTCGGTCAGAAGCTGAGCCGGCTCGACTGTGTCTCCTCGAACTATGTCTTCTATCTACCTGAGACAACCGGCTCGGCTGCGTATCCGAGCCAGCCCGACTGTGTGCCCGCCTCTTTATCAGATCGAGCCGGCTTGGCCCGTATCCGAGTCAACCCGACTGTGTGCCAGCCTCTTTATCTTTACTGATACATCTCCGACCAATCCTAGCCTTCAAGAGCCACCATCTTGACTCCTTCACAATCTCCCAAGACTTGGAAGTACCACACTTGCCCTTTCAATCTCCACCTTGGTGTCCTAAGGCTTGAGGCAAGTCTATTCTATCCATCAGACATATCGATTTCATACATTTACAAAAGCTGTTCTGAACAAGAACTTTTGTTGGTGCATCCACTGGATTCTCCTTGATGTGGATTTTCACCAGCTTTACTTCACCTTCTTCCACAAGCTCTCTGATTCGGTGCTACCTGATGTCGATGTATTTCGTCCTTGCATAGTAGACAGAGTTTTGAGCAAGTAACAGTGCACTCTGACGATCGCAGTGCATCCTAACAGTCTTTTGCATGAAATCCATCTCCAACACCAATCCTTTCAACCATAGAGCCTCATTTGCTGCCTCCGTAACACCTATGTATTCCACCTCAGTTGTAGATAAGGTCGTGATGGGTTGCAAGCATGATCTCCACGAGATTGAACCTCCAAACAGGCTAAACATAAAGCCTATCATTGACCGCCTAGTATCCATATCTCCACCGAAATCTGCATCCACAAACCCATTTATCTGCCCTCGAGCTTCCTTGGACACATTGGAGAGTTCCTCAACTCCATCTTGCTATCCATAGCAGATGCCAACTCCAACAGCACCCGCCAAGTATCTGAAGACCCACTTCAGTGCTCGCCAGTGCTCCTTACCAGACTGTGCCATGAACCTACTGACCTAGCTCACTGCATGGGCGATATCTGATCTACAACACACCATGGCATATATTAAGCTTCCTACACCAGAGGCATACGCTGTTCTCTCCATCTTCGGAGCCTCCACCTCAGTCTGTGGTGACATCATCTTTGAGAGTCTGAAGTATCCGACAAGTGGCAGCTCCGTCGGTTTTGCTTTCTTCATCCCAAACATTTCCAAGATCTTTCTGATGTAGCTTCCCTGAGATAAATGCAGCATCCTCTTGGCTCGATCTCTGAAGATTTCCATGCCTAAGATCTTCCTAGCAGATCCGAAATTCTTCATCTCAAACTTCCGAAACAAGGCTGCCTTTAGTTCTTGTACAACCTTCCTACTTTTATATATTATAAGCATGTTATCCACATACAAGAGTAGAAACATCCCAGACTCATCCTCCAAAGATTTAACATACACACAATAGTCATACTCGCACCTGGAAAGTCCAATGCTCCTCACATATGAGTCAAATCGCTTGTACCATTGCCTTGACGATTGCTTCAGCCCGTACAACGATTTCTACAGCAAACAAACCTTTCCTTCTACTCTTGGCTCTTGGAACCCTAGTGGTTGCTCCATATAAATGCTCTCCTCCAAATGTCCATGGAGGAATGCCGTCTTGACATCCATTTGCTCCAGCTTCAAATTCTTAGCTGCCACAATGCTCAGCAACATTCTGATAGAAGAATGCCTGACGATAGAAGAAAATAATTCACTGAAATTGATGCCTTTCTTTTGGGAGTATCCTTTGGCTACTAACCGTGCCTTATACCTGACACCTTCCTGTTCTGAAGGCCCCTCTTTGCATTAGTAAACCCACTTGCAACCAATGGATTTCTTTCCTCGTGGCAACTGCACCAAACGCCACGTCTCATTCTTGTGGAGAGCCTGCATCTCCTCGAACATTGCTTGGACCCATCTCTCTCTGTCCTGGCTATCTATAGCCTCCTCGTAGGCATATGGATCCCCGTTTGCCGTGACCAGGGCATATGACAGTGTATCTTCAAAACCGTATCGTTCCGATTGCTTGATGTTCCTTTTGGGCTTGTGCAGCGCAACCCCGATATCCGTCCTAGGTCCAGCTTGCTCCTGGTGGGCCTCCTGACTTTCATTACCTATCTGAGCTCTCTCCACCTGTGGAGACACCTCCAATGAGTACTCCACCTGAATACCAAGTCTTCCTGATGCACCTGCAAGTGGCAAAATAGAGTAAGATGTTAACTATCCAACGCTGTCCTACTGGACCTCCTGCTGCATCTGCTGCTCCTTCATGCCATCTTACCTTTGGAGAACTAAATTTTCATCGAAGATGACATCCCTACTAATGACAACATTTTTCTTCAAGGGATCCCACAGCCGATATCCCTTAACTCCTCGCAGATATTCCAAGAACATCATCTTCCATGATCTAGCATCCAACTTGCTCCGCTCACCAGCACCGATATGCACAAAAATCGTGCACCCAAAAATTCTTAGATGGCTCAGCCCAATCTTCCTTCCAAACCATCTCTCCTGTGGAATGCCACTATCTAACTTTGTATGAAATGACCAATTCACCAAATAACAGGTTGCATCTACTGTATCAATTCAGAACGCCTCCGAAAGCCCTGCCTGCAGCCTTATGCACCGTCCCTTTTCC
Source organism: Cocos nucifera (assembly GCA_006176705.1). NCBI lineage: Eukaryota > Viridiplantae > Streptophyta > Magnoliopsida > Arecales > Arecaceae > Cocos > Cocos nucifera. The sequence goes on from QRFJ01000077.1 coordinate 152,458, forward strand.
AAAAAGGTTCTGTTAATCCTTTCAGCCATCCCATTTTGTTGAGGAGTTTCTTTTTACGGAGAAGTGCTTTTTGATACCACACTCCTCACAAAAGCCTTAGAACTCTTTGCTGGAATATTCTCCACCGTTGTCTGACCGTAGACACTTCAAGTTCTGACTTGTCTCCTCCACCTCAGCTTTCCACATCTTAAACCTTGTAAAGACTTCTGATTTCTCCTTCATGAAGTAGACCCATACCTTTCTTAAGAAATCATCTATAAAAGTTAAAAAGTATCTCGCTCCATTTCTAACCAGAAACGGAGCCGACCCCCACATATTAGTGTGAACAAGTTCCAATGGGGCTGCACTGTGGGCTGAACTAATGGCAAACTGTACTTTTTTTTGTTTATCCATCTGGCATGGCTCACATACCTCTGTAACACCTCCATCCAGATCTGAAATCAGACCATGTTTGCTCAGCTCCTTCATCCCACGATTATCCATATGGCCTAGGTGGTAATGCCACAACCGATAAGCCCCCTACTGATCCTACGTTGCTATCGCTGCATCAGATTCTTCGGTCACCACAGATCCAACCAACTTGTAGAGGTTATTTTCCATCCTTCTGTTCCTTATCACCACCATAGCACCTTTGGAGATATTGAGAACCCCACTCCTGACATGACTGTTGAAGCTGCAGCTGCTTCGCTCCAGTAGTCCAGTAATACGAGATTTTTTTTCAAATATGGACGTGCTTCACATTTATGAGAGTCCGCACCATCCCATCAAACATCCTCATCCGAATGCTTCCAATACCAACGACTCTACACGGGTGATCATCTCCAAGTATCACACTCCCCTTATCAATCTTGGTGTATGAGACAAACCAAGATCGGTTTTAGGTGTAGTGATGCGAATAGACTGAATCCAGGGTCCATACATCTATGCATCTTTTGTGACCATCTGATATAACCAAGAAGTCATCCTCCACCTCACTATCAGCCACTGTATTCAGCGCATCAGATCCACTCTTTTCTTTCTTCTTGTTCTTCCATTACGGGCAATCACGCATGAAGTGCCCGATCTCATTGCACTTGTAGCATTTGGCTTCCTTCCTGTTCTTGCTCTTCCGAAACTTTGATCGTCCCCTTGACTTGCCTCTCTCCTTTGATCTTCCAGGTCTCTCTCCTATGGTCAAGCCCTCCTAAGGAACACCTTCCTTAGTCAACTTCTCCCGCTGTTCGTTGGTTCGCAATACCAAGACCATGTCTTCATACTCCAAGATCTCTTTACCATAGAGTAGTATCGTCACCAATGGATCATAGGATGAGGGCAACGAGCATAACAGAAGCAACAATTTATCTTCTTCCTCCATCTTCACTCTAATATTTAGCAATTCGTTGCACATTTGGTCGAATTTCTGGATATGTTCCAAGACATCTCCGCCTTCCTGCATCTAAAGGCTGTACAGTTTTTTCCTCAACATCAACTTATTGTACATATTCTTACCCATATACATAGTTTGCAACTTCGACCACAAGCCTCTTGGGGTCCTCTCCTCTGAAACTGAATAAAGTACCGCATCCGACAAGCATCCTTTGATCACAGACTTTTCCAGAGACATCCACTGACAATCTAACATCCCTTCAGACTTCTCTTCCAATGCCTGATCCAATTCAGCTTGAATCAGAAGATCTTCCACATGAACTTTTCACATGGAAAAGTTTTCTTTTCCATCAAACTTCTCAAAATCAACCTTCACGTTGCTTCCCATGGCTGGATCCAAGCCAAAAAAAATGCAATACAAATCCAAAAAATTTGAGAAATACCTTGACAGGATCTTGCTAAATTCATAGCACCTGAAGATCTTCAACTTTCAGGCGTCTTCTCCTTCTTCCACAATCTGATTTTGATACCACTCATTATGAATTATTTTCAGACCTGTGAAAATTTTTATACCTTCTATCAACTCTGAGAAAGCAAGTTGGAGACGGTAGCAAGAAAGATAAAGATCAGATGATAAGAAGATGAGACGGCGGTAGAGTGACAAAGATTTCGGGGAGAAAAAAAATTCAATTCATTCTCTTCTCCGTAATCTACATATATAAATATATGTATAGACACCCTGAATCAACACAACTCAGCCCTAAAAAACTCTCCTCGACTAATCTATACATGAAAACACTCACCCAAGCTCATATAAACCCATGTCTTGCATGCTCTCATCCTCTGAACTAAAGACCTAGCCCAATACATGAATTAGCCACCTTAAGATCTCTCATATCAGGTTTTAAGATCCCTTGGATTAGACCTAATCCAAAATCAAACAAAAAATCTATCTAGATCTGTTCGCCACCTGCGTCTCCCCGAACCATGTCTTCTGTCTGCCTGAGACAGCCGACGGTTGCATATCCGAGCCAGCCCGACTATATACCAGCCTCTTTATCTTTGCTGATACACCTCCGACCAATCCTAGCCTTCAGGAGCCACCATCTTGACTTCTTCACGATCTTTCAAGACTTGAGAGTACCACACTTGCCCTTTCACTATTGAAGATAAATTTTTACTTATTACAGAAAGACAATCATGTAAGAAATCAGAAGTAATATTGTATTTCCAATTACAGCCAAAAAACTGAAGTGACTTTTTTGTTTCCACTGTGTGCACAAATATATCCGACCAAGTTATGACAATTGACGGATACAAACCTAAGTTAGTGAAATAGAAGATATCAGACGAGGTTGCATCTTAGTCATATAGCTTCCCTGAAGTGAATGGAGTTGCCATATAGTTTCCCTGAAGTAAAAAATGGAGTTGTACATAATGAATTTTTAGCTGTAGTAGGTCCAGTTTTGACATCAACGATATGCTTAGTCATTAACATTCAAGGCCATTTTATGGCACGTTAACTTCTTATTCATCAGATATACGCTCCACTTTTGTTTTTTTTTCTAGCATGTTCATTCTCATATTCTTGGGATTAATATTTCATGTTCTAATTTACTATTAGAAACGAAAAAGAATTGTAGAAACAAAACACAATGGCACTTTTTCCTTTTTGTCATCCACAATCTTTGCCACTAAGGTCAGGTCCTCGACAAAGTGTATTTCAATTGTTGCTCATTATTTTCATCAACCTCTCCTTAGACACATTATTCAACTTAATCACGAGACACTTCCTCATCATGGCTCTTTTTGGCAAACCTCTAAGATGGTTTGACCATCTCGAAAACTTAGCATTCCATCGATGGATCATAGAAGCGACAACAACAACAATAAACTCAGCGAGGCAATAAATCGAGCACATCAAAGACACGAGAGTCAAAGTCCGGATGCCTCCTTTGCCCCGATTCTCTTGACATAAATTCTCTGCTGGAATAGTGCTGATAGACAAACAACCATGAAGACTTCCAAATAGTTGCATGAATTTGAGCTGAAAAGAAAGCAAGTGCACGCCATACCCTTTTGTGCGATAAGAGGGAGCCGAGGTAGGCCGAACGGGACGCACGGATACCGGAGAATCTCTTGGAACTCGACGAGGAGTAGAAGAAAACGAAGGTTGGTTTTGCGGTTGAGGCAGAAGAAGGAAGGAGGGAGAAGGAGGAGGGAGAAAGAGAAGAAGAAGATGATGAGCAGCTCATCACATCACCAGCTGATGCTGACCGACCCTCCTCTCCACGGCGCCTGTGGGATGGAGATATCCAAAAACAGAAGAAAATATCAGATGGACCGGTCGCGGATCCACCGACTACTCCTGAATCCAAAGGGAACCGGAGGCCGAAGCCCGGCCGAGGGTCGACGACCTGGCAGTCACCGCGACTGGGCCGGACCCAAAAATCTCTCATAAACATGTATATTTTAGAGGGAAATTTTTTTTTTTCCTCAAGGCCCTGCAACAAGGGAAAAGATAACTATATTATTTTATTTTTGGAAAATGACAAGCAGACCAGACTTTTCAGGGCCCCAAAAGTAGTACTGCCCATCTCCTGCGGTTTGGTCAAACTGGGGATTCTAGCATACCAAACCATACCATCTCATCATAATTTCCCTTGATTGGTATAATTATCAAAAAAAAAAAAAAAAAGTAGCAAGAAAATAAGGTTTATTTCCCTTTTGACTTAGGTGATATCTGGTACATGTTATATATAATTTGGTAATTATAAATGATTAAATAAGAATAAAAATATTTTGAAATGTAAATTTTGTATTATCTCTGCTAACAGTACTTATAGCTATCAAGGATAACAACCACATATCATCTAATAGCTTATCCCACTTCAAAACTAGATCTTGAAGTTATAATATAACTTAATCACAAAATAATCTTAATATTTATGTATATGATAAATATTAAAAAATTAGATAAAAGAAAGATTGATACCTACATGAAGATGTGATACCGAGTGCATTTTGCATATTAAACTAGATTATGATTGCATTGCTGCTAAGGCCATGTGGTTTCATTATCAAATGGTCCGGCTGATATTTTATGCAGGTGCCAATTTTATGCTATTTATATTTTTTTAAAATAAATCAAATATATATCTTCTGCTATTTTACATTTGATGCAAGGACGAACACAAGGGATGTAGAACTAGTGGTGGATTTAGATAGATGTAATCTTGGATAAATGTCTACAAAGAACTTTAAGCCAATGATAACAAGTGATTGAAAATTAATTGAATGCGTTGGACATTATACAATGCTTTTATATAAGATGAAAAGGCCATTTTATAACGAGCAAAAGGACTCAATATAATTAGGTTCTAAATCAAGAAGGTCTTTATAAGCAATATGATAAAGGAACAATGTTAACTTCCAGACTTTAGAGAAAAAAATATTTATTCATGCAAGATCCAGTCTACCTTAAAATATTCTAGCAAAAATTAAAAATGACAATACTTAACTATTTAACTTATTTAAATTAATCTAATTTATTATAGATCAGATTAAATTACTTATTTAATAAAATGATAAGGATCAAAATATTTTTGATCATTTAATAAATAATTTTATAAATATTTAATTTATTAATCTAATCTGATCTGATCTAATTATTCTTTAAATGCATCCTATCTATTTGCCGCATAGAAATTTGTATGCGTCCATTGTGGAGACGGCCTCCGTGCGGGAGCGCCTCACGGTGGTGGTTTTAAATTTAAATGCACCCGCAGTATAGAATAAGTTAGAGATCCTCTCCCCAAATTGTTAAATCCCTCCCGCATTCGAGCCGTTGCAAAACCCTAACCCTAACCCAAAGTCCCCCAAGACCTCTTCGAGACGACGAGGAAGACTTCCACCGAAAGAAAATTAGGTTAGGGCTTCTACGCGCCTCTCTCCCCTCTTCATTCTTGCTTGATCATCGATTCAAAAGCTATCGGTTTCGAGATGGATGCAGTCCTCCTCGAATCCCCGACCGTCGCGAAACCCCCGGCCTTCGCCCCTCTGGCGGGCCTCAATTTCCAACCCGTGCTCAAGGAATCCATCGACCGGTTCCTGATCGAAGTCCAGAAGGAGTCCTGCGACTTCTCCTCCTTCCGTTCCATCTTCTTCCGCTTGATCCAGTCCAGCGCCGACCCCCCGCTCGAGGTCATCTGGTTATACTCCGCGGTTGGCTACCACGAGGCCATTGCGTCCAAAAAAGAGGCCATTGAGCGCGTTATGGCCGTCAAGGACCTCCTCCAGCTGCTTTTCTCTTGCTCTACTTCGTGCGGTGGCCTAAAGTCAATAGCTTTGCTTGCTCCTGCTGTTTCTGAGCTCTACCGATGCGTGTCAGAGGTAGAGAAGCTCTCCAGGAAGGTGGCGAAGAAGGCAAGGAGGGAGATTGGGGCTTTGGTGGAAGGGATAATCAGTTACATCAGCATTTGTAGCAGCAAGAGCTCTAAGGTGGAAGAATTCTCTGACAACTACCTGCTTCCTTGCTTTGTGGATCTTGTTCGAGTCTGGACGGTGCAGCATTCATGTGGAGGGGACGGTCTGGGAGTTCTTTTTCCCTTGGTTAGTGAGGAGATTCGGGGCCAGTTCCGGAAAGAAGGGTGTCGTACTAGTTATTTGGCTGGTGTTGTGGTTACCGAGGCTTTCTTGATGAGGTTATGCTTAAAGATTGAAGCGGCGCCAAGGCCTGACTTACAGAAGGAGTTGAGGATTTGGGCTGTTAGTTCGATAACTGCTTTTCAGAACCGTGTCTTCTTTGGTAATTGTTTATCTCCTTTATATTTATTTCAATATTGATTTGAAATGCATATTGCAGATCAATATCATCGTGCTCTGCAGTTCATTCTAGTTACAAGGACTGAATATCTATGTCCGAGCAGCAACCATACCATCTCTAATTTTTCATATGATCATTTTTCCCCTGGATTTGCAAAACTTGCCGAATTGAAATTGAGTGCTTTAACCTTGATTAGCAGCTTAAACCTATCCTGTTTCTTAGCTTTAACATAGATCTTGTCATGCAGACATTCATTTCTCTTAGGTGAATGCCCTGGTGTTAAAAAGCATGATATATTGAAGATAGAATTGTCTTCTTTTTTTCTATTGCATATGCTGTTTAAACATTATTAGCCTAGTTGTATAGTTTGATTAGATTCTGATTTCTTCTTTGTAATAATCAGAGATGCTACTCAGGCTGCTGCTGGACCCACCAATGCCTGTCAGCTTCCTCCTGGTAAGTAATTATTAGTTGCACACAATCTCAACAAAATTCACTGAATATACATTTGAGTATCATTGATTGTTAGTGTTGAATGTCATGCTTGACCCCCTGCCACGTTAGATGAAATGGACCAGACTGAATTATGCATTTTGAAAGATATCATATCCCGTTCAGGCAGCTTTTTGAAGAGTTAAATCTGTAATTTATTTATAATTCATTATCGCACTTACCCAAAACATATTATCCCATTAATCTTCTTACACGAAATTGCCAAGTTTTCCCCATCGTATCTGGACAAATAATAATTTGCTACTTGATCTATGGTGATGCCATAAATTATTATCCTCTTTGATGTGCAGTTACTGAATATCATGAAGAAAATATTTGTTTCATTTTTTATCTACATGCTTGCCTTGTAGAAAGCTTGCTAATGGGGTGATATGGCTGAAGCAAGCTGTGTGATTGGGTGATAAAGGTGTACATTTTCTCGCTAATAAAATTGTACAAGTTATTAAGTTGGGTTACGTTGGTATGCATGCCTCTGGTTAAAATAGTGTTCATGACTAAGGGCGAGCTCTAGATTGAGTGGCTATGCCCTTATAACAATACCATTATAACTTGTTTCCCTTGACTACTTCTTTAGGTCCGGTGACACACATTTTATCTGACGCAAAAACCAAATAAATTAGAGAACCCTTTTGTCTACATAACAACTGCATATTAAGTATGAGCCCCAAACTTGGCTGTTGAATGCAATTAATGTACTATTTTGTTTCTCTTGGTTATTTTCGTTCAAGATGCATCTGTAGTACTTGTACTCTTATAAAATGCCTTTATGCAAAACAATTCCATGAAAGTGCTCCAGGAAGCAGTAGTTTTTATCTCTTTTGTGTATGGTAAGTACTTGTTAATAAGCAGTTAAATGTGTGGGATGGGAGAAAAGGTTGGAGAGGAGAACATACAGAGAGCATCCAGGAAAACATAGCTGCAAGTGGGGCAGATTTTTTTTTTTCCCAACATTTTCAGAAAAAAGGACTTCCTTTTGCTTTTGTAGCTTTAAATGAATGTATTTTTTAGCAAAAAACAGAGACCCATATGATGTGTGGTTCAAGAATTAGAAAAGTGGATACAAATAGTTATTCCAAAAGTTTTTCCTCTCTATTTGGGTGTGCTTCATGTTGCTTCTACTTTATAGAAGTTCCTCATGAAAGAAGAACCTAAAGCTGGGTTTCTAGCTTCTCCTAAGAGCACCTTTTCGGTTTTTTCTTCTTTTAGATATTGTTACCAAAGCACTCATTTTTTCTAGAAAGTACAGTTTTGCTTTAAATGTTACAAAGATGCTCCTTTTTAAGCAACACCAAATATGCCCTTTCTCTAAAAATTTTTGGAATACTTCAAACATGTTTTTTATCCATCAAAAAAGAAGCTAGAATAGAAGAAGCTTAATTCCAGGAATAAAGTTATCCCAGATGCTTTGTTGTGCAGTTATCCATCAATAAACAGTCTTGACCAGAATAACTATTCTTCCCTTATTCATGCTCTTCAAGACCTGTTTCTAAGTCTCGCTCCTGCTCTATTCCTGAGCATAATGTGGCCTTAGTTGTTTCTTCTTCTTCTTTTTCTTCTTTTGAGGGGGGATTATGGTTAGTGTCTTTCTAGAACAATCATGAATATTGCTACTACCTGCAGAATGTAATTTTTGTTAAAAGTTACAGGGCTTCATCTAATAACAAAAAGATCTCCCTGGACAGATCAGGCCATAATTTGTGATTTATAAGCTTTTCTTGATATCTATATTATATCTTTCTTGGTTAGCCTGACAGGCTGAAACTTAAACTGATGAAATGATTCTGATTTGATTGAGTTTTCGTTTGATATTTGCCTAATGCTGCTTTTTGGTATTAAGATGGTTAACATTTGTTTGTTTTGTCATTACTTATGCCACTTCAGATTGCGTTCTCTACAGAATGCTACAAGCATCTATTGCTCTAAAAAGTAAATAATATGGAATGTTCAAGTGATGATTGTTTTCCTAAGAGGCCTTGTTCTGATCGTGGAACTCCGGTAGTTTGACTGTAGTGGGCCTATCACCTTGGCTAAAGCTGGTGCATGTTTTTTGACTTAGAGATTATGTGGTCATTCTTTATTCAGAAAAACAAAAGGAATTCCTGTGATCCAATTTTGCAGTTTAAATTTTTCCTTCACTCTTCTGGCACTTGGAGGAGTTCTCATTGGTGGTTCTATATCATTAACTGCTTGCAAGTGGTGTCCGGTTCTCAGGTTATATATAGATTTTTACATGGGATCAGGCCTTAACAATTTGTTTTTCCCCATCTTATCTAGTTGTAAAGATTATATTCTAATGTAAAGGTTGTGTTTTCAGTGTTCTATAGATGAAAGCTTGGTGAGAGACATTCTCTATGATGCTGTTATATTAGTAGATTATTCTTTCATTAATCCTGGATTTGATGTGGAACAATATGATGATTCTATAATGAATCTTCTTATGACAAGGTTGATTGTTACCCATGAAGCCATCCAAGTTGCCAGGTAAGGAACTAATTATAGTAGTACTCGAGTTGCTTGTGGATGTGTATGTATTTTGGTGCTGATTTCCACTGTTTGGCAACAGAAGTAGGGGAGATCAGGGCAAAGCCATTGATTATATAAATGCATTTTCAGTATCATTTATTCCCAATGGTTTGGTTAAATGGGTCACCAAACAAGTTGGCTTGGAGAGATTTAACAGACCAACTGCCACTACACCTCAAGCTCTTCTCAGTGTGTATTCTAGATCCCCTATTTCACCTTGAACTTTATATATTTCCCTCTGATGTCTCCAAAAAAGTTCCTACTGATAAGAGACTTGTTTTGACAGAGTGGTTCCTGGGTCTTGGAGAACAAGGTTTGAGGCTGTTTGAAGATAGCATATTGAAACTTCATAGTAAATTAATATTTGACGAGACCAAATTTGGGTCCGATGCTTCAGTGTTCCACATGGACAGCAAAAAAACAAACGCAGATCTTTTCTTTTTCGATAACCAAGGGGAGGTTGCTAAGGAGGCTGCAGAGGATGAGGACATGGAAACAATGGATGCTGATTTTATAGCTGCTGCTCATTCCATGAAATCAACAGCAAGTAATGGAAGGAAGAAACGAAAAGAATGGGGAGATGAAGATGGGCGAGTGCAGATGAAATTTGTCAAGCATAAGCTTGACAAAAGTTCATTGAAAGAGGATTTTGATATGAGTAGTGGTAGTGAGGTCGAAAATCCAGCATCTGATGAGGACATGGAGGACACAGATGAATGAGACAAAATCTGATTTTGTGCATGGTTGTAATTCAGTGAGAAGGATCATTTTGCATGAGTTGATGCTCGGTTCAGGTTCTCGTCACCTTGGATCGAAGACTTCTGGCCGTGGCAAAAGATAGGTGGTCATATCTTGTGGTATTTTCACTTGTTGAACTATCACATGGGTGATTGGAAGCAGGTCTAAAAGGCATCTATTAATTGTGGAGACACCCAGTTTTGTTAATTGCTGTATGCTTGTTCCACTTCCACCCCTAGGCCATGATCCCAGCCATGTTGGATACTTATGTTTTTAGATATTTCGAATTTATAACAAGACAGCGGAATTACATTTTCCATATAGCTGGGCTACATGAATTTATGTTATGGCGACAACCTAAATTGTTTTGGGGCTTATTTTTTTGTGCATTTTTCATGCTTATTTTATCCCTATGTTCACGTTTAGATCCTGAAACGTTTCCAACTCTTGCCCTCCGCCCCTCTCTAATTACTTGACTATATTTGTGTGGTGCTATTTCACTTACATTCTGGTGGGGATGGGTTCGGAGGATCACCAACTGCCTACTTCACAGTGCGATTGAAGGATTTTGAGGAGAGTCGTGAATAATTAGCTAGTGATGAGGTTTAGAAAATTCTGAGATGTATCATGAGAAAGGTATCAAATCCGAGGCCACGGCAATCAGAAGGTAGTGGCATTTCTAATGGACGGTTCTAACTGTGTGTCATCGGTTCGGCATCGCGATGATAAAGAGCCACTTGGACCGGTAGCTTCGCACCTTATATCCAGTATCTGACGTCTCAGGATGCCTGCAATTAATTTGAGGTTCACACGAGCATTTCAGATATAAGCATGTCAATATCCAGGGCCACCGAGACTCACACCGCATCCAGACTTGTTTTAATTATAATGTGAGACCAATGTGGTTTTTCATGAAAAAAAGCTTTGCAGCACCGGTTCACTACTCGCAGCACCCACGCCTAGCGATGGCCTGGGGTTCAGGTGGTTCCTTTCGCAGGAAAAAATGATGGATCATCATGCACGGACATCAAAGCACTTAAAACTCTGTCATGCATCCTCTGTGCAGATCTCGAAGCCCCCTTATGTCAGTTGCCGTTTAGAGCACGCTTTGCCCACGAATACGAGCAGGTATGAATATCTGCCCAAGTTCCCTGTGCCATATAGTCAACGAAACCGCAAGAGTATCAATATCGTAGAATTCCAAACAAGAAAGTTATTCAACTCTAATTTCTTCACCAAAAAAAAAAACGATCACAATGCTTTTGACGCAAATTACAGGGCAAAACAAGATCACCTGGAAGCAAGAGCAGGCTGACTCAAGCCACGGCCAAAGCAAGAAGTCATTGCAATACTGCCTTCCCTAATACAGGAAAATGGCGCAGTCCATACGACGTATGAACAAGAATAGAACTTGAGAGCAAGGCCTCTACTGAAAGTAAGAATTTTTGTGCATCTTTCGAACACCGAGCACCCACTTTTGGCAGAAGCAATTTCGATTTCTACCTTCGTTGTCTGTGACGGTTTCGTTGTCTGTGACGGTACAAGCTATTGCAAACATTTTGTCGCTAACTTTTCTTTTCTGCATCATTTTCACCTTGTTTTTCCTGCACATTTTCGCCGGTTGGCACGAGCAAGAGCCATTTTGAAAGTGGTGAAAATGTCTAACCTCATGGACAATGATCTCTCTGTTTATGACCTTGGAGATGATTTTGATGGCATTGTTGTAATCTCAACAAATTCAGAGGTTCTTCAGAATTTGAATTGATTCCTAGGAACTTGAGCTTATGAGATCAAAGGCAAGGGCTAATCTTTCACCATCCATATGCCGTCGGCAAACTCAATCAGCATGCACATGACACTTTATATTTAATATATGGATGGCTAACACCTCCTTTTTTATATATATATATATATATATATATATATATATATATATGGGCAGATTTGGATAAGATCGATTAGATTTAAGTCAGATTAAAACTAGATAATGAAAGTCCTATATTGATGATACAAATTATTTTTAGCCTATGCATCAAATGATCAAAAAATATATCAAATTTAATTTTATTTAGACTATCTAATTTTTGACTATTTGATGCATAGTCTACAAATCTCAAAATCATATGATTTTTTATATATAAACGATTTTGAAGTAATAAATCGCATTCAACAGCTTAGATCATTGCTATAGGACCCATGTCATAAAGTTTTGACATGACCAGATCTGAGTCTAGATCCGATCAACCTAATTCTAGCCTGGCTCATATATATATAGAAAGAGAAAGAAAGAGAGGGAGGGAGGGCATATTTGGATAAGATTGATCAGATTTGGATTCAGATTCGGTCAAATCAAAACTGGACAATATCGTTCAATTTTTAACTACTTATTGTATAGGCCAGGGGTTTCCAAATTATTTAATTTTTTTATGTACAAGTTTTTTTTAGATAGTAGACCTAGCCTCTAAATCATTTGATTATTTTATGTACAAGCAGTTTTTAGATAGTAGATCATATCAAATGGCTTGCATCATCAATGTAGAATTCTCGTTATAAAATTTTAATCTAACTCGATCTGAATCCAAATCCAATCAACTTTACTCTAGTTTGACCATACATATATATATAATAGATATTATCTTAAAAATAAAAAAAAAAAAAAAAAAAAAAACTTGTGGAGTTTCAGTTTAGCATATCATGTGACTTTTTGACCTTGAGTATCGTCTCTTTTGTAATATTTATGTTTTAGGATTCGTTTGGGTTGTGAATTTTTTTTTTTTAAAATATTATTTCTAAGAAGCTGACTCTAAAAATATGATGTTTGAAAAAATAATTTTGGCATGTTTGGTTAACTATAGGACAATGATTTGTTACAAAATGGCTTATATTTTGTTAACCATTCATTTTCCTAAAAAAATTATATAAAATATCAATCATACCCCTAATACAAAGAAAAATCTTACACTATCTACATATTACAATTATTTGTGTTGGTGCAGAAACTGGTCGTCGTCGGAGGTAGCCGGAGTGGAGGCCGATGAGGTTGCCGTCGGGGACCTGCAAAATAAAGTTCCATCCGGAGTCGGTGGGGGTGGCTCCGACAGGGCCCTCCGATGGTTAAGTCAGTTTTCGACCAACAGGAATGGAGTGCTCGGAATGAGTTCCGGAGCTTAGAGAAGAAGAGGAGAGCTCAGAGAGACTAGAGGTCAGAGAGCTTAGCCTTAGCATATCGAAAGGATCTTTTTATAGCAGAGCTTGATGGTGACAACTATAGCCGCGTGCTGGCGGGCCGCTCGAGGTTCGGCGGAGTCAGTCTCACAGGATGGTGCCGTATGCGGTGGATTGATGGTGATAGCCATCGCCACCTGACAGTGGATCGCTACCGTCTGCGGCGGACTGATGGTGATGGCTGCAGAGCTAGCCGAATGAAGGGTTGAAGGCCTTCGTCGTGTGTCCATTTCGAAGGAGTTCGGGCTCCTGAAGAGGAAGATTGGAGGAAGTTCGGCTCCTATAGGCGGAGGTATGCAGCTAAGGCTCGTCCGCTGAAGAGTTCGACCAAGGGGAATCCGAAGCTCGACCGTTGGAGAGTTCGGCCGGATGTTGGACTTCGGCTGAGACTTGGACGCTTGAGAGTTCGGTAGGAGCTCGGTCGGTCGAAGTTCGACGAGGGCGACCGCTGAGGAGTTTGACCGAGGGGTGACCGCTTGGGGAGTTCGGTCGAGGGGGCGACCGCTGAGGAGTTTAGCCGCTGGAGGATTCCATTAAAGCCCGACCGCTTGGAGTCCAAGGAGCTCGGTCGCTAAGCAGTTCGGCTGGCTGGAAGAAGCTCGGGCGCTGGCAGTTCGGCTGAAGCCCGTCTGTCGAAGCTCTTCTGCGGCTACTGGTTGCATTAGGCTGGGCATCGAGCTAAACTTCGGCTGGAGCGGGATTTATCTCCAACATTAGCCCCCCTCACTTCCGAGTTCGAAAATCAAAGGAAGGGAGTGCAGGAAAGGCGACTGCCGAAATCTTTCTCTGAGCTCTGTGCTGGTTTAGGTCGAAGCTCGAGGGAGATCTTATTTCCAGCCGGGGCTGACATGGTTGCTTTCTCTAGCCAAGATCGATGTTGAAGCTCTCCGATCGAGGTTGACATGATAGCTTTCTCTAGCCGAGGTCGATGCTCGCGTTCGACCTTGCTCGCGTTAGGACGAGGTCTCCCTCCTATTCCTAACGGGCTATCCTCCTGTTCCTAACGGGCTGTGGGGACACATGCGGACCGTCGTCCGAGCCTCTCTCCTCATCTCGTCCTTCATGAGCGAGGCCTTCGACTTTGCTCGCTTTAGGATGAGGTCCTCCTCCTGTTCCTAACGGGCTATGGGGGCACATGCGGACCGTCGTCCGAGCCTCTCCCCCCATCTCGTCCTTTGTGAACGAGCCTTCGACTTTGCTCGCGTTAGGACGAGGTCTCCTCCTATTCCTAACGGGCTGTGGGGGACATGCGGACCGTCGTCCGAGCCTCTCCCATCTCGTCCTTTGAACAAGGCCTTCGACTTTGCGCGTTGGGCGAGGTCCTCCTCCTGTTCCTAACGGGCTGTGGAGGCACATGCGGACCGTCGTCCGAGCTCTCCCTCCATCTCGTCCTTTGTGAACGAGGCCTTCGACTTTGCTCGTTAGGACGAGGTCCTCCTCCTGTTCCTAACGGGCTGTGGGGGCACATGCAGACGTCGTCCGACTCTCCCCCATCTCGTCCTTCGGTGAACGAGCTTCGACTTTGCTCGCGTTAGGACGAGGTCCTCCTTCTGTTCCTAACGAGCTGTGGGGGCACATGGGACCATCGTCTGAGCTCTTTCCATCTCGTCCTTCATGAACGAGGTCTTCGACTTTGCTCGCATTAGGACGAGGTCCTCCTCCTGTTCCTAAGGGCTGTGGGGGCAATGCGGACGTCGTCGAGCCTCTCCTCCATCTCGTCCTTTGTGAATGAGGCCTTCGACTTTGCTGCATTAGGACGAGGTCCTCCTCCTGTTCCTAACGGGCTGTGGGGGCACATGCGGACCGTCGTCCGAGCTCTCCCCATCTCGTCCTTGTGAACGAGGCCTTCGATTTTGCTCGCGTTAGGACGAGGTCCTCCTCCATGTTCCTAATGGCTGTGGGGCACATGCGGACCGTCGTCGGCTCTCCCCCATCTCTCCTTGTGAACGGGCCTTCGACTTTGCTCGCGTTAGGATGAGGTCCTCCTCCTGTTCCTAACGGGATGTGGGGGCACATGCGGACCGTCGTCCGAGCCTCTCCCCCCATCTCGTCCTTGGTGAACGAGGCCTTCGACCTTGCTCGTGTTAGGATGAGGTCCTCCTCCTGTCCTAATGGGCTGTGGGGGCACATACGGACCGTCGTCGGAGCCTCTCCCCCATCTCGTCCTTCGTGAACGAGGCCTTCGACTTTGCTGTGTTAGGACGAGATTCCTCCTTCTGTTCCTAACGCGCTGTGGGGGCACATGCGGACCGTCGTCGAGCCTCTCCTCCCATCTCGTTCTCATATCTCTCTC
>QRFJ01000077.1:168657-176157 GCA_006176705.1 Cocos nucifera
GGAGCTTAGAGAAGAAGAGGAGAGCTTAGAGAGACTAGAGGTCAAAGAACTTAGCCTTAGCATATCGGAAGGGTCCTTTTTATAGTGGAGCTTGATGGTGACAACTGCAGCCGCGTGCTGGCGGGCCGCTCGAGGTTCGGTGGAGTCAGTCTCACAGGATGGTGCCGTGTGCGGTGGATTGATGGTGATAGCCATCGCCGCCTGACAGTCGGTCGCTACCGCCTGCGGCGGACTGATGGTGATGGCTGCAGAGCTAGTCGAATGAAGGGTTGAAGGTCTTCGTCGTGTGTCCATTTCGAAGGAGTTCGGACTCCTGAAGAGGAAGATTGGAGGGAGTTCGGCTCCCATAGGCGGAGGTATGCAGCTAAGGCTCGTCCGCTGAAGAGTTCGGCCAAGGAAAATCCAAAGCTCGGCCGTTGGAGAGTTCGGCCGGATGTTGGACTTCGGCTAAGGCTTGGACGCTTGAGAGTTCGGTAGGAGCTCGGTAGGCCGAAGTTCAGCGAGGGCGACCACTGAGGAGTTCGACCGAGCGATGACTGCTTGAAGAGTTCGGTCGAGGGGGCGACCGCTTGGAAAGTTCGGTCGAGGGGGCGACCGCTGAGGAGTTCGGCCGCTGGGGGATTCCGTTAAAGCCCGACCGCTTGGAGTCCAAGGAGCTCGGTCGCTAAGCAGTTCGGCCGACTGGAAGAAGCTCGGGCGCTGGGAGTTTAGCTGAAGCCCGTCTGCCGAAACTCTTCTGCAGCTACTGGTTGCATTAGGCTGGGCATCGAGCTAGACTTCGGCTGGAGCGGGATTTATCTTCAACAGTTTGTAAATAAAATTTTATGATGGTTTAAAGTATTTAAGAATGTAAATCATAGTGGAAGAGGATTTAAGGGGTTGTGATGGAAAAAATATTTATTTTAACTATATATCTTTTGATGACTTAAAAGGATAATTTTGGGATAAAAAGGATCTCCAATTTCTATTCTATAGGAAAGTCAAAACCCATGTCTTATATGAATCTTTCTTTTATATAAAAAAAGGAAAATTTTATTCTCATGAGAATAATTTTTCTAATTTTTTTTATAAAAAAAAATTCTAATAAAATTTGAGGAGTTTTTTAAACCCCCCCAACCAAACGAGACCTTAATCTTTTCTTTAGAGGCCATTTGATTAAGAATAATCTAGCATGAAAAAATAATTCTTATATTAGATTACTATATTTGGCATGAAAAATAGAAGAAAGAGATGGTAAAAAAATTAATGGACTCACTTATTTTTCGATAAGAGAAGATAAAACAAATATCATGGAAGATTGATATTTGGCAAATTTTCAAATGATGATAATTCATATTAATAACAATACCCTCAATAAAACTACATATGTAATTATTGAGTTTATTCTAATGTCTTTCAAAATTTATTTAATAAAAAAATTTTATAAAAAAAATAAAGGTGAAAATGACATTATGCAAAGGATTATGTGAATAGGCATCATATAAAAACTAATTGGAGATGACAATACTATCTTAATATTAAAAAATTATTTTATATTAAAAGATATATTTATAAATTTTACCATATATTCATATAGGATTATCTTCAACTAAACATAGTATTTTTTTTGTATTATATTTTAGAATAATTTTTTCACCAATTAAATATAATAAAAATTATTTTCTTCTATAATTATTTTTTTAAATAAATAATTTTTCAAAATTAACAGATTATCGTAATCTAATATATCCCACCAAACGGATCTTAAGAGTTTATTCCTTTAAGATCTTAAACAATGACTCCAATGTCTGCAGCCGGCAAACTGCAGTTTTTATCGAATGTGACGTGTCTCAGACACTCGAGCGGCTCCCGCCTCGTAGCTTTGGTTTCAGCGTGTCCACGATGTTGCTCTCTCTTCTCGTCGTTAAGGACTTACGTATACTCCTGTTGGCTTATATTTATAGTCCTCTCCTCATGTTTGGTTTTCCTTTTTGCACTGTTCACGGTTTTCGCTTCTGTTTGTCATGCGTTCTTTGACAACAATTAGGCTGTTTTGTTTTTTCGTTATAGTATCGGTTTCTATCCTTTACCCACCCCACCCACCAAAAAAAGAAGAAAAAAAAAAGTGAGAAAATTAAATGGCTAGAGTTGAAGAAGTCAGAGAAACCTGCCATGCAAATAAACTTCACATTACACCCAAGCTCCGATGGTTGTCGCATGTCCATTAAAGCACTGCAATCAGTATGAAGCAGCCAAGATCATATCGAGGAACAAAGCAATGGTGGGTAGTCTGGGTATGGAGTGGGATCCGTTTGCTTCCAATGTTTCCTGCATCGTAGGATTGCAACGTGGCGATCGATCTACATCGATGAATTCCAACCCATGAAGATTTTTAGCTGGAAGTCCCGGTAAGGTGCAGTTAATAAATAAATATTCTTGCCGTGGAATGGACATGACATGATCCAAACCCAACAAATAGGTCAGTATGGATGGATCACATCATAAGAACATGGGACTTTGGTCTTGTAAAGCTACACGTACGTACGTGTGAATGAAAACACTCTGATGGAGGGTGATTTTCTCGCGACTGTTAGCTGGATCAATAGGCTATCCATTCTTAATTTACATTGGTATTTGGGACTATCATGGCCTTAGACCTGGAGCAATGTTACCGTGCAACGAACTGCACCAACGCGGAAAAATTGCTCCAAGAGTCGCTAGGTACCCTGCCACTCTCAAGCAAGCAAAAAATACGGTGCATTGAATAATTTTTTAATTACATTTGGTACATTATCATGTAGTAGTAATTTGAATTATCTGATAATCTAGATTACCTACAATCTAAATAGATTATCAGTAATATTGCTTATACATACAAGTAATATTATAGTAAAATTATTAGAAATCTAAATTAACATGTTTGATATGACAATTAGATTACTGATAATATAACATCAAATTTTTAAAATATTTTTAAATTAAATTTATTAAAAATTATATCCTATATATAAAATATATATATATATATATTATAAATATATATATATAATATATAATATAATATATTTTAATATATATTTATATTTATAATATATAATATAATATAATATAATATTATTATAATATATTAGTATAATATTATTATGATAATATTATATAATATAATATTATGTTATAATATTTTTATAATATAATATATTATCTAATATTACTATATCATTAATATAATAATAATATTATATATACTTGAGTTGTCAAAGCTTTCTTAATTATGCTATTCTTGAATCGTGAGGATCTTACACATATATCGAGTCTCACATTATTTATGCATTGAGTAGATAAATTAGATGAAAAAATTTAAATAATATTTTTTTAATTAATTAATTTTTTAGATAAAATATTGAATTATTATAAATGATATCAAAGCATATATACATAGTTTATGGTCCATGTAGATTTAGTAACACTGCAATACAAATCCGTTCGCTTGACCACGAGCAGTTATAATATTTGTCAGGATTTGTGATTTTTGTAATTAGTTCTGGATTAGTTTTGAACTTTTAAATAAAGATTTAAAATAAAAAAAATATATAAGGACCAGTACAGACATGTGATTAATTTTATATTAGCAATATATTGTATAGATTTTAGATCTTTGTATAGAGTGAAGAAGTCTAAGTAATACTTTCTCACTATTCCTTCTTAAATGAGGTCCTGGTTGTTACGCGAACACCTTTCAAGCAAGTTATATATACGGAGGACTAAATAATGCAGCTAATAGTTGATTAGGTTTCTCACAGCACCCAACTACACTGGAAGTAATGTTTGGGAATCCCCTACCCTTCAATAGACTCTGAAACACGCTTTAGGCCTGCACCATGTTTTCATTTACTCGATGAAGCTCTGATGGACCCCAGGTGGGCAACCCATCTTTGCTTCATGGAGAACAGAAGAAGAAGAAGAAGAAAACTGAGGCCTAATGTTTTGGGATGTCTCTTCCCTGGAGTAGCTTGCCAAAATTATATAAAAGAAAAGAAAAGGACACAGTCCATGGAAGATAAATAATTAAAATATTTCTTTGAGAAGTTTTCCGAGCTGCTGAACGCTTGGTGTAGCTGGAAATTTTTGAGAAGCGTCAAAACAAATGATTATTATAAGTAATAAATGTTACTTTGGGCCTACAGAAGTAGATGCCAACTAATTCAATGTTGAGAACTGTATTAGCTAAAGGGCACAGAAGAATGTTGATTTTTGTTTAAAAAACTAATTTTATTACTATTTTCTTGAATGTAAATGTGCAACACATGCTTAGATGAGAGATTTATACATCTTACCAATCTTGCATGAATTCCATGTGCCTAGATATCTAATGATGAAAGCTTACTTGCATGCTTATGCTTGTGTTTTTTTATCCTTTTTTTATGAAAGCTTTTGCGTGTTGTCAAACATAGAAATATGGATCGGTGCCGATGCACATTTGTATATAGCTCATGGAGTGCACGTAGCCATATGTATGATAAAGCTAAACAGCAGCTACCTTTGGACTCACTGAATTGAGTTAAAAAAAGAATGATTCATGGATAATTACAGTGGCAGAGAGAGCACTGTCAACAAACAGCCATTTCATATAAAATGATAAAAAGAACTTCTCATTTCTATATTAAAAAAAAAAAAATTGATAATTTTTATCCTAAAACTTGAAACCTCTTCTTAATACAAGAGGCATGCAATCAATAGTCTGTAGCTCTGTTGCATATTCTGCTTTTATTAGTTCATAAATAGTTAAATCCAACATGTATCTAATTCTTTTTGGTAGGGTCCTTGCTTCATCAAAACAAGATATGATTTAGGAAAAACCAAGGTAACAAACAAATAAATCATACACAGTCATCCTTGTGATGGCTTCAACCAGCGTTACCAATGATACATGGTCTAGATGTTGATATTGTATTTTTGAAGGCATCTACTAATCTTGATTTTATCATATTGGCTAAGTTTTTGATGTTTTAGTTATGGTATTACAACAATCGAGAATCTCATTCAAAAAAGTAAATACGAAGGTGTTATTTAAATTTTTTTAATTCTATATAAATATTCAAGATCTATCCAATACATAGTCAATACGTACACATACATATATATGTATATATATGGATTGAGATTCTACTTCATCTTGATCTCATTTTACCAAGATGACTAAGATCCAAGCTCTTGAAAGCCTCCGTGGCATTGTAAATTATATTGCTAAATGACTCATATAAAACCCTACCAAGCATCCATGGACTTAACTCTCTTGGGAGATGTGAGGGAAGTTGATTAGAGATTCAAATTGGAAAGAGATTTTCTTGTTAAAAATAAAGTGTAGCTTTGTAACTGTTAAGAAAGTTGGAGGGAGCGAAAAAATCACACTCAATCTCAGCAGCAAGAAGGGGACAAAGTTGGTGGAGAGATGCGAAACAGTGACATGCAAAACAACAACACAAAAAATTGATTCCTCCTCCAACTTTCATCATTAGAAATTTATTTTTTAGATACCACTACATATTTTGTCTTCTCAATGGAGTTAGGGGATTAGACTAAATCAATTTTAAATACATCACAAATCAAAGATTTGTGGACTGATGTTGAAGTAGGATCATGTGCAATGATCAAAATTAAGTGATCTTGTAAAATTTTTAGTTATTACTGTATAATTTCTTTGTTACAACCATCTATTTTATATGATTATCGTCTTTGATGCAATATATGTAGGTGAGCATAATAGCTTATTTTGTACCTCACTTGAAAATTAAGCCATTTAATGATTATGATGGACTGAAAACAGCTGCCTTCTTATTAAAGAAGAAAAGAAAGAAGAAAAAAAAAACTAGTAATTAAGAGAACAAACAAGTTTGCGTGATTAATCACCACAAATAGGTACTGCAACAAGTTAATTTGCGGACTTGGTAAAGTGACTAACGTTGGATATGAATGACTTATGTTTTATCTCTGCTTGTACAATAGTCAAGCTTTCAGTCCAGCCTCACATAATGTTAAATATATCCAAGGGGAAAAAATAATAATAATAAAGGAGACATATGCATGGCCTTAAACTTATCAATAACCGTAGCTAATCTTTTTGAATACATTGATGCATGGTATCCTAAGATAAATCCATCCTGTTACCATGTAATACATGTCACGAGCTGCATTTTCTTTTCTGGGGTCAAAATTCATCATCTCGATATCGGACATCATACTGATGCCATCCTACAGTATTGATATATAATTCATACGATATAAGACAACATATCAAATGTCGGTCCAATACAAGATTGATATAATATGGGATAGTTCGATATATCATGACTGGAATAACAATGCAGGCTTAATCCATACCAAATGTCGGTGTGATACGAGATAGATATGATACGGTATCATGGCCGAAACAACAATGCCCACTTCAGACCATTGGCATATCCTTACAAGTTTGAGGTGTATGCTGCTGATTCTCCTTGCCAGGGAGAAGCAACATAAAACAAAGAGGGTATAATTTGCTTCAGTGAGGCTCGAAAAGGTTGGCCTGCTCCAATCACGCTTCAACTTTAGAACTCGTGTTCTGATCAAAAGGTTGTGACGTGGACTTGCCAGCTGCTCGACCAACTCAAATCTCCAGTATAACATTGACACATGGCGGTATGTTTGAGGTCCCTCCTTAGCTGTATTTATCTCCCAACGGCCCTTAGTTGCCATCCAAAGCTAATTTAGTCCCCCATTGTGAAACCGCGCAGGCCCACAAATCCCGTCAGGGGCTCACCGCAAATTCGCCGTACCAATTTGGAAAGCATAGCGCCCTCTGTGGTAACTCCAAGAAACTTTCATTTACCCTGGACCGCTTCTAAAATGTTACATCACTCATTCTAAAGGCAATATTTTTATTTGAAGATAATTTTTCAAAGAACTGAATGTTCTTCGTCCATATGAAGCAGTTGTGATTGAAATAGCGTGATAGCTAGAACTTATGTAATAAATATGAATCTATTTTAACACTTTACTAGCTATATTTTTAAATTAAATATTATTTCACAAAAGAAAATTATTATATCCATAAGTATATGGGAAGGGTTCTATAATTTTATTATAGAAAAATTAAAATTTTCTCTGGTTCTGGGTTTGAATAAGAAAGATCAGGATGACCGGCCACAGCTGTCCCTACTATATGATGGCCGGTCATACAATATACTATCCCTTCGTACTCTTTCAATCGAACTCTTACGAGAGCCGAACTTCCTCCGCACTCCTCCAATCGGAATGCCTATGAGAGCCGAACTTCCTCCGCGCCCCTCCAGTCGGACGCCTACAAAAGCCGAACTCCTTCCGAGCTTCTCCTCTAGTTGAATGCCTATAGAAGCCAAACTTCCTCCGTGCTTCTTCAGTCGGATGCCTACAGAAGCCGAACTCTTGCCGAACTTCTCCTTCGATCGAACTCTTCCAAGAGCCAAACTCCTTCCGGATCGCTCCTGCAATCGAATTTCTCCAAGA